>JAQFVV010012397.1:14965926-15358996 GCA_028023455.1 Epiperipatus broadwayi | reverse complement strand
CATGTACAATATATATTGTAACATGTGCCTCTTACTTTCTTCCAATACCAATCACACACCTTGTGGCCTAATTCAATTGGAAGATCTATGGTAATAATGCTATTTATTAATCACTAGATTAATAAAAATGAAAGTACTATAATTCAGAAACCATTAATTTTGATACACATTTAAATCCCAAATTAATCATGCTCCAAATACACATCTCAATTATATTATAAAACACATACATGACAACTAAGCTTTTTTCTTTCATATGTCAAAGCATAGGCCGGAATGCGAAACCACAACCGTCTGCAACCAACTACTTGCTTGCAAGGAGGTTGTGATGACCTTTCGGCTAATAACGCTTGACAACTAAGTGTAATGTAACTCCAACACACTACAACAATAAATGATAAATATGATTGGATAAAGTGAACACAAGCAAAAAAAGAACATTTATATTAAAGTAAAGAAATAGCAATTAAAAAAATATTGTTATTAACACATTACATAAAACAATAAGTATTAACAATGATATCAACAATGGGCGTAAATGATAATCAAGAACTTCCTGATTTCAACAATAAGCTTCTTTTCCAAAGAGAGAAAAAAAATTTCATCTGCTGAAAAATCTACAAAAATTTAAGTAAAGAATTCGAATTTACTATTCGAATAGAAACATCAGCCACTTTTAAGTTGAAATAATATTTAAAACCAATATCTGAATATCCAAGAGTGTAAAAACAAGCATTTAGAATTAAAATGAGGCAACTAAAATATCAAAAGTAAATTCAGAGCATTAGACTTTGTAAAGTGTCTGTAATTCTAAATTATAGATGGAAGTATATAGATTTGATAATATCTAATAATACAAGAAATATTGTTATTAATTCAGTCAAAATACTTTATTAAAGAAATATATGAGTAATGATACAGACAAATATGCATTGCTAAGTCCAAAACGACATCGGGAAACAAAAATCGTTGCTCATGGAGCTATAACTGTCAAAACTCATATGGAATTGATATAGCATTTTACACCTGTGCTACAACACATCAAATTGATTTTTAATAAATGGATTCAATAACTCTCAATTTCAAAGCAGAAATTCCAAAGATGTAATGGATAAATGAGATGTTTTAGAACACTCACAATTCACCCTCTATATCTGAAATGGATTAATGAATATTACCAGAATAATTCGCTAAAATATGTTTCCTTATAAACTTCAAATCTAAATTTAGGTTAACTTTACTAATTTTATTTATTTATAAATTTGATATAAATGTTTTTGTTCATATTTTTACATTAATATGGATACAAAAAGAAGAATATAAATGTTAGTATGTAACATAATGGAGAAATATTGTTGCTTTTAGTGTAAGTAAAATAAAAATATAGTTTGCAACTGAGCGCTTGCTTGCATACAAATCAGATCATTTTCAAATGGGAAAGGAAAGATTTTATCTAATATTTATTTAGTCCAAACATTTATACAATCACACCACATATATTTTACTTTGTTTGTTTATATTAATAATTTATTAAATGTTTACCGCATATTTGACTATTTTTCTTATAAATGGTCCTGTTTATCTATATCATGACTACAGTATTGAAGCAATCAATCTGAGAGTCAGGTTGTGCTTCACAGCTCTATCCAACCTTCTATATCCAACCCAAATTCAAACCCCATCTGCTACACTAATATACATACTCATCTCACTAAAATCTTTTTTTTTCTCTAAAAATATCCTTGATGGGATATCTCTGAGTATCTTACATAACGAAATAGATAAATAAATAGTAATAATAATACAAGTAAGAGTCGTATATGTGTGTAAAGGATTTATTACATATTGTATTTTATTTTTAAAAATATATTTAAAATGTTATTTATTTTTCAGTAATGACAGTCAGGTTTGATGCAATCCTGTGGAATGTTCAAGAATGCAATTAAAGTAATGAGTAAAAAAAATCCATTAATAAAATTTGAAATCGTATAGTTTTAGAAATACAATATAGTAACCATTAATGGAAAATTTATCCATTTTAAATTTAGTTTTAAAATGTAAGATTACATTTTGCATTGTGTTTCTGACTAACCAAAACAAAAGCGATTATCTGGTCCTCAGCTTAATGGTATGCAAATCGCATAAGATGTTTACAACTAAAAGCATGCCATCAAATCTAATAAAAGTATAAACAGGGCAAAGTAAGGGGAGGAGAGTGACTTATTTCAATAGCAATAGCCAACTTATTCCATGCCAGTCAAATTTTCAATGCAATATGCATCAGGTAGAAGGAAAATACATATCCCTGCTCGTTCCAATTCTGTCTTCTGCAGAGATAACACCCTGGACCTGTCAACCTATGAACTATGTTACTATACTTGAAAGTTAAATAATGGAAACGCTATCTGCCTGGCATATAAAGGAGATAACTAGATCTAGTAAGCATATGAATTACCTCTAAAACATTATAGATGCTACAATTAATTCAAGACCACTGTTTGATGATTAATGTAATAAAATCATGCTGCCACCCAAGACTCCTAAACTTTGTCTAAGTAATAAAAATCTTAACCTAATTATTCCATGTAAAAATTTTCTTAAATGTAATGTATTTTTCTAAGCTAATCTTGAGATCAGCAATTAACTATCAAAAAGATTTGTAGGTTTATTTCCTTATTTTAAATTTGTATTTGACTCATTGTAAAGACTTTTTACTATAATATTTCTCCAAGCATTGAGCATCAGAATGTAATCCTTTTATTCTATTTTGGTGTGGCATTAATATTTTATTTTTATTCGTTATTGCTTATTATGTTTATATTTTTGAATTGAATTAATATGCGGATATCCTTCTAAACTTGCAAGCAGGTTCACTTTCTCTTACCGCCCTCTTTTCAAAGAAAAAATATATTTTGTTATTCTTCTTTTACTACAGATGCTTGCCAGATTGAAAAAAAAACATTTTTATTATGTTTTAATGTTATACTAATGGCAGATCAGAAATCTGTCTCCAGTTAAATAACTTTATAAAATGTATTTTCCAAAGTATAAAAAGTATTAGCGCTAATTTTAAAATCATAAGGTGTTCATATGAAATTAAATAATTATTTTTTACTATGAATTAAATCTCAGTAACCAGCACCTAATATTTATTTATGAATATTATCATTTTCTAAGTTATTAAGGTACCCTTATGATCGAAAATTTATATTTTGTTTAATGTCTGTGCAAAATTGTTTTAATAGATAATAAATAGGGGAAAGGGAGTTTCAAGTCAATATAGGTCATTTTCTCGAATCTTTTAAATTATATTATACAATATTGTTTAGTGATTTGATCATACCATTATGCCAGATATTCCAGAATATATAGGTATTAGTTTTAAATAACTTTGATTTAAGTTTTATACATTGTTCGAAGCATAGCCAGAATAGGCCTTCTTCACTTCTTTATATTTGCTTCATACCATTGAGGCCTATCAGAAAACTGAGCCCCTTTTCTTCGTATCCTGGTCTGTGAACAAAGGTGTGAATCACCCTTGGGACTATTTTTTCCATGTGTGGTAGCTCTGCATGGAATAATTCTGTGATATCCAGCTTATAGCATCTTCACATCATCACTTTCATCAAAGGAACTGATTCTGCTAAAGATACAGGAAAGAAATCAATCTATATTACTCAAATTAAAAAGATGAAGCATTTCTTCATATCCCACTCTGGATCACAAATAAAATTTTTGTTATGCTTGCACCGCTATTAATTTCTAGTAAAAGCCTATGAATTTATATTAGCCGTAATGCTGTGACCTTACTAAACAGATTTCTTTATAAATTATTTATGTTCTTGTGTGTGTGCCATTCAGCAGCACAGTTTAACTATTTCATGAAATGAATTCTTCCACATACGTTAATTGTTAAGTATAAGCTAGGATAAATTAGTGTATTTACTAAAGTCAATAATATTTAAGTAAGATTATAATAAAACCAGATGATATTTTCTGGTTTAAATTCTAGCAAGTGCTGCTATTTGTCATTAATTTGATTTGTATTTAAGTTTATAGCGCTAATTAGATCATATTCATACTATGCAATCAATTAATTATTGGCATATTAATCTGTTTGCACCAATATACCGCATCAATGAATATATATGTATAACTTACCAAATTGTAAATAAAGTTCTCTGCTTATCAATCAAATGTAAAAAGGAGGCTAATGATATAATAACTGGAAAATTACTGTATTAAACTTACTCATTTTGTCTATAATTACATTATTAAATTATATATATATATATATATATATATATATATATATATATTAATAATGTATATACTATAGAATATATATATATATATATATATATATATATATAACTCAAACAGTCTATGGATTCGTTCTATTTCTTTATTTATCGTTTTTTTTTTTTTATATTTTAAGTATGCAAACTATATTAATTATGACTAGATAATAAGACCCTGCTAATATTTATATGCTAAATGACTGAAAGGTCATGATTTTTTAAACATGTTAAAATTTGCGATTACGATTATGCTAATGGCTTCACCATAGTGGCAGTTTTTAAATAGAGTCTCTTTATTTCTCCACTGTGTGATGCTGGCCAAAAAAAATAAAATAGATTAGGTATCATCAGGATTGTTTTTTTCTTTATCATGAAAGCATTTATAACTTTTTTCAATTTTTATTTATTACAAATAATATTTATACAGTTAAGAGATTATGTAATGAAAATCCTGAAACAATTTACTAAATTATTTTATAATTTCACCACATAAATTCTAGTTTCTGGTAAGAGTTCATTGTACATTCAAGGTGCTTTTGCATTCTCAAGTTTTCTTCATTATGTATCCGACCCAATTGTGTCAGCATTCCTAATGTTGGCAAGTAGCTAGGTCATATTCCACCTTATTCCTTGAGCAATGGTCCCAAATCTTTACCAATATCAGGAGTTACTTCTTTTAGTAGAGATAAGATATCATTTTCTTGTTTCCGTAAAGTTTCAATAATTGGAGTGACATAATTTTGAAATTCATTTTCTTCTTATTGTAATTCTTGGAAAATATCTTCTAACATTTTTTCTGATCATCATAGCATAACTTCTGTTCTTTTTGCTTTTCTTTCATTGTCTTGTTGCTTCAAAAATTCTTTTAGTTTTACAACTTCCTCCTTTTTTCTTTTAGCTTTTTCAGTTTCTTCCTGGTGATATTTGTCAGCATCTTCATTATATTCTTGCTGTTGAATTTTTTTAAAATTTTCTTCTTGTAAATGTTTTTTCTCAAATTTCTTTGACATGTTCTGCTCTTGCATTCCAAAGATCTTCAAATTGTTTAAGCTCTTTTTCATGTTTAGTTTTAAGAATACGTGATTCTTTTTTTTTTTTTTTTCAATTTTTTTATTTGTTTGAGAAGAAGAGTATTAGTCATTCGGTTTTGATTTTCAATTTCAACCGCTAAATTTTCCAACACTTTGTGTTTATTTATGTTTTCTTCTTTTAGCTGTTTTACTTTTTCTTTCTTTAATTTATCAATTTTCTTTATGGTATTATGATACAGCTGATGCCTTTTATTCTCTATTTCTTCAAGATATTCCTCATCTGCTGCTTTGGCTTGAGCAAGTTTTGGAAAATCCGATGCATCAATATGTTTTTCTTTCTTTCTAATTGTGTATACTGCTTCCAAAAGCTTTTGCTCTTCTAAATATGCTTCAACTTATCTTTCTATTTGCTGATGTTCTATAAAATATTTGATTTTCACTATTTCAGCTGTCTTTTTATGTTCTTCAATTTGTTCCAGCTGGTCTTGTACATATTGTAATTTTTCAAGTATTTTTTGGCATTATCTTCTGCTTTTGCTTTATCATAAGACATGAGTTCTTCACAGAGGACGTTTCTGGAAATTTCATCTTCTAGCTTCACATGTTATCTGCAGAAGTTTTTTTCAGTTCAAGTTGTGCATCCCATTCATTCATAGCTAGAAAAAAAACCAGCACTCCATGAAACTTTTTTATTCTGTCTTTCTCATAAACATTGATTGTTTTAGCATGATTAATTATTTCTTCTCTTTTCTTTTCTTGGTATTCTGCTTTTTCTTGATCAATTTTCAGATGTTCAAATTCTCTTTTTTGTTCTTTCACTTCTAAAACATTTAAACGCTGATTTCGATAACCCTCCACAGTATTCGCCCATCCTTTCACTATTTCTTTGGAACAGTTTCTCCAATCATCGCATTCCTGTTTCTTAGCTAATTTGGCTTTCAATTCAATATCTTCCTGATCAAGGTGCTTCTGGATACGTTGCCAGTCTTTTTGAGACAAAACAAATAAATTTGGGTTTTTCATTACACGAACAGCGTTATCTGGAGGTGGAATTTTACAATGTACTTTCCTTTGGCAAGACTTCTGTAAATATTTAGTTTTCATTTTTAATCCTTATAAATTAAAAAAAAACTGTTTTTCAATTTCAAAATATGATTTCAGAAAAGTTTAGATTAAAAAATGTAAACTATAGTCCAATTGTAAATTCATTGTCATTAAGTTCACAATTTGGTAAATCTGGAAAATAGGCAAACAGTGCAAGGTTCATGAGTGTTCTTGACATATGTATGTCATGCATGATTGGACTTGAGGTACTTTTGCTTAAATTCTAGATCTTGTTATATGAATATACAAAACCGACCAGTATAGTATATAACAGGGTGGGGGGGATATCATGACTATGACAGGAATCTATCACACTAAGTTAATTTCAATAAAACAATTTACAAATAAAATATAGTAATCAAAGATGATTGAAATAATCATGAACATAATGTAAATTTCATTTATGTTAATAGGGACATCAAATAGCTGTTTTTGTGGGGATTAAATGTTTGGAATAATAGCTGGAATCAATTATCACTAAAGAGTAACCATAAATGTCCAATTAAAGATTTTATAATTTGTTATAAATTTTCTTTGTTAAAAATATTGATCTCTGAAAATATAGTTTGCTAAAACTATTCAAATTTGAAATTAAAGACTCTTGGTGTAATTTTCTAAATTCACTTTTCAATTGATCATATCTCACACACTTATAAATATTTTTGCCAATTTACATAAAACTTTATATATTCACACATACCATTAAACACCTACACATGTTTATGCCTATTGCTATTTTAAGTGATATTAATATACTTTGAAATAGACGATTATGTAGATTCTACATGAACTTGCAACATTGGAATAATGGGAAGGAAAGACAGAATAGACAAGGTGAGTTTAGGTATATATTAAATATTTATTTGACTCTTAATCTCTCCACTTTTAAAAATGAGATTAAAGTGTTTTTGGTATATATATGCACTAGGAGAAAAAGTAGACTTTCTTATTTATTGTAGTAACTTAGCTAACTGGTTTTTGTACCAGATAAAACCCATATATATATATATATATATATATATATATATATATATATATATATATATATATATATATATATATATATATATATATATATATATATATATATATATATATATAATATATTGAAGCAGTTGGATCTGAGTTCGTTCCTACCTTCATGACATCTAGCCATAATCCCACTTCAAACCCTAGTACTAACCTTAAATTTTCGATGCAATGGGGATTTATATGTTCAATCCACGCTAATTTCCATAAAGAATAACTTATTTCAAATGCGTATTAAAATTAATTAGTTTCAGATTTAAATTGATCAATTCTATTAATAAATTCATGATAGAATTATTCATGAATTTATATATTATAACTGCATGGATTGTGCATATATATTTGTAAATATTTAAATATATATAATTGTTTAAAAGTTTCATTGCATCGGGAATGTTTGATTTTATTTTTAAATAATTTGCTAAAGTTTTATTGATTAAAAGCTACATTCTTTCGATAAGCTTTCAGATTTTCCCTTTCCAAAAACAACAATTAAAGTTTTATTAATTAGAAAAAAAGATAAGGATTTCCTAATTAAAATCATTTTCTGATTTTAAGAATTCATTTTCTAATTAGAAAATGAATTCAAGTTAATGAGTTTGAAAACCTTTTCAAAGGAATGTATCTAAAAACAACCAGTAAATCTAAAAACATTGATAATGAAAGAAGTGCTAGCCTGAAGGCATCAGAGGACAGGATATATAGCTCTGAAAAGTTTGGAAAAGGAAGCCATCTTTGTTGAAGAAAAGTGCCAGTAAATTATGTGCTGTTCAAAATCATGAATTCAAATAGTGTTTCGATTATGGTGAAGGGCTAGAACATCAGGAAGCTGGCTATGGTTCCTGAAGCCCTTTGAGAATCTTCAATGAAGCTGTTAAATTTTTTCTGGACAAATCTGGCTGCCAAAATCAAATAAAATGCTGTTCAAGTAATCAATCATATGGTGCTACGTTTTACCAACTCAGATGTGTAACCTAAGGGAACCAGCCCTGGAAGAAATGGGTAATATATTTCCATAATGAACCCTAAACCATCTGGCCAGTTTCTGAACTTTATTTTACACTCCCTTTAAGAGCTCTTTTCATTCTATAAATGTCGTAATCTCTGTGTAATAATCCCTGTGTAAACTTACTTTTATTTATGCTATTATATTGTAATTCTCTCAACTTCTAGTCTTTAACTTTCTCTTTTCTTACTTTGTGGTTCATATATATACATTATATATATATATATATATATATATACACACATATATATATATATATATATATATATATATATATATATATGTGTGTGTGTGTGGGTGTGTAATTTATTAATGTTGTTATTTTAATTATATGCCAATAATCTTTCGACTCGATAAACTCCTTTGTTCTATTTGCCTTACGTAGAAAATATAATATTAAATCTAATAGTAGTTCTCACCCATTAGAACTAAATTTATAAGTTCTATCAATCATCGAGTCGAAAGAAATTATTACATGTTTACTATTTTTATAATTGGCTAATAATAAATTATTAGCTCCGTTTCTAATCTATGCCACCGCTATTTTCTCATTCCACTAATATTTATTTATTTAAATATAATCTTAAAATGTTTTTATTGCAAAAAGGGCCGATAAAGGATTAAATATATTTTAATTCCACTTTGTTCTTTTCTATTAAGATTCAGGAAGGGCACGATGATTAAGGCATAATTAATATGATTTTACAAATACTTTAAAATAGTTTTCATTAAAAGCTCATTTGACTTTAATTAATTTTATCAAGTCATCATGTAGAACATTCTATAGGGTTTTTAGTATTCAAATGATGAATATCAAGTCATCATCTTCGAACGTTGCTGATGTAGGGCAATCTTCCACTCCGTTAGGTTGGTCGAAGATCATATTTCTGTTATTTTAAATTATTGAGGAAGAAAGCACTTCCTCTCCTGTTCATATTAGTCAAAGGGAATAAGACTTGTCAGATGCAAGCCACCATAGGACTTCAATTATCAACTAGCCATTGTTTTTCAATTTTATTTTATAGCTCATAATTCGTCAGCACCATTGCCTCTCTGTTCCAGTAAAGCCGGCCTGATGCTCGTAATTCGTGATGAAGTAATTTCAATTAAAGTTGAACAACTTCTCAGTCATTTCAAATTAAATAATTTTTCCAATAAAGATTGAAGTTATGCCCTAAAATATGTATCTTGCTCTTTATGAATGGATTTGTGAATGTGAAAATAAATATCACATTCTTTCATATAATATTAGAGTAATAATTTTCTTTACTAATGAATACCTTTATCTGCCTTTTATTTCTTGATGGGGGCATAGACATAGACTTTCAAATATTGTGTAATATTCACTGGCATATAATAAGGACCGCCACTCGTATTATAATTATAAACTTTGTTTAAGGTCTAGAATTAATTAATTTAATCTTTATTTAAAATTCAAACAAAACAAATTATTTCTATTAAATATTTTCTAAACACACTTGGTTTCTTAGTTCTTAATTCTTTTATAATTATTTTCATGTTAATACTCGCTGTCTGGGTTGGCAACCTGAACATATACATATGATTCGATTTAAAATCTTTTTTAGTCAGTTTATTATCCCATATTAATATCAGTTCAGGGGTCTCTAGTCCTCACCAACCATTGAGCTAGTTTCTTGGTGCATAGCACTGTGCCATCGATTTCTACTAATCTGAGCTAGTGAGTTGGGTTTGAATTCAGTTTGTTTCAGCTGAGTTTGGATCCTACTTGCAGTGTAGGTGATGGGTTTTTTGACTGGTACAATATATATATATATATATATATATATATATATATATATATATATATATATATATATATATATATATATATATATATAAAACAATACAATACTTAAATCCAAAATTTACCAAAATCCTTACACAACCATGGTTTCGTCTACTACAAATAGACATTCTCAAGTGAAAATCAAATTAAATAAATAATGTATATATACAAACAAACCTTCCCATAATTTATTTCAAATTCCACCTTCCCATAATATCAAAAGAAGTCTTAATAAGATTGATAGCCTCAGAATCAAGAAGATTTATCATCAAAGTCTCCTTTATTCTTCATTTTAACTCATTCTTTTCATAAAAAAATAACCAAAGCATTGTTAAACAATATTCTCTGACCTGAATTCAATTCATGAATATATAAAGCTGAGTTAAAATACGTATGTTTAACTCTACTTATATGAACCTTAATCCTTTCATTAAGGCTAAACTTACTCTGGCCTGCATAAAACTTACGATATCTACACGGAATCTTATAAACAATACCAGGAATAGACCTACTATCAATAGACTGTTTTGAACCATTAAGTAATGAATTTAAATCAGAACCTATCTTCCATGTAACCTTCCTTCCACCTAACAAATGACTATTCTTATACACCAAATTATATATTGAAGCCTTACATGGTAACAACATATAATCATTGTCCTTACTAACAAAATTCTTACCATAAAAATCATGACTATAAACATTATTATTAAATACAACTTTTTTAATAAAATCATGACTACAATTCAATTCTACATATTCAGCAACAAATTGAGTTCTTTGAATATCAGTATTATTATTAAAATTATTAAGCCTTCTATTCCTACAACAAAAATTCAACAAAGACATTTTTTATGTATACAAAGGCTGATAACTATGAGGCCTAATCATATTTCTCAAAATCTTAGGTTTTATTAAATGACTACAACACAAAACATCATTAACCTTTTCAACATTTAAATCAAAAAACATCAATTTTACAAAATCAAAACTACCCTCCTTCAATTGTACACTTAATACTAGAATCAAAAGCATTCAATCCACATAAAAACTATTCTAATTTATCTTTCTGAATAGCAAACAAACAATCATCAACATACCTAACAAATAATTTTATAGAACATGAAAACAGGTTAATAACACTACACTCCAAGTAATCAATATAGACAGCACACATCAATGGATAAATAACATAACCAATAACCCAACTCTCTCTAATCTTATAAAACACATCATTGAGACATAAAATACATTGAATCCTCTAAAAGCAAAAGTAAATCATGAAAAATCTTAATCTTATCTGCAGAAAAACATTCCATTTTTTAAAAATTTGAAAGAAAAACATCAATGCTTTTTAATCTATTAACTGATTGGTACATATTTTCAATGTCTAAACTACCAAAAACACAATCATTATCCAAAACAAAACTATTTATTTTCATAAAAGCTCCAAAAGAAGAAGATACACAAAATTGACCTAATTTTATATAAACATTAAAATATCTTATAATAAATTTTGACATTTTATCAACAATTCCTCCTGTAAAATCAAAAATACATCTCGAAGGGAAATTATCTTTATGAGACTTTAAACAATTTAATTAAGTAGCTCTATCAAAAATCTTTTTATTTTCAATAACTTTCATAATCTTATTTAATTGTCATTCTATTTTTTTACCAGGATCAGAATCTAAAATAGCATATTTTCCATTATTCATTTGTAAAGAAACTTTACTTTTAAAATCAATATTATTTAACAATACAAAACAGCCACCTTTATCTTCTTTTAACAAAACAATATCATTGGCTATCAATCTTTTCTTAACAAAACTAGTTTCCTTAGGGGCAAAAATAAAATTTTCTTTTTTAAGTAATTGACTATTCACAATAACCTGTAAAGACAGTTTATTTTCATCAGAAATATTACTACTACTTTCAATAGCAGAAACAAAATCAAAAACTAAATTCTTATTAGCAAGCTAAAATAGCCATATCAGATACAATTAAAACATAATTTGACAAATTTAAAGCCGAAGAAGCATCTGTCCTATTTTTATAACACCCAAATCTAAACTCTTTTTCTTTCACAAAACTTTTATTTCTAGTCTTTCCAATCAACCACTTAAATTCCTTAAAATACTTATTAGTATAAGTGATTTCACATTCATTCCTAAACCACTTTAAAAAAGAATTCAAAACTGAATAATTAAATTCCTTCTAAAATCCAATCCTCTTTTAATCATTTTATATCTAATAATTAAATTAGATAAACTACTCATAACCTGCATAATAAATTGTTTAAGAATGAATCTTTTAAAATTTAGAATCGCAATTAGAAAATAAAACCAATTTCCTATCCAACTTAATATTACATGAATTAGAAAACACATTGCAAAACCTACAAGACTTAAGAAAATTTACCTGACCCTTTAAAGAATCTATTCTATTAGACATGTTAATTAACGTTTTTATTTCTAAAATTTCTACCCAAGAAAAATTATCATATAAAATCTGCCACATACTGAAAAAAAATTAATAAAAAACTATACAAATACAAACAAATAATTAATAATAAACAAATAATACAAAATAATCTTATGAAGACTTCTTTTGATATTAAGGGAAGGTGGAATTTAAAATGAATTATGGGAAAGTTTGTTTGTTTGTATATATATGTTAATTCCTTTAGTTTAATTTTCATTCAAAAAGGTATATTTGTAGTAGATGAAATCATGGTTGTGTAAGGATTTTGGTAAAATTTTGGATTTAATCCAGTATTGTATTGTTTTATGGTTTTGCATTTTTATTTTTGCTAGTATAGTGTTAGGCAGGTTTATATATATATATATATATATATATATATATATATATATATATATATATATATATATATATATATATATATATATATATATATATATATATATATATATATTTGTACCAGTCGGATTTGTCTGTTCATATGACAAGATCTAGAAACTAGGCAAAAGTACTTTGAGTCCAATCATGTGCAAGTTACATAAGTCAGTAACACTCATGAAGTCTGCCCTATTTACCTATTTTCCAGATCTACCCACTTATGAGCAACAATCCTGATGATACCAATCTAATTTATATAGCAGAGATACAAAAAGACTTGTGGAGTTTGCAGATGAAAAAAAAATATATTATGAATTTTTTTTTTTGATAAAAATGTTAAATGGAAATGTACATGGAAACAAACAAATGAACATACAGCAGAATTGGATTATCTTTTGACTAACATAAAATACTTCTTTCAAGACTGTAATGTTCCTAATAAATTTAACACAGCAAGTGATCATCGATTAGTAAGTTGTAAGATACATGTTAAGGTAAAACTAGAGAGACAAAAAATATTTAAAAAAAAAACAATATTTGCAGTTGATATTCCTAATCTTCAAAAACATTCTAATGAATTTAAATTAGAACTTACAAATCAGTTTCACGTATTAGTACATTTTGAACATGAGTGAGATTTGAATGAAATTAATATGAAAATAAGAAATACATTTTTAAAAACTTCAACAAAAATAGCTGCTAGAAAAAAGCGGCAATTGATAATAAAATTTCTACTGAGACTAGGGAATTTATGAAGAAAATAAGGAATATATATATATATATATATATATAATCCATTATATATATATATATATATATATATATATATAATGCATTAAAAAGGATTGAATATCTTGAATTTTGTAAAATGGTGTGGAAAAGAGTTGAAAATGACATAATAAAGTATAACTGTGAACTAGAAAAGAAAGCTGTTGAAGAGAATAGAAGTCTCAAGAGTGTAAAACAACATTTTGGTATTGGTAGGAAATTTATATCTGCAAAAAGAAAAAAGATGGAATTATCACTAAAAAGAGAAATGATATAGTGAAATGGGTAGAAGACTTTTATCACGAATTATGTATTAATAATAATATGTACCTCTTATATCTATTACATCTTCTGAATTGCCTAGAATTTTAAATGAAGAAGTGAAACATGCAATTAAATGTATAAAAAAAGAAAAGGCTCCAGGTAATGAAGGAATTATAAATGATATATTAAAAGAAGCGGGTGAAGAAATATAATTTTTTATCAAAGTTATATACTAAATATGTATGAGATAAAGATGTGCCAGATGATTGTCAGAATGCAGTATTAATATTCATATTTAAAAAGATGAAAAAAAAGATATTATAAATTACAGACCTATCAGCCTTTTATCAGTTTTATTCAAAATTTTTACCAAGATAATTACAACTCGTCTACAGAGAACATTGTATTTCCACCAACCAAGAGAACATTCTGGATTTAAAAGTGGTTTCAGTACAGTATATCATAGCCAGCTATTGAGAGAAATTATAGAAAGGTGTTGCCATTATGCTTTGGATTTGTAGATTATGAAAAGGCTTTTGATTCTATAAATATTTCTTCAGTGATTAAAGCATTAGATCATCAAGGTATAGATGCAGGATATTGTCATATTTTTAAAGAATATTTATAAAAATGCAAAAGCAACAATTAGATTACATAGTGATGTTGGAAAGTTAACATTGAAAAGGGTGTAAAACAGGGTTACTCCAAGGTATTTGTAACTGTTAACTTTTTCTAGATCAACATAATCAATCTTTATTTTAATATTTTGAAAAAATCCATTAAACATTATTTTAATCTTTTTAACATTTATTTATAGTTTTACTTTCCTACTTTCATCTAATAACTCTTGCAATATTTCCTGCAACTCTAAAGCATTATTTGCAAAACCAACTATATCGTCTGCAAAATCTAAATGTCTTAAATAATCTCCATTTACTTTCACTCTTTTAACTTCCTATTTTAATCCACAAAATACTTTGCAGCAGCACTGCTGTAAAAAGTTTTGGAGATATGGAGTCACTCTGTCCTACACCCATCTCACTGTTGATTTTCCTATTATCATTATGTAATCTAACTGTCGCTGTTGCATTTTTATAAATATTCTTTAAAATATGACACTATCATGGATCTATACCAACCACTAACAAAATATCTATCTCATCATTTACTCTTACCATTTAGTAATTTTAATGTCATATTTCAAACATTTTTCAGCAAAATTTCAGTAGAACTAATTAATATATTTATAATAAATTAAACAATATTTAGTCTTGAAAAATCTCTGTACTCAAAACAGATTTCATTTTCTCATTTCAAAACAAATTTCGGCTTATTGTAGTAAATGTATTTACATAAATAATCATATATGAATTTAAATGTTCAATTTTTATCACTTATAATTTAAAGGATTATTAAGCTTTATTCTATTAATAACGCATGCACCCAAATTTGTGTGAGTGGCTTCACATAGAAAATCTGTTTTTAATTAGTTCATGTATAATAAATAATAATTTGCAGAAAAATTTAGTATTACGAAATTATATGACACGATTTACCTTCTCAAATACAATAAAACTCATAATTATATCAACCATGTATCATACTTCATTCTAACTAGTGAAGGTAACATGGGTAACTCAATATACTTTTGCTTATATTGTTTATATATATATATATATATATATATATATATATATATATATATATATATAAATTACTATCAGAAATATTTTATTTTGAACTTCTGCATTCTTTATTGTCATAAGCATATTTTAAATATAATAACAGATAAATTTTGAGAAATATCATTTTTATCAAAGACCCTTCTAATCTTTCCACACATTATTAAAATAGTTTCAAGAAAGGATCACCTTAATTTAATTTTCGATATGAATAATTAATATCAATTATTAATACATATCATTGACTAACTGATTCTTCCATAACATAAGTTATTTATATGTGATATAATAAAAATAATTAATTGAATTTAGAAATGAATATTCTGAAAAAACAATTTGTAATTAAAAAAAGTTGCTAATTTTTTGATTGTCATTTATATACTTGGATAACTGGATTCTGTTAGTTCTAAGATCAATCATTTTATTTTTTAGGCTTTTTTTTTATCTTTTCTGCGTTAATCAAAATTTTTAAATTCATACTTTTTGTTTTGAGTAAGTAAGTAAATATATCATCTTCTAGTCTTTTATGATTACACTTTCGATGTGTGCTTTTTTTGCCAAAAAACTTTTAATGGAAGTGCAAGAAACATAAAAAGTCTATAAAATATTTATCCAAATATTCTAATCTATAAATAAAGTGCGCTATACAGCGAAGAGCAGACCGAATTAATCTGTAGAAAATAAAGATATAAAATTATTTTCTTATGTTTTTTTTTAAATAAATAAAATGAAATAGTAAAACAATACACGGAGGTATCGGTTAAAAGTTTGAAATATCTGACAACCATTTTTAATAATAATAATAATAATAATAATAATAATAATAATAATAATAATAATAATAATAATAATAATAATAATAATAATAATAATAATAATAATAATAATAATAATAATAATAATAATAATAATAATAATAATAATAATAATAATAATAATAATAATAATAATAATAATGTTATTTTTATAGTTGCATTATAAAAGTAAAGTAACAAATTAATGTTCAAAATTCTCAGAGAGGATTATTATTATTATTATTATTATTATTATTATTATTATTATTATTATTATTATTATTATTATTATTATTATTATTATTATTATTATTATTATTATTATTATTATTATTATTATTATATTTCATCTTTGTGTTTTTTTTCCTTGAGTAAAGTATAAAAACAACCATAACAACAAAAAATATTTTGTTAAATTAATTCAAAATATTATTTTAATATTTTATTGCTATCATTATATTACAGATTGAAAAAAAAATTGAAAAAAAATGTAATCACTTTTTATTTACAGCATATTAAATATTTTATTCAATGTTTATTGTTGCATGAAAATTTCAAAACTTTTATTTTGTTTCAGTTGTTCTGCTTGAAATTGGCAAGTGATCTTCATGTGGGTCATATTATTGATCCTAAGATTACGAATCACACTACTAACTTCCCATACATCTGGAGACTTTAAATCTATATATTTTTTAAATAATTCTCCTATTACTGTGTTATCATTATCTATTATCCAAGATATGTTTTTGTTTTTACTTCCCAGTGATAAACATTTTAAATATAAGGCGTTATTATATGTAAAGTATAACTGTTCATAATTTTCTACTTCATGATCGTTTACTTCTATATGAGAAAAACCTATAATATTTAATACATGCTTATTTATATGCGTACTTCAACACACATTATATATATATATATATATATATATATATATATATATATATATATATATATATATATATATATATATAATGTCTATTAATTAAAAACAAAATTGTAATTATAATTGAAATAATAAATTTAACGGTTTACAAACTATTACAAACTAACCTTAAATCCACAGAAGTACTTTAGGTTAATTTCTTAAACCTACCTCAACTGCCATTACTTCTTCCGATTTAAGGATTGTTTGTAATAGTTTGTAAACCGTTAAATTTAGTATTTCAATTATAATATATATATATATATGATAAAAGACTATTTGGATAAATGATTGATAGAATTTAACGATTGAAAGATAACCATATCTATTTCATATTTTTAATTTATCCATAATTGGAGACCGAAATAACTACTTTCCACTGAGTTACATAAAGTCCAAAACCTATAAAACGATGGAACAATATTATTCTACCTTTGGGCTCTGATGTTATATAAGCATACTTTTTGACTTCTTTTTTAATTTACAAGGTGAATTTGTCTATTGTTTTAATTTAAGTATATACTAAATGTTCTGCAATTACTGTTAATATATTCTAAGGATGAATAATGAGTTATTATATTTAACAGCTCATTAATATATTCTAAGGATGCAGAATGAGTATTATACTTAATAACTTTTGAACATTAAATGAAACATTAAATAAGTAATCATAACGTATATATATATATATATATATATATATATATATATATATATATATATTATAAAAACGAAAGTAATATATATATATATATATATATATATCTGTAATTGTAAAACGGAAGTAACTACTTTTATCTGAGTTGTATAATATCAAATACCATGGAAAAGATAGATTGAGACTATTCTATTTTTGGAAGGTAGTTACTTCAGCTTTGCAATTACAGATATTTAAAAATTATGATTATTTATTTATTATTATAATTATTAAAACTAATATATTAAATAACGTTCAAAGATTGTTTAAATAAGACGCATTATTCATTCTTTGAATATATTAATGGTGATTACAAAATATTTAGCATGTACATAAATTAAAACAATAGATAAAATTCACTTTATAATGTAAAAAAAAAAATAGTATTAAAAAGCATATATAATAACAGAGCGCAAAAATAGAATGATATCATTCTATCTTTTCAGTGGTTTGTGACGTTACATATCACAGTTTTAAGTAATTATTTCGAATTTATATATATATATTTAGATATTATGATTCTGTAAGATATATATATATATATATATATATATATTGCAGAGTTTTTTTTTTTTCAAAATAATCTTTATTTGCACAAAAAGTAAAATATACATTGTAATATAGAGTTCATGTTTACAATCATGTCTGACACATTAAAGACTAATTAGTTATTAAATTAGATGATGAGTACAGGATTAAAAGTAAAATTTTATGTTATGTTACTTATCAGGGGTTTTCTAATTTGGCATATAAATCCCATGGCGTGTAATGTTTGAGTGTCATAAATAAATAATATACAATTTTCAAATTGCTTTCGTTAAATATTTAAAAGAAAAAAAAATGTCTTTGCAAAAGAAAGAAATTAAGGAAAAAATAGTCACAGGTTTTCTCTTGCTTAGTGAATAATATTCATTTCCAACAAATTTTTTTTATAATATACATTTTGTATTTTTCTTGATCCGAAGAAGTATAATTGACTGGAAAACTTTACATAATAAGCCTTGCAACAACTCAAAACGCAAAAGAGATTTTTACTCAGCAAATTAGTTGCTTATTTTTTCTATAATAATCCATATTTAGAAATAGATATACTTAAACAATGTTTTAGCTTCCAAAAAACATTTTCATACTTGATTGCATACAATTCTGAAAACAGTAATATTTCTGAAGTTGTCTTATAGTGAATCTTTATTCTTATTATAATATGAGAAACAGCAAATACTACAGAACTTCCAAAAATCTTTGAAAAATGGGACTCAAATTCAAAAAAAAAAAAAAACCAAATATGCAATTGAATACTATAATGTATTTCATACAAACCCTTTTATAAAGTTAAATATTTGTTGTATTGCTCTTAACTTGAACATTTATTATACATTAGTTAAAACATTTATTTTAAAAGTCATAAAATGAATGCACTGAACTATATATAAATAGCACTGATTTTCTTCTAAATGTCAATTGTAAACATAATTATTAGATCTATTGCCACTCAATGTAATCCAGAGTAATCAGTAGATGGAAAAAGGCTTGTGCATAAAATCTATGTCTAGTGCCTACTCATCCAATATCACCAGACTAGTTTCTGGCTTGTGGCCTTCGTTAGTGAGGAGCTTTGGATCTGAGAGCACTGCACCCAGATCTTAGGATTTAACACAACCATCCAACAGCCACCTTTTATCTCTACTTAACTCTAAAACTATGAGTCTTAAATGGAAAACACTATAATATTTTCAAACCAAGCTCATCAGTTTTTATAGTCATATAGATCCGAACTCATTCAGTACCTAAACATTTTGTTAACTTTGGTACTTTAATAACCACAGCTACTACTATCCCATTAGGCTGGATTGGTTTTAAGCCAATAAACATCACATGAACACCATTTATTAGGCTTGCTTATAACTGTTATTAAAACAGACAAAACTCTCTATACATATTGCCACTCAATGCAAGCCAGAGTAATCAATGGATGGCATAAGGCTTGTGCATAACCTCCCCATCTAGTGCCGACTCATCCAATATCTCTGGACTAGTTCCTGGCTTGTGGTCCTTGTCATTGAGGATTTTTGTATCTGAGATCACACCCAATGAAGGTGAATGGGCCTTTATAAGTATTATATAATTTGTGGAACATAATACTTTTTTATTTTATTGTGCAAATTATAGCAATTTTGAGTATTATTCATCGATTATTTTTTGATTTATATAATAGTTTCCATTGTGGAATGTTTTCAAATAACTTAATTGATATTTAAAGTAACCAAGATACTACATTCATTTAAAATTTCCCAAACTATATCATTGCAATTGAGATATTTCTCCACTGGGAGAATAACATAGTATGGACATTTATCAATTTAATTGTTGACAATTAGTTTAGGAGCATTATTCCTGATAAATATTTCAAGTTTAATTTCATGGCTAATGTCAATATAATGGAGTTGTTCCATATATTCTTCCATTTTATTTATCACTGGTATTTTTATCATGTGATCTTCACTAATAATTTCAGTATTTGAGTTCATTTTATGGTTCCATCTGCTAAAGCATAATTATCTTTAGCCTCTTTTAGTTTTAATTCAGAGTTAAGTTTGGAATTATAGCCTGTCTATTTTGTCTCAATGATTGTAGTGTTTATTTTGCTTTCAATTTTCTCTTCAAGTTTTTGGACTTTATTATCCATAACAATATATCTTTGTGATATCTCATCTTTCAATTCCATTTTACACCATCTAATTTTTTGGATAGTTCATCAGTTATATCAATTTTTATATTATTCATCTTTTCAGATAGATTATCCATCTTGGTAGACATATCAGCATACATGTTATCTATGTTCGTAGATAGATAGGTATATTGGCATACACATTATCCATGTTGGTAGATATATCAAAATCTATGTTTCCATCTTTATGGACATATCTTCATTTATATGTGTGAACATCTGCTGTATCATCATCATTATCATAATTTGATTGATATGTGCCTTGCTTATAAATGTTTCCTTTTCCCTTTGGGTTTTGTAGTTATAGTATGTTTGTGGGTTAGACATTTTCTGTTCTAGTCTCTGCAGATACTGCAATGTTCCCTTCCTCATATACTATTTACAGTATTATCCCCTACACGTTCTCTACCTTTGTCAATTTACATTTCCATTACTTTTCTATATTACTATCAGTTTCAACTTGAAGCATTTTAGCCTGAATTCTTGTAATTATTTTTAATACCTTATTTTAATGTATTATTCCAGGGATTATTTTAAGTTTCAAACTATATAAAATTATTTCATATTATGGTTTCCATCATGGAAAGATTAGTCATTCTTATCACATCTATTTTCATATTGAGCTATGTTTTATATTCCTAAAAATTGATGTCCGCATTTGGCCTTTTTTTAAAAATAAATCCCCCTTTTCAATTAAAGTTTGGTTGTTGACTATCATCTATTATTTTATTCATATATTATGTTCTTAGTACATTTCTGTATTCAAATTCAAGTCATCATATCCAAATGAATTTTAAGTTATATTTATGTTTAAACTATAAAATTGAGTATTAATGGGTAAAAAATGTTAACACATCAATATGTTTGTATGTATAATACAGACTGTTACTGATATACAATTTTCAAGCAGAAGGGTTATTAATCTTATATTAAACTTATAAATGTAATTGTTTTAAAAACTGTAATGTAAATTTATGCCCAATGATTGGAAGTGCCAAATGCATTGTGACTGTCTAATTGTGATATGCACAAAGAAGGGTTAATTCCTTCTGATGAGTAAAAAGGGTGAATATTCATTGTCTACTTTTATGCATACTTTCTTACATTTAAATTCATGCTAAGAGAGTAAGATTTAAATAACTACTGATTATGTCCTGTCAATAGGTGGTAGGATCAAAAGCAGATATGGCAAGTCACTAAATTAGGCTATACTGAATTTCTGTCTAATACCATTTAATATACTTACCATTTTCATTTCTATTTAATCTATTTTAATGATTATACCTAGAGAATATCATTATTTCATCTGGGCCCATTTTAACATTATTAAATATTTTTAAATGGATTGTAAGTAATTATAACAAATGTGACGACTTGTCTTCCTATAAACAGATCACATCCCCATAACATTAAACAAATATAAAAATATTTTTTTTCAATGGCATGGTAATATCCGGACCCTCCTCCTTATTAAGGATCTACATACTCTCATGACTAACAATAATAACCAAATGAGTATATAATAACACATCTATAACAATTACAGTTCAATTAAATTACTCAGTAAATTAGACTATCATTTATGTATATAAACTTGTATTTTTATTATTTTAGATAATTAGGATTGACAATAATCGTAAGAATAATTTTATAGTAAGGATATCTCAGGATAATCATTGCTTTTTATTAATTATTCATACTACCTATAGAATATCAAAATGGATTTTACTGATCTCCATGGGTAATGCACAAATTAAGAAAGACTTATAATTTAAATCTATGACTATAATTAGGTTACTATCTTCCTTTTGTATGCATATTTATACTTGAAATTAATATTAGCATCCAATGAGTAATTAGAGTTAAATACTTTCAACAAAATATTATACATAATTTAATTTCATATCAATAAATATACTTTAATAATTGGCAATGATATTTATGAACCATATGATCAAGGCAGCATGTAGCAAGGTAAAATCTCTTTTAAGAGATGTGTGCTTAGTTAACTGTTACATTGTTTTAACTTGGATTGTTCTTTCATTTTAATTTCAACCTGTACACTTCCAATTTATGTGATATAGTGACAATGACCCCCCCCCAAAAAAAAATACATTTGGAACTTAAGTAAATATTCAAAACAACAATTTTAATAACAATATTTACAAAAAAAATATTAAAATAAACATTCCACTTAACAAGTAATTTCAAAATAACAGTTGCAATAAAGTTATATACCTACATACTATAATAATAATAATAATAATAATAATAATAATAATAATAATAATAATAATAATAATAATAATAATAATAATAATAATAATAATAATAATAATAATAATAATAATAATAATAATAATAATAATAATAATAATAATAATAATAATAATAATAATAATAATAATAATAATAATAATAATAATAATAATAATAATAATAATAATAATAATAATAATAATAATAATAATAATAATAATAATAATAATAATAATAATAATAATAATAATATAAACAATGGAAAAATGATTAATATTCTGGATGTTTACAATAAAACAAAATTAATCCCTTCTCATATGATACAGTGTGGTTGTGATATTTATCTTGATATATATAATATACGAATCAATATATATATATATATCAAAATACAGTAAAATTTCCATAAATTATATTATTTTTAGAAGTACTTTCTATTATAAATTTTGTAGTCTTTATCACCTATATAACATTGAATAATCAAAACGAGACAACATTTAACAATACCCATAGATTAATTCAGGTTTCCCACAATTCTGTTATCTTAACATTTGATGATTGGAGATTCATTAACATTTGACAATTTCTTGAAATGAACATATCCTCTTTTATTTTACATTTGTTATGACAATGTGCAATTTAAATAATTTTCATAATTTCATAATCAAATCTAAATCCATATTGACAAGATTTATTATGATCAAATATAACAGATGATGAAGGTGTATTTATACCTATTCCAGATTGTTTTTCTTTTTGAATTCTATTATATAAAAGCATATGCTCTTTCATTCTCTTCTCAAATGTACACTTAGATTCAATGATATATTGTAAGCCACAGTTCCATATCAATTTATCTATAATAGAATTTTGATTAAACTTTGAATTTTGAATTTTAGAGTTATTAAGTAATATATTTATATTATTTGTTGAGAAAAAAGCAATATGACACAAACCATTATAAATATAAAATTCAAAATTCAAAGTTCAATCAAAATTCTATTATATATAAATTGATAAGTGGATGTGTCTTACAATACATTCTTGAATCTAAGTGATACATTTGAGAAGAGAACAAAAGAGCATATGCTTTTATATAATAGAATTCAAAAAGAAAAACAATCTTGAATAGATGTAAATAAACCTTCATCATCTGTTATATTTGATCATAGTAAACCTTCTTGATATGGATTTAAATTTTATTATAATAATATGAAAATTATTCAAATTGAACATTGTCATAATAAACTTAAAATAAAAGAGGTTATGTTGATTTCAACAAATCGTCAAATGTTAATGAATCACCAGTCATCAAATGTTATGATAACAGAATTGTGGGAAATCGGAATTGAAGTATTGTATTGTTAAAGGCTGTCTCGTGTTGATTATACAATGTTATATAGTTGATAAAGACTAAAAAATGTATAGTTGACAGTACTTCTAAAAATAATATAATTTGTGTTAATTTTACTGTATTTTGATATATATATATATTGATCTGTATATTACATATATTGTGGAATGAATACAGATATCAAACTTAATTTATTACACACACATGCGCGCACACACACCACACACACACACACATATATATATATTTCAAACCTCCAAAATAAAAGTTGGAATAAAATTCTATACCTACATAATATATTAACAACATGAACAATAAGAAACATGATTAATATTCTGGTAGTCCACAATAAAACAAAATTAATCCCTACACATATGATCCTGTGTTGCAATATTTACCATTAGAATATATCATTGCTTTTCAATTTGTATATGTAAATGCACCCCCATTCACTCTTCCTTGCATATATATTATCAACCACCTTTGTTATAGATATATATTTTCTCTTCCTTTTTTTAAACCTAAACATCGTTCATATTTATTTATTTTGGATAAATATGACTATTTAACACAACATAAACATTTTAAAACAAATAATAAGATATTTACCTATATCATATCACTTATGAATCTCATTATTGATTAATCTAATCTCTCCCCTCATCATACCACACCATATAGATCAGTTATATAACAATATTATTATCATTTTTGTTCTATTCTTAATCTGAAGATTATTATTATTCCAAACTTCACAAGACATTGGGTTATAGACAATGTAGTAATTATTTTTCTTTAATAATAGAAGATTATATCTGGCTTGCCTTATCTATTCTAGATAATAGATACTTCCATCTATATTAGCAACCCACTATCATTATATATACATGCTTATGATTTTCATCAAACGTATATCATTCAACATACTTTCGTTTAAAAACTTTACAGAAAGTGATACTCACACCAGTAGTGTTTAGAGTTTGTTATTTCTCCAATCAAATTTATTTCAATCAGGTTTTTTTTTCATATGTCAAATGCATTGACTGGTATGCAAATTCCAGCATGCTAACCATTACACAAACAATGCTTGACCAATCAGGCTTTAGATTTAAATTTAATGACAATGTATACTTTTCCATTCACATTACATTTTATTCTCAGCTATTATTAATTTAATTCTACAGATTTTAAAAATGTATAATTAGCTAAGCTGAAGAAATTTGCTTCTCTTTATTTGTCCTTTCCTGGGACTTTAACTGTGTCCACCTATTTTGAGGAATCTGCAGCATGATTACTTCCTTTAGTTTATCACTGAAATCCAGTCTAAATCCAGCACTATTATGTTTTTCCTTCTTAGATTATTTTCTCAACATAAAGATTTCCAAGAGATTTTTAGGAATCATTTATTACTGATTTTCCTGACAGATATTAATTAAATTACTCAATAATTTTCATAAGAACGTTATACTTATATTCAATAGATAATCGCATAATTAAAATTCATTACTTTTTTTCTTTGTTGAGAAATAATATTATTTGAGGAATTTTTTATCAAAACATTTTATAATAAAAAAAAATAAAACCCAGTTACTTGTTTTGTAATTTATCAAAACTTTTTCTTTGCTTTTTTCACCTCTTCTTTGAAATGATTGTTTGCAGGCTGCTAATTGACTACCCCCCCCTTCTTGTTAGAAGAACATTTTAGTTGCAAGTCTGGTTAATTTTAAAATGACTATTTTCTGGGTTTTAATTTTTTTTTAAATAATACTTTTTAGAAATTAAATAAAAATATAATTTACTTTTTGATTTTACATCAGTATTTTTGTAAAATGAATATTCATTGCCTACTTTTAAATGTAACATAAGATTTGACTAGAAATGATAATTTTTACTTATAAAATCAAATGTGCAGAGACAATAATTATCTATGTATAAAACCCATTTTATTTTAGAAAATTACATTTGAAATTTACTGGCTTTAAATGCTATTGACTGTCTACTCTTCACCATATAATAATTTTATGCATTATTATTTTCATCTTATATATATATATATATATATATATATATATATATAGATAGATAGATAGATAGATAGATAGATAGATAGATAGATAGATAGATAGATAGATAGATAAATAGACAAATAGATAGATAGATAGATAGATAGATAGATAGATAGATAGATAGATAGATAGATAGATAGATAGATAGATAGATAGATAGATAGATAGATAGATAGATAGATAGATAATTAATTACTTTACTTATCAGATCCTCTATAAATTTTAAACCAACTAAACCCAAGTACAAAGTCTATGATACTAACATGTCATTATCTTTCATAGTTTACTAATAAAATATGATTGGGTTTAAGAAAATATTATTGGATTTAACAAAACTTAAAATTATATAACAAAATTTTATTTTCTCTTTTATTTTAGAATAGAGTGGACTAATAAAAAGTGCACATATATATATATATATATATATATATATATATATATATATATATATATATATATATATATATATATATATATATATATATATATATATATATATATATATATATATATATATATATATATATATATATATATATGAGTATATGCTTATTAATGGGAGTGGGTATAGCATATTCTATACATGCAATTACTGAGCTGGATATGTATATAAGGATATGACTAAGCAGAATTTACCCACAGAAAAATAAAACCAATAAACATGATTTAACAGTTAAATAACTTTAATAAACATATATACATGGATTAGCATTTGAAGAATAAACAAATAAACAAATAAAATATCATTCCCTTTGTTTCCTTTAATAAATGTCATAGGCACAGTTTTATAAAGGCCTAATTGAATTTTTATTATAATTTGATCTGATTTCTGCCTTGAGGAAACTATACTGAAATTCAACATCAAATAATGAAATACCTAATGTGTCAGTTCCAGAACCAATAAACTTATACTATAAACATATAACAAAATAGTAAATAATATTATATTTGCAGGATTTAGCTATATTGCAATGCTAAACCAAAGTGAAAATTCAAACTTCAGTTCAGATAAAATATTACTTGACAAACACTTAATCATTATGAGAATAATTTAGATAAGATGCCCAGTTACCCTTTATGTCTGTACTTATAAATTATACTTATATGTGGTAGAAAATGATTTTTGCATAATAATACAAAATACTTTGCTCAAACTTTCATTTATGAAGTAAAATGATATTCCTGTGGATGCATTCATCTACACATACGAATGATACAACACTGAGTGCCCTGTGGGTTTATACACCACCATAAAGCAACAAATATAATTACACAATTCTGCAGATTAACCACCTGCACAGTAATGACTGTGAAAATGCAGAAAGTGGCAACTAATTAATCTGATGGATTAACCACCAGCACAGACTAATGCCATTTAACATTGTAAAGCAATACTAATATTTATTTTATATTTAAAGTGCACAAATCATGTGGGTTCATATATAATGGAAAATGTTTCAATAATACAACTAATATACTGTTTTATCTTGCTTAAAATATAAACATAGTAACAAAGTAATACAAGTGATATGAGTAGGAACAGAACCTTGGAAAGACTCATAAGACACTTCATAAAAGGTTGATACACCCCATAATTTTATTGTAATTCTCAAGCTTTTTGCAAGCGCTATTTTCTTAAATAAATATTTTAATCAATCCCATGAATTTAATTTAAACATAATAAAAGTATAAATCATGAACCTCACATATAAGTTCGTATAACAAAAAAAAAAATTAAAATTAAATCATTCTTACTTAAATACATAAATGAAAGTGTACAACATTTTTGTAATATCAAATATTATCCATGAAATCATTATAAAATGTCTTGAAAAATAAATACACATTACACAAAGTAATAATTATAAATTATAGCTAAATTCCATAGATGTGATTATATCCGTTTGTTCTAATTATTTTGAGTACTTTTAAATTAATTAATTTTACGTGGGCTCCATCAATGTGAGATAATTTCAAAAGCATGACAGATAGACTTTAAATGAAAATGTTCTTCATAAGTTATTAAATTCTACATTTTTATATAGCATTGTTCCAAGTTTATGATATCCAGGTTATATTAATTTATCTATTCACATTTAAATCTAGGAATAATAATTAAAGCGAAATAATTTAATAATTCAAAATTGAGGATAGAAATCAGAAAGTAGTTTTAGTTAATTATTTAAAGGTTATTACCATTATTCAAGTAGTAAACAATTTAAGTAGTAAATACATTACTGGCAGTATATGTTCAGATAAGATAATCAATTCTTTATTATTTAATTACTGATACACAAAACATTAAAGTAGCGTCTCACTAAAATTTAACATTTAAAATTGATTTTAAACCTCTTCCTTTTTTTGAAAAATAAAGTTTTCATGATCGAAAACATCTGCAATTAAAATATTTATTTAATGTTGCCAGTTTGTATGTAATAAAGTATTCCAAAACATACTGCTCTTCTGTTATTAATTTTACTTTAAAAGTTAAACGTTCTGACATTTTCAAATGTAGATATTAGGCAAATTATTAGCGATTTGATTCATTTGGCCAGCAGACTTGAATAGATGCTTTAAATTCAGCAACTCATACTGCTATTAAATATCACCATTTTATATTTAAATTCATATGAGTCTTCTTGGTTGACAAGTTTGCTTGTCAATATTTTTTTAAAATGTGCATAACATGTTTTGTTTACATGTTATGCCTACACCATTTTTTTCTTAATTAATACCCTGTATTCTCTTTTTCACTGAATGCTCTCTTTAACAGAACACTCTTTCACTGAAACACACGTGTATTTATTATATTTTTATCTAATAATTAAAAATTAGTTAAACAAATGGCTTTTGAATTAAATGAAAATAATTTCTAAGATTATTTTAAATAAATAAGAATTATTATTATTTTTAATCACATTTTACGAAACTTGATGTGTACTGTCAATTTATTACAAGTTAAACATATTTGATCCAAATAAGTGAATGGAAAAGAGAAATTTTAAATACATTAAAATAATACAGGTAATAAGCAATATATATATATATATATATATATATATATATATATATATGCCCCTCACCTGTATTAATTAGCATACCAAATAAAAATAATCAAATGATTTGTTGCTACTGAATTCAAAATAAATTCAGAAAATGTTATAGAAACAGGTGTAACAGATGTGCCTAAAGCTCTTGAACCTGATCTTCTATTACTGAACTATATCATGTAACATTAATTACATTCATAATTAAGTTAATAATTATTGGACAAATATTTCCTAATAAAGCAATATTTCTGAGTACATACATGTAAAAGGTGTCATATGAATATCAATTCAAAATACTAATAAATCATTGCTTAAAAATAAATAATTATTTAATTCAAGACTCCCTAATGAAATAATAAAATAGACTTCAAGTATGAAGCTTATTTATGAATAATCAAAATCAAAATGCCTAATAATGAATATTGTGACTTGTTTGTTAAAAGTTTATATAAACCTTATCCTTATCATGTATGATAAAACACTAATTCACAATTGTTTTAATGACCTTTATTGAATAAATACATTTATGTTTTCTCTCTTGTTTTTGCACCATTCTTTCTCCATTTTCTCTTTACATTAAAAACTTCATATTGTAAGAGAGCTAATTATTACCTGATCATCTTAAGGATTGTGTGTTGTTGTGTGCTGTTGGTACATCCTGCTGTAACTATGAAATAATGATTGTACTATGTAAACATATTTTCATCCATTAATATGGGTAACTTTGACTCTAATATTTCTTTTTTAAAAAAAAAAAAACCTTTCTATTGAGGGAATAATGATCAAAATAGGATGCTACACACTAAAAAAAACTTCTATGATATTATATATGATGGTAGAATCATTGGTGTTTCTTTTTTAAAAATGTATGAGAAACAATGTATTGTCCAGAAAAAGTTTAGGTATATTGGTAGATCTATTTAAAATGTTCAGCCATGTCAATGGAAAAAATATATATAGAATAATAATTGTCTAACGAGTACAAAGGTGAATACTTTTACAATGCTTGGTGAATTATACATTACACTGACAAAAAAAATTCAAAATTTGTGATATTATTTATGTATATATTTTTTTTTTCCTTTCTGAAATTATAATAGCTATTCCCAATTACGATACATTGTTAATAATTGTGATTATTTAAAAGATATATCCATTTATTTATTAGTTCACCTTTTTTTGATGTCAATATGTCTGTCATATTTAATTGTTTAATAACATATGTTATTCATATTTAAAGCTCTTAAAAATGTGAATCCATCTTTTTGAAATAACATTTTAGATTAATTATTATTTTGTCAAAATTGTATGAGACCGACATTAAACTAAACTATTTAAATGCTTAAATTTTACAACTAACAAAAATAATTACCTTCCACACGGAGAAACGTTTCATCTCTTTCTTCATTATTACTGCAGATATAATTATCGGTGTCGGCTATAGAAGCATTATTAATGATTACTTTATTATCCATAAATACTCTTTTATTAATAATTTCTTTGATTCGAATCAGATCTTTATTATTTTGTAGTTTATACCAATAAATTGCAGCTGTTGTATTTAATGAACACTCAATAACTGCAGTTTCTCCTTCCATAATTCGTTCAATTTTTTCAAAACCTAAAATTAATTCAAAAGTTAAATGGTACAAACATTAAAAAAATCAATTGACAACAAATTATGATCTAATCATTTATTTATATCCCCTTATTTAATTTAATGTCAATTTTTAGAAATGAAATTACATTTTTAGTAATATCTTAATAGTTAGGAATAGTTTCATTTGAGCAAAAGTAGTGCATTAGTTTGCTAAACCTAAAACATGAACACAAAATCAAACCAAGTATGTTTTTATGGAATAAACATTATATTTTTATTAGACAAGCACAGTAGCTATCCAGCTAACCATTCTATATTGTTTAGTAAATAAATACTTACTATTTTTGAGTAAAGAGGAAAACAAGGATGATAAAAATACTAAAATCTTTCATTCATTATAGTTCTATGAAAGCTATTGGAAAAAATATTTAGCCTGCACTGATATATATATATATATATATATATATATATATATATATATATATATATATATATATATATATATAACCCATCCAAGTCCATGTATATTAGTGAATTTAAGACTAAAAAATAGCATATATGTATATGTATGTGCATGTATTTGTATATGTGTGCACATCTAATAGTCATGTGTTAATGTCCGTATGTCTATAATGTATACATGGTTATAATGTTAAAATGATTAAATTAATAAAATTAAAATAAGTTGTAAACATTGTTTTATATATTGTAGCACACCTATGTGTATATGCAAAGGGAACTGTAATGTGATAGATTTAGTAAATAATTCAGATTTTCTAAATAATATTTTAAAAATTATTTTAAGTTATTTAATTTACAGAATAGTTGGTATTCACATATAACTCTAAAATTCAGGGGTGTCTGTCTTATGTATATGCTACAAAGTTGACAACTTAAATCTCTATTTAAAAAAATTAAAAGGTTATGGAATTCTCAGAAATACTGTTCATTAATTAAATAGTAAACTGAGAACCAAAGTTTTGAAGCTGTCTTAAAAATAATGTTAAAACGAAAGACAAAATCAGTAACTTGATCCTGCTTGTCAATAATTACAGCTGGATTTTTTGTCTTTGCTAAACATTTATGGGTGCCATTAAAATTGAAAATTAGAAGTTGTAAAAAACTTTTAATGGCTTGTGAGGGGGGTCTGAAAAAATGTTCTATAAAATCCCCCAGTTTTAATTCAAAATTAACTAGGGGTCTTAATTATGCTCAATACATCAAGGTACTATGCCAAAATTGATGACGAAGACCTGAGGCTTGAAGGCCTATCATGCCTTCTTCCTCATGAGGAAGATTGGTCTAGTAGATTAAGGAAGTTCAAAATAGAAGCCTACCAAGAAGCCAGCCTAATGAAACAGCCCAGCATGGAATATTAGTGTTTCACAATGCAGCCACCACAGCAAGATTATGATCAGTAACTAATCTTCTTCAGAGCTCTTAAACTAAGTTTTAATAAAACATTTCTATAATTTTCTAAACTATCTATACCATAAATATGCACAAACTATAAAATTATAATTATTATTAATAATTAAAATCTGTATAATGAATTTGTACTTACTGATTTAAATATCTTAATGTGCATTCATTTAAAATAATAACATAAAATCTTGCCTAATTAAAAGTTAACTAATAATATTTCTGTAATCATGATAAATGTTTAGTTCATATTCTCAATCTATCCAATCTGCAGATATGCTTTAATTACTGTATTTATTTAATATTTTATTAATTATGCTATTCCATCCCTCAGAGTGGAGATTATTAAATATTATAACAGTAGAGTGATAATTTGAATTTCTCACATAATTATAAATTGCTTTTTAGCATATAAACAAATCTCCCATTTGGAAATTACTTATAAATATTTTGCGCTATTATGTTTTATCTTTGTATAATCAGGTTTGCATATTAAATGATTACATTTAGTTAAATCATACCAAGAATGATATTTAAAAAATAAGTCACTAGATATGTCCTAAATATGCTTATTTCTCCTTAATTATTTATCATAAACTATATAGATTTAACTGTAAATGAGATCAGTTAATTAATCCTTTTAGCATGTTTAAGTAGCTAATTTATGAATGTACATACAGTAGTGTTGATGATCAAAACTGAATATTTAGCACTTGATTAATTTTAAGGTTTATATTTTAGAAAGTGTCGCAAATGTGTCTTTATGAAGCATATCTGTGCCTTACATCTTGCTATGTGTATTACTTATTGTAATGGTCTTTTGTGTAAAGGTCACTCCATTACTCTTAGTTTGGACAGCTTTCTTTTAAAAATCGGCTTTGATTTCAAGGGAAACCCCTTTATCTCTTTTAGAACTGGAAAACAAGGGACCAGATTTTTATATAAGCTGCTCTGATCACCTTAACTAAACGTTCATATACTTTGTGATAGCAAGTCATATGGTCCATAAGACCAAGTACTTGGTAATGAATCCTCTGAGTAATTGCACCTTCGAGTCAAAACCATTATTTAGTTTGGTAGCATCACAGTCTCAGAAGCTCTTATACAAAGCACTAGTTCATCTGTCTTGGTATTAATCAATTCAGCATTGATCTGGACTCTAAATCTAGTTTATCTACATTACCTTCATGGGGAGCACTCTTATGATCATGGTCAGTCTTGTATGATTAATCTTGGCAAACCTTGGCATGACATTGTATAATCCAGGCATATTAACCATAGGTAACTAAATTAATAGAGTGGCAATAATTAATTGATAAAATTTATAAAATGTAAATATGAGATTTTGTACACATACACTCATCATTGTGCACCTGCTATGTAACCTCAGACAATATTGCCATATTGTTAGAATTGATTTCTTTTAATCAATATATATATATATATATATATATATATATATATATATATATATATATATATATATATATATATATATATATATATATATATATATATATATATATATATATATATATATATATATATTGTACCCTCACTTCTCGATATATGATATAATTTAAAATAAGACTAGCTCAATTAAATTATTATGCTCAGCTAAAATATGTACAACTATCTTTAATATATTTTATAATATTATCACTTATCAGATTAATATAGTTCCATATAATGTACTAATTAAATAAATATTTACTAAAATCATGAGACTGTGAAGTGAAGTTACAATTGGTAATTGGACTTACATTGAGTCAATGTCTTTCCAAGACACTGTCTCAATGGCATAAGAATACTATTACTTCTTTATTATCTCATTACTAACTCTACAGCACTCTTATGGCTTTTATAAATGAACTATCTTTAATAATAATAAATAAATAAATCTCAATCTTTTGTTAAGGAAATATAATTAAACGATCTCAGGTTCTTCTAATTATCTTAAAGTAATAATAATTCATGTAGATAGGAATGATAAGGGATTTAATATCAAACCTAAATACACCTAACTTATTCTAATAACAATAACCAACAATAAAAATCTTTAGTGTATAGCTTAATCTTATCTATTTGATTATACCATCAATCATTAAGAAAATAAGTAAATCATATACATGTCTTCATTTCCATATAGTATCTTAATTTTAAAATATACCAAAATCTTATAATTTAACAATCTGTGGCAATAAATAATATTATACTCTTATATTGTGCATTATAATTACTTTGTGACCATTGAAATATTATATGTTAATGTCAATCAATTTCTATAAATTATATTAAGAAAATATTGTGTTTCTTTCTCAAATAATAAAATAATAAATTCATATTGTGCAAATATTATGTACATTCAAATTATCTGTTATCAAATGCTGTGGTGTAAAATAATGAATTCGACACACTTTTAAAACAACTTAACAAATTTATTTACATCAACTTCAACATATAACTTATTTACATTTACAAATGGAACTAAAGAAAATAAAACAAAAAAAATAAGAAAAATGATAATACAAGATTTTACACTGTTACTATTTCCATAATCATAAATAGATAATTTATACATTTCAGAAAATGTTCTATCAATTAAGTTGATGACTTTAATTTAAACAAACATCATTTGTTATCAATTAATATAAGAAAAGATTTATGTGAAATATCATTCATGTAGCATATATGTAAATAAACAGACTTTAATAATTAAAATGCTACTTCACTGAAGTCTTACTGCTGTTTAGATTATAATGTACTGGTATGTATTACATTTACTATTAATATCACTCAAAGATCAATTAATGTATAAACTAATATAGCTTTGTAATATAATAACAATTATTGATTATAACTATTTATGTCCTTCCGATGTAATGTCATACCACATGTCTTATCAAAATATGCAATACGTGTAGGTTATTCCAAAATAATATTTTAAATTATTCAACAATTTCAAATTTTATAATGTATTATATTAAATAAAATTCTATGATTCTTTTCTATTTAAATCATTACTTTTCTTCACTTGTTATTCTTATTCCTTCCCAATAAACTTCTATCTACAAATATCATTTTAACCTTATTTAACTTCAGAAACATATATGACCAATTTAAAAAAAAAAAATATTTATCCAAAATCTCATATACCTCATCATCTATATACGTTAAGCCTTCGATCAAAATATACATTTCTACATAAAATTAACTTAACTTATCTAATAAAATAAAAATAAAATATAGATTTTATAAACCTCTTACTAACTTGAAAAGAAAAATAAATAACTTACACTAATAATAAACTTTATTCCTAATATTGTAACAGAAACATTAAAATTTATTCACGAAAGAATCATATAATTATTTCTAGGTTCTCATATTATGTTGTACTCAATTTACGTCATCAATTTAAAATATGCATATTAAAATAAAACTGCTATTATTAATCTTATGCGTGTATATTACTTAAATATTAATACATTCATTCAATAATCATATAACATTTGGTTGATCTAAAGAAAACATAGCAAATACATCAAATTATTATTATTACATAATTTTTACCATAAATGATACTTCAATGTACAGTCCGTCACTATGTCCTCCAGGAATTCAGTTTTACAAAATAATTTCACATTTACACTCAACAATTATTCTTTAAAATATTACGTGTTGTATAATTATAAAATAAACTTTATGCAATAAAATGTTATATTAATATTTAGTTATTATTTTCAAAAATGTAAATGTACCTTTCCTATCTTTAATAAATCAATAATTAATTAAATATTTATGTTAGTTAATAAATAAAACATATTACATAAAATCCAACGGTGTCTTCTTTTCATTATAATTGTTCTTTTTCCTAGGCACAAAGTTTCACCAAACATTACTTCCTTTTCCGGTACATCACATGTTTTTTAAAAAAATTTTATGAAGAAAATGAAAACGTTCTTTTTTTTTAAAATAAAATAAAAGTTAAAGTTAGTTCCACCATAAAAATAAAATAATAATTAAAATAGTTTATGAGATCCATATTCATTTCTTTCTTAAGGAAAAAATATTATTATTTAAAAGTTATTATTTTTTAGAATTAGTCTATAATTTATAAAGTTCTTGTTTAATTATTTTAATTGATTTGGATATCCATGTATATTTGATTTGCGCATTCCTTAAAAGATATTTAGGTAAGATTACTTTTAAAGTCTTCTGTACGACCAGCGTTCAGATTTTAATAATATCATAACTTTATTTATAGGTATTTCTTTACCCATTAAATTTCCAATTCATTTGCCTTTTAGAACTATCAGAATTTAGTCTTTTAATACATAAAGACTTAACAAGGCAAGTATTTATATAATTACTGTTAATTATCATATCTTTATCAAGATATGTATACTTAAATTTATACTTTACAGATACTTTCTTCATAAAGAAGTATTTCTCATTCTTTTAAATATCTGTTTTGTAAAAATTAATTACCATTAGCTTTTAAATTTGTACAAAGTCCAACGTATTACTTTTATGCATATAATAATTCTCCTAGTTAATCCAGCATTTGTTAAATTTTTAGCATAAAGTCTCCAATACATTTTATCCTTATACGATGTTTCCATGATCATTTGATAGTAAATTGAGTTTTGATCGAGACGATAGGAAATTATAATTAAAATTAGCACTGCATATTTGTCGGTAAACTTTTATAAATTATTTTAAAAAAAAAGCTACTCTATTATAATTCTAAAACGATTTTTGAGAGCGTCTATAATTACTTAGCTATTTCTAATAGCACACTATACTTTAAGAATTTCAATCACAAGTCCCCTCCGAACAATTGAACGTTGATTTTATACCGGAAGAAACTCTCAACATGATTGGTGAATTAAACAATCAACTTGCTAGCTTATTTACATATTTTACCAACAAGACAGAATTAAAAATAAATAATGACTTATTTAATATTTATTATTTATCACATTATTAAATTCTTAACTTAATCTTTGTCATTTATTTAAATCTATTAAACATTTTTTAAAATATTCTTTCTTAATTTATTTCACTTTTAACTTTTATCAGATTATTTTTATAAATAAATTAAGTCTATTTTTATTCGTTACGTTTTTAAGCAGTATTTTAAAAATCAGATTTAATGTTTCACATTAATTATTTTTATTTTTATCTCATGATAGCCAAAATAATATTTATAAATTCTATAACAGAATTTTTAAAATAGCTTTGCAACTTTACCAAAAAAAAACTCCCAAGCATGTGTATATGTGTCTAACTAACATCTGTTTTTCTTACAACAATGCTACAAACGCTTGTAATAATCTAAAAATAAACTAACAATTCATTTTTTAAAAATAAATATTTTTAAAATAAATAATATCTTATAACAATTTTTAAAATAATAATTCGATATTATTAAAATCAAATATTAATCTTCTATCATGTACTACTAATAATTAAAATATTTATATTCATTTATTAAATATTAATTTTTATCAACAATAAATATATGCATTTAATTTTAACTTGTCTTTTAAAAACTTTAACTTTAAACATTCATTTATTAAATTTATTAATGCAGTATTGGTCATGGCCAGTTTTCCCAACCATATACTATTATCATTCCCATTGAAACGTCTCTCTCAATATCATCACAATTTTTACATATCAAATACTCATGAATTACTTTAATTACACTTTTTAAAAGATTATCATAAATAAATTAACATCATATAGCTAAATATATCTTAAATTTAAATTTTTTTAAATAGATTGATACAATAATTTATAGAGACCCATACAAAAGGGCACAATATATATATATATAGACATATATATATATATATATATATATATATATATCTATCATATATATATATATATATATATATATATATATATATATATGATCAATAGATGGAGCTTTACCAAAATCTCCAAACAAATTATGTTTATATAAACATCAAAAGAGACAAAATTCACTATCTCTTTCATTGGCTCCACCTTCGGATCAGCATATTTCAAGCTAATTTTCTACCATCAGTGAAGCATAGGGACCACAAACTAGATCTGAACACTATCTTTCAGTGTTTATGAAACAAGTTTCTATCAGTTTGCAAGCATGAATTTTTCAAACATGTAATGTCTTCAGATCTAACCTAACAAGCCAGATAGCTATATGAGTCTGAAGTCAATTCAGTTTCACCACATAGTAAAAAGCCTCTGCAATATATATCATTGCAAAAGCCTTCAAAGGTACACTTATGAAAAACAAAACAAGTTATAAATCACTAATTGATTGACTGATTGTAATCTGAACTGTTATCTGAACTGATTAATTGACTGAACTGAACTGCAATCTGATGTAAAAACTGGTATGTTTATTAGGATGACCTGCTGTTATTTTGGAGTCCACCAGCTATATTTGTGGTTGAAATTCCTTACATAAGCTTTTAATCCAGTTCTTTGACATCTTTTAATTAGTTGCCATTGCAACTTGTTATTTTTGTCGATTTTCAATTAGTAGCCATTTCACATCTTATTTTTACATTTTAACGTACATGTCTTTTTTAATATTTAACATGCACATATTTATTTTATCAATATGCACACATTTATTTTACTATTCCTTATATTTACAATTATTCACAAATCACACATATATATTTATAAATCAAGTTTTAATTTTTTTTAAGATTACCCTTTTTTTAAAAATAGTTTTAAACAAAGAGAGATGGTACCTTTAATTTTATAAAACTATTTATTTCTTAAACTTTTATCAAGTTATACCTTCCCTCTTCTAATTAATTAATAGTAACTTTTATAAATTATTTCTTTTTTAGCAACATGTATTTAGTTTAATAAAAAATACTCTTTAAACTTTTTATAAATAACAATCTCTCAATCTGAATTGTACAAATTATATTGATTCATTTCTTTTATGGTGCTGTATTTTATTTTAATAATTTTTAGACAAAAATTATACATATGTTCCAATATGATATTGGTACTATATATATATATATATATATATATATATATATGGGTGTGTGTGTGTGAGTGTGTTTACTTCACTCATTGGTAAATCAGTTTTAAAAGTGTTTATCAAAAGACTAGTATGTTGATAATTATTATGATAATATAATAGCTTACTGTTATATACCAATTTAATTGTGTATTTATCTGCTTCATATTACTATACTTTATTTTGTATTATGGCCACTTATTTTCTTAAATTTTATTATATATATATATATATATATATATATGTTCAAAAGATGGTGCTATACCAAAACCGCCGAACAAGTGTAAGATTTGTTTACATAAACGAAAAAAGAGTCAGAAATTAACTACCTCTTTCATTTGCTCACCCCCAGATCAGCTGATTTCAAGCTGGTTTGCTCTCCTCAGTGGGGGATAGAGTATAGAAACTAGATCTAAAACACTGACTCTCAAGTGTTTATGCAAAACGTTTCTATCAGATTGCAAGCGTGAATTTTTCAGACCGGTAAAGTCGTCAAACTGAGCCAAGCAAGCCAGATATTTATATGGGTCTGATCTCAGTTCAGAATCACCATATAATCAAAGTCTCTGCAATATATATCATTGCAAGAAAACTTTAAAGGTACATTTATGAAAAACAAAAACAAGTTAATCACGTAACCTGCTATCACTTGTTATTTATGTTCAAAAGATGGCGCTATACCAAAACCGCCGAACAAGTGTAAGATTTGTTTACATACATGAAAAAAGAGTCAGAAATTAACTACCTCTTTCATTTCCTCACCCCCAGATCAGCTGATTTCAAGCTGGTTTGCTCTCCTCAGTGGGGGATAGAGTATAGAAACTAGATCTAAAACACTGACTCTCAAGTGTTTATGCAAAACGTTTCTATCAGATTGCAAGCGTGAAATTTTCAGACCGGTAAAGTCTTCAAACTCAGCCTAGCAAGCTAGATATTTATATGGGTCTGATCTCAGTTCAGAATCACCATATAATCAAAGTCTCTGCAATATATATCATTGCAAGAAAACTTTAAAGGTACATTTATGAAAAACAAAAACAAGTTAATCACGTAACCTGCTATCACTTGTTATTTATGTTCAAAAGATGGCGCTATACCAAAACAGCCGAACAAGTGTAAGATTTGTTTACATAAACGAAAAAAGAGTCAGAAATTAACTACCTCTTTCATTTGCTCACCCCCAGATCAGCTGATTTCAAGCTGGTTTGCTCTCCTCAGTGGGGGATAGAGTATAGAAACTAGATCTAAAACACTGACTCTCAAGTGTTTATGCAAAACGTTTCTATCAGATTGCAAGCGTGAATTTTTCAGACCGGTAAAGTCTTCAAACTCAGCCTAGCAAACCAGATATTTATATGGGTCTGATCTCAGTTCAGAATCACCATATAATCAAAGTCTCTACAATATATATATATATATATATATATATATGTGTGTGTGTGTGTGTGTGTGTGTGTATTTTTATTATCTGTTGCCAGAATTTTATTGTGCTCTTATTTTTAAATAATTTAATAGTCATTTGAATAACTGCTCTTCTTTGTTTTAGAGATTGCTTATTGTTTGATAATTTTATTCATTTATTAATTCAGTCATCTTATTAGTGTTAAGTTGTTGTCTTGACATTGTTTTGTATGAGGTGTTTGTCTTGGAAAAATTAAGCCTATGTTATAGTGATTTATTGTGCCTTGTGGGATGAGAAGCTCTCCCCATGGTTTATGTTATTCCATGAACTTGATATTGATTAGTATTTTTATGATAGTTATCACTTCCTATTATTATTAAAGGTACCTAGATCGCTACAGAGAGTCATGTATATTTGATGTGTTTTTTCACATTTTCCTGATGTGGTGCAACAAAGACCAGCCATCTTCTTTTGCCTCAGATATGGGTATTTGGAAGCCACCATTCTTGTTGATATTTTCTTGCTCTGAGGAAGCTATGTTTTGCCTATCACTCATGATGATGTTTTTATATTTTTCACCAGAATAGGCGAAGTTATCTTTGTACTACAATTGGCATGACAATGATTATTAAGTTCATGAAGAGTTAGTTCTTCAGCGAGCAGTTTGTACAATCCTTTGTGGTAAATAACAATGTATGTATTGTGTAGCTGAGTCATTTGTTCAGCCACAAGTAAACCAACAATATATTTATACATTTTAAACATTTAATATTTAGCACTTGGTATTTACATAATACATACACATTATGTTATCTGCATATCCATCTGGATCACCTCACCAATGGATTCGTAAGTCATTTAATATGTAAATATAATTATTGTTGTTGTTGTTGTTGTTATTATTATTATTATTATTATTATTATTATTATTATTATTATTATTATTATTATTATTATTATTATTATTATTATTATTATTATTATTATTATTATTATTATTATTATTATTATTATTATTATTATTATTATTATTATTACTACTACTACTACTACTACTGCCACTACTTTAATTTTTTAATCTTAATAAATGTCTCTGAAGTATTTTTTTTTCTTTTATTGTAACCACCTCTGAGTCTAGTCCATGTTCCAGATAGAAGAGTCTCTCCCATTTTTATATTTGTATGTTTAATATCCCCCATTATTTGTATATTCTCTCCCATATTTCAAGTATTTCCTCACAACTCCCTTAGATTACTATATATATATATATATATATATATATATATATATATATATATATATATATATATATATATATATATATATATATATATATATATATATACTGTCTCTTTCATTTTGCTCCACCCTCAGATCAGCTGATTTCAAGCTCTCATCAGTGAGGGATAGGAGTTAGAAACTGATGAGAGCAAATCAGCTTAAAATCAGCTGATCTGAGGGTGGAGCAAAATGAAAGAGACAGTGAATATTGACTCTGATGTTTACGTAAACATATACGTTTGTTTGGTGGTCTTGGTAAAGCTCCATCTATTGATCATTAATACAAGCGATAGCAGGTTTTTACGTATATAAAACTTGTTTTTGTTTTTCATATATATATATATATATATATATATATATATATATATTTCATGATTAAAGAGGTTTATTTAAACTTCAATTTATCAATATTTCATACTCTGTAGCTTCGTTGCAATCTAGTGTCCATGTATATTCAATGGACCATTAGTAAGTATGGGATTTCCTTTCTTGCTTTTAAAAGATGAGAAGGCTGCCTTGACAGCAGTGACAAATATTGATTACTATCTTTACTGTGAATGTTTAGGTGATTATTGGTCATTACCTAATTACATCATTTTTCCATTTAGCTTTAAGCACTATTTCACTTATATATATATATATATATATATATATATATATATATATATATATATATATATATATATATATATATATATATATATATATATATATATATATATAATGGGACAATCCTTTTCAGGACTCGAGGAAGTCACATCTTACTATAGTCTGACTTTGGTCTCTTATAGAATGCCATGGATGATGTGATTTAAAATATAATCCAATTCACACCTCTATTAATAACCTCGTTACGCTCGGAATTTGAGCTCAGAATAGAAATTGCAATCAACTCTCTTCAGGAATTTCCACAAATATTCCATAGTAATAATAAATTTAGTATAAGCTATATATAACTTTTTTTATAAATATTAAATCACTATGTTGATTCAACATATATATGCGTGAGTATGTATATTTATAATTATTGGTTTTATAAAATGACTAAATAAAATAAACAAACAAGACCTGTTTAATTTTTAAATCAAGTTTAACACATTTTAATCCATAATAAAAACAAAAATATTATCACATAAAAATATTAAAATTTAGAATTATAATATGTGCTTATATATATATATATATATATATATATATATATATAATATCTATATATATATATATATATATACACACTAATAAATTATTTAATATTAAAAAAATAATGTAACCATTTACATATATATATATAATTTAAAATCATGTGTATATAATTTTAAATCTTCTCATTCAATAAATTTAATTTATAAACCAATTAAGCGTATGTCACGCTTGAATGTGAAGCTATAATAAAATACAGGAATTAATATACGCTAAGCGCTTTCGAGGTCCTTTACCTCATATTCATAGCGGTGCTGTGAGCTGCGAAAGTAAAAATGGAGCGGGAGAAGTGGTATGCAAAGCATATGCAAATGGACTAAATAGTCCAGCGTTTAGAGATGTGGAAGCATGTGTCGCGTCTATTGATTGAGTTGTTATTGTTATTGATGTAGTACGCTTCTCTGATCTTCCGCTTAATGTCATTTTTCTCGATACATACTATTTTAGGGTTGGAAGGTTCAAATAAATGTCCAGTCTTCTTGGAGTGTTCCAAAAATGTTGATGAGTTATCGTTGTTTTTCATAGCTCTATTATATGTGTAAACGCTGGACTATTTAGTCCATTTGCATATGCTTTGCATACCACTTCTCCCGCTCCATTTTTATTTTCGCAGCTCACAGCACCGCTATGAATATGAGGTAAAGGACCTTGAAAGCGCTTAGCGTATATTAATTCCTGTATTTTATTATAGCTTCACATTCAAGCGTGACATACGCTTAATTGGTTTATAAATTAAATCATGTGTATAATAAATAATACACATGCTACATTATATATCTATGCATTGTCATTAAAATGATTCAATGTGTGTTGTATGTCTATATAAGATAACATCCATTTACACTAGATTAATAATAGAATGTATTCTGATATTAGTTATGTATGTTTAAATAGAAATTATGTTAATTGTCATGTAAGATTCAATTTGGAATATAATAAAACTTACTTCCAAATTGAAATAATTTAAAAAACTTTTACCTTTGACAGCAGTCATTTTCATCAGAGTATATATCAAAATATCAACATCTAAATTTTATTAAATAAATAAAAAAAAATAAAATGTTCATCTTATCAGTTCTCCACTTTAATATAGGAAGTAATTTTTCGAAGTAAATATAATTATCCACAAAGGAAATAAAGTTTAAGGGTTATTAAAATACACAATGAAGTAATCCAAGATGAGAAAGAATAATGAATAATGGTTTTATATCCCTCCTTAGATGAAATAAAATGACGATGAATGTTGAAACATAAACTTCATTGATCATCCTTCAAAGATGCAATCCAGATATTTATTTTTTTAAATATTTGCATAGTAAAATATTTAATATCTTCTTCAATATAATACTCCAATATTAAGGCAGCTTTTTAAATGAGAATTGCAACAATTATATCTTAGGCATTGATTAAGTAGGAATAAATTTACATGTTCAGGTTTAAAACATCAGCAGAAATCCTTGGCATAAATTGTCTAGCCAAAGAACATCATTATAATTTTTTGTCTTCTTAAATATATATTTTGAAAGCTCATTTCAAAGACATTGATAACTCTTATAACCTTGTCAATTTCAATGATTATTTTTATAGTTCTTTGTACTATTAAAAGTAAGTAAATTAATTACCTGAAGCAGGTTTTAAAATATTGAATCTTCTTTTTTTTCTTAAATGTGCTCTAAATTCGAACACATTTAAATTTACAGACGTATTTCTTGCCTTGATAACTAAATAGAAGATTATTGTTATAACAATATTAGTTTGTTTTTATACTGGATTAATTTCTGTAATCATATCATATAATCATGCACACACTCTCTATTGTTTAACATATACAATTTGTAATGAACCCTAAATGTTTATTTTCTTTGTTTCAACTGATAAAAATGCAATGTTGACTTAAGTCAAGTTTTATATTAATAAAAAAAAATACTATTAGTTAGAAACATTTATTTATGTGTGTGTATAAATAAACTAGAATTATTCATTTTTAGAATTATTCTTTTAATACTAATTAGTTTATGCATATAGCTAATATATGAAAAGCTTAAGATAGATGTATCTTATTTATATCTGTTGATTCGATATAGGCACAGTTAAATTCACAAAGAAACACAAATTGTTTTAGATGAGGCTCATATTGTACTCTCACAATATATATATATATATATATATATATATATTGATATATATGATATATATATATATATATATATAGATATATATATATATATATATATATATATATATATATATATATATATATATTGTACCCTCACTTCTCGATATATGATATAATTTACAATATGACTAGCTCATTTAAATCATTATGCTCGGCTAAAATATGTATAACTATCTTTAATATATTTTTATAATACTATATTGTATTAGATTTATTATAACTTATCCAAAATTAATATAGTTCAATATAATGTACTAATGAAATAAGTATTTATTAAAATCATGAGACTGTGAAGTGAAGTTACAATTGGTAGTTGAATTTACATTGAGCCAATGTCTCTGCCACATATTGTCTCAATGGCATAAGAATACTATTACTTCTTCATTATCTCATTCCTAACTCTACAGCACTCTTATGACTTTTATAATGAACTATCTTTAATAATAATAGATAAATAAATCTCAATCTTTTGTTAAGGAAATAATTAAACGATCTCAGGTTCTTCTAATTATCTTAAAGTAATAATAATTCGTGCAGATAGGAATGATAAGGGATTTAATATCAAACCTAAATACACCTAACTTATTCTAATAATAATAACTAACAATAATAATCTTTAGTGTATATCTTAATCTTATCTATTGGATTATACTTTTAATCATTGAGAAAATAAGTAAATCATATACATGTCTTTCATTTCCATATAGTATCTTAATTTTAAAATAGACCAAAATATTATAATTTAACAATCTGTGGCAATAAATAATATTATACTCTTATATTGTGCATTATAATTACTTTGTGACCATTGTAATATTATATGTTAATGTCAATCAATTTCTATAAATTATATTAAGAAAATATTGTGTTTCTTTCTCAAATAATAAAATAATAAATTCATATTGTGCAAATATTATGTACATTCAAATTATCTGTTGTCAAATGCTGTGGTGCAAATAATGAATTCCACACATGTTTTAAAAAACAACTTAAACAAATTTATTTACATCAACTTTAACACATAACTTATTTACACTATTTACATTTAAAAGGAACTTAAGAAAATAAAACAAAAAAAAATAAGAAAATAATAATACAAGATTTTTACACTGTTACTATTTCCATAATCATAAATAGATAATTTATACATTTATTAAATGTTCTATCAATAACATTTAAGTAAGTTTATGACTTTAATTTTAATAAACATCATTTGTTATCAATTAATATAAGAAAAGGTTTTATGTAAAATATCATTCATGTAGCATATATGTAAATAAACAGACTTTAATAATTAAAATGCTATTTCACTTAAGTCTTACTGCTATTTATATTATAATGTACTAGTATGTAGTATATTTACTATTAATATTACTCAAAGATCAATTAATGTATAAACTGATATAACTTTATAATATAATAACAATTATTGATTATAATTATTTATGTCATTCCGATGTGATTTCATACTACATGTCTTATCAAAATATGCAATACGTATATGTTCTTTTAAAATAATATTTAAAATTATTCAACAATTTCAACTTTTATAAAGTATAATGTTAAATAAAATTCTATGATTCTTTTAATATTTAAACTATTACTCTTCTTTACTTGTTATTCTTATTCCTTCCTAAAAACTTCTATCTACAAAAGTCATTTTAACCTTATTTAACTTCAGAAAAATAGATGACCAATTTTTTAAAAAAAAAAATAATATTTATCCAAAATCTCTTATACCTCATCATCTATATATGATAAGCCTTCAATCAAAATATAAATTTCTACATAAAATTAACTTAACTTATCTAATAAATAAAATAAAAAATATAGATTTTATATACTTCTTACTACCTTGAAAATAAAATAAATAACTTACAATAGTATAATAAATCTAATTCCTAATATTGTAACAGAAACATTAAAATTTATTGACGAAAGAATCATATAATTATTTCTAGGTTCTCATATTACGTTGTACTAAATTTACATCATCAATTTAAAGTATGCATATTAAAATAAAACTGCTATTATTAATCTTATGCGTGTATATTATTTAAATATTAATACATTCATTCAACAATCAAATAACATTTGGTTGATCTAAAGAAAACATAGTAAATACATCAAATTATTATTATCACATAATATTTTTTACCATAAATGATACTTTAATGTACAGTCCGTCACATGATGTCATCCAGGATTACAGTTTCAAAATAATTTCACATTTACACTCAACAATTATTCTTTAAAATATTACGTGTTGTATAATTATAAAATAAACTTTATGCAATGAAAAGTTATATTAATATTTAGTTATTATTTTCAAAAATGTAAATGTACCTTTCCTATCTTTAATAAATTAATAATTAATTAAATCTTTATGCTAGTTAATAAATAAAAACATATTACATAAAATCCAACGGTGTCTTCTTTTCACTATAATTGTTCTTTTTCCTAGGCACAAAGTTTCACCAAACATTACTTCCTTTTCCGGTACATCACGTGTTTTTAAAAGTTTTTATGGAATAAATGAAAACGTTCTTTTTTAAAAAAATAAAAAAAAATAAAAGTGAAAGTCGGTTCCACCATAAAAATAAAATAATAATTAAAATAGTTTATGGAATCCGGAGTCATTTCTTTTAAAAGGAAAAAAAAATATTATTATTTAAAAGTTATTATTTTTTAGAATTAGTCTATCGTTTACAAAGTTCTTATTTAATTATTTTAATTGATTTGGATATCCACGTAGATTTGATTTGCGCATTCCTTAACAAATATTTAGGTAAGATTACTTTTAGATTCTTCTGTACGACCAGCGTTCAGACTTTACTAATATAATAATTTTTTATAGGTATTTCTTTACCCATTAAATTTATTAATTTATTTGCCTTTTAAGATTGTCAGAATTTAGTCTTTTAAACCATAAAGACTTAACAAGGCAAGTATTTATATAATCATTATGATTTACCATATCTTTACCAAGATATGTACTTAAATTTATAATTTGCAAATACTTTCTTCATAAAGAAGTATTTCTCATTCTTTTAAATATCTGTTTTATAAAAATTAATTACCATCAGCTTTTAAATTTATATAAAGTCCAACGTATTACTTTTATGCATCTAGTAACTCTCCTAGTTAATCCAGCGTTTGTTAAATTTTTAGTATAAAGTCTCCAATACATTTTATCCTTATACGATGTTCTCATGACTATTTGATAGTAAACTGAGCTTCAATAGAAACGATCAATAGGAAATTATAGTTAAAATTAGCACTGCATATTTATCGATAAACTTTTATAAATTATTTTAAAAAATTACTCTCTTATAATTTTAAAACGATTTTGAGAGCGTCTATAATTACTTAGCTATTTCTAATAGCACACTTTAAGAATTTCAATCACAATCCTCCTCCGAACAATTGAACCTTGATTTTATACCGGAAGAAACTCCCCACTTGATTGGTAAATTAAACAATCGACTTGCTAGCTTATTTACATATTTTACCAACAATACAGAATTAAAAATAAATAATGACTTATTTAATATTTATTATTTATCACATTATTAAATTCTTAAATTAATCTTTATCATTTATTTAAATCCATTAAACATTTTTTTAAAATATTCTTTCTTACTTAATTTCATTTTTTAACTTTTATAAGATTATTTTTATAAATAAATTAAGTCTATTTTTATTCGTTATTTTTTTAAAACAGTATTTTAAAAATCAGATTTAATATTTCACATTAATTATTTTTATTTTTATTTTGTGATAGCCAATATAATACTTATAAATTTTATAACAGAATTTTAAAATAGTTTTGCAACTTTACTAAAAAAAACTCCCAAGCATGTGTGTATGTGTCTAATTAACATCTGTTTTTTACAACAAAGCTACAAACACTTGTAATAATCTAAAAATAAACTAACAATTCATTTTTTAAAAATAAATATTTTTAAAATAAATAATACCTTATAACAGTTTTTTTTTAAATAATAATTCGATATTATTAAAATCAAATATTAATCTTCTATTATGTACTACTAATAATTAAAATATTTATATTCATTTATTAAATATTAATCTTTATCAACAATAAATATATGCATTTAATTTTAACTTTGTCTTTTTAAAATTTTTAACTTTAAACAGTCATTTATTAAATTTATTTATGCAGTATTGATCATGGCCAGTTTTCCCAACCATATACTATTATCATTCCCATTGAAACGTCTCTCTCAACATCAGCACAATTTTTACATATCAAACACTCATGAATTACTTTAATTACACTTTTTAAAAGATTGTTATAAATAAAATTAACATCATATAGCTAAATATATATTAAATTTAAATTTTTTTTTAATAGATTGACACAACAATTTATGGAGACCCATACAAAAGGGCACAATATATATATATATATATATATATATATATATATATATATATATTGTGTTTAACCATGAATTTATATATATATATATATATATATATATATATATATAAATTCATGGTTAAACACATACAATTAATTTGTTATTAAGAGAAACTTATCAACAGTAACTGTTTTTAAATCTTAAATTTAAATATATAATGAAATAATATTTGGTTTAGGGATTAATTATGTACTCCTGGAATAAACTAATAGAGCAATTCATTACTTTATAGCTTATATGTAAATTGCAGTTTGACTTTATATAAATATATTATATTGCATAAATGAACATTGCATGCACACAGAATAAAACATTGTTGAATTACATAATACCATAAGGAATTATAGTTACGACCACATTTACAATACTTTCTTACAGAGAATCATTTATTTTATGAAATCCTTATTAATTTAACAGTTTGTGATGAAACAATTTGAATAAGAATATATTTTATTACGAGCATTTTAATAATATTATTTCTAATATGGAGGTTAAGTTACGCACATTTATACTCAGCCATATAATAAATAACAAAATAATCTAAATGTAAGTGAATAAAATATGCTTGTCAGCCTTCATTGATTCTGTACATGATTATAAGAATTAAAATAATTTTCTTGATACGATGAGGGAGAGGTAAGAAGAGAAACTTTTTAAAACAGTTTATAAGCAACTTATTATTACTTTTTACATTTGAAAGTTTTAAATTTGGCGCTCATCTTTGCATGTTCCATCCCTTGGGATTTTGAGACCAGGAAAACATAGATGTATTTAATGAATTGAAATTATCCTTTCATCATTTAGATTTAACATTAATACATATGATATAGATATATGATTTATGAGGTTAAATCTGTAGGATTTATATTAAATACAATTGAGTTACCATTATAGCTTTGGATAAATTAAAACATCTTACTTGCAATAAAGTGTTGACTTTGAGATGTCTGCAGCTGTGTAGGTGGATTGAACTTTTGGCTTGCATGATGACAGTAGGATGTGGATTGGTCTACATTTTGATGGCACATCTCAGAGTGCCAACTTCACCAATTTCCTTGGAGCAACCAACATCCAACTAATCACTCATGATGGTAGATACAATTGACATTAGTTCTTTTTTCTTCTTAGGAAGCATAACAAGAATAATATCTTCTAGATTTTTAAAATGACTTTAGAATATTTTTCAAATAATAATACAAGAATTCTAAAATAATAATAGAAGACAAATTCTAAAATGTTAATGGAATAATTCTAAACAATGATTCTTTTGATGATTATATGCCATGTGTTATTCCCAAGGGTTACCTGATGAGTTTACTTAATGGATGATTTCAAACCCCTTAATCTAATTTCTATCCATAAACTCTTCACCTTCTCATTATTTCTATGTCAACTGATTGGTTTCCTGATCTTTGTATTTTATTTCTATTTATGCCTTCAACTTTAACTATTTTAGTTGATGGTATATATAGATAGAGAACTAAATCAATTATGCTCCTTTCCTTAATAGCTAATTGCTAGCCACATATATCTTATTTTATGCTTAGTGAGCTTAAATTTATTAGCATATAAATATAATTGCTGGGTAAACCCAGAGATAAAATTTTGCTATAAATAAACATTTAAAAAGATCTGATAAATTAATATTGTATTCTGATTTTGAACTTAAATCAAGCATGATTCCAAAAAGTAGAGCTTAATTAAAAGTGATTGGAAAATAGTAAAAATCATATAGATGACATTTTAGTAGAAATCTAAAGTAGCTTTTGGTTAAAATTGTTTTTAATGCAGATACGAATTTGACAGAAAAACTGTTTTCAATTAACATGTTTTATCACCTCAGATGATGCCTAGAAAATGTGCTGATAAAAATATCAATTCAGTCTGGATAGTAGTTTTTGAAAAGAGAGTTGTCTAATAGCTAGATGCAAAGTTGGTTTTTACATTTTTGAGAAGACGTTGGCTGGCAGAATTGGACAGAGATACCATGAAAATGAAGCTGGATTCAGGACAGAAGGAGGCTATTACTATATGGTGAAACAGTTGAATTTGTTCCCATATAGCTATCTGGCTTGTAAGGCTGGATATGAAAACATTTACGTGTCTGAAAAATTCATGTTTTCAAATTGATTGAAACATGTTTTATAAGTGCTGACTTTTGAGTTAGTATTTTAGATCTAGTTTCTAGAGTCTCAGGACTCAACCGAAAGGAGCCACAAGCTCAAAAACAATTAGTCTGGAGATAGATATGTCCGATAGTGTTTTTGAACTTTTTTTCTTTTGATACTTATCAAATAAAGCTTGATTAGAGCTAATGGTAAGCCCCATCTAGTGATCATATATATATATATATATATATATACAAATGTCCATGCACAAAGTCTATTGCAAAGAACATTACAATAGGAACCTATGTAAATTTGTATATATTAAGAACAATGGATATATAAATGTGCTACATTAATAATATAAGTTGGATCTGAGCATAGAATACCCACACACACCAGTTTAAAATAAACATTTAATTAACAGAGAAATAATGTACACAAATACATTCATAATAAACTCATGTATTTTTTTTTATTTTTTGTATTTTTATTTGTTGTATATTTTTATTATGCGTCATTTTATGAATTTTGCTTTTCTTTGAAAAACTCATAGAAGAAAAACTTTATTGATCAAATGAATCATATAATTGTTCCAACATACTTATTTTTTTTTAATTTGTTTAATTATTTTTAAAAAAAAACTGTAAAATTTCTCTGTAATCAAAAAAAAAAGTCAATTGCTTTGGTAAAAAAAAAACCTAATCAAAAAGCAAAAGGTTTGATAATGAATGTTAAAATTAAAATGTTTTTTTAGATAAAATAAAATTCTTTTAAATTGACATCTGTAATCAGGTGGGAGTATTCAAGATGGAAACTAATCATTATATCAAATCCTAAAATGTAGAATTTAATTGGAAAAATAGAAAGGAATGTCTATGATCTAAATGAAAATGTAAAATAAAAGATTTGGCTGATTTCATATACTTCTCAGGGGTGTGTACTTGAATTGGTTCTGTATGACTGGGTTGATAGGTTTTAGCTATTTCAGGATTTATTCATGCTTAGGCATTCATTCTGTCTAAGTTGTTCACTACTTTGGCTCTGGAATTATCCAGTCATCCAGCCACTTAAAGTTTCATATACAGACTAGATTATTACTGATTTTGTAAGAAGAAATCTACTATACAGTTATTTTAAGAACTTTTGTTTTCTGGTGGATTCGATTAATCATTCCAGATAGCAGAAAAAAAAATAGTAATAATAATAACAATTGCTGCTTTATACTAGGAAGAAAATATGAAGAAATCCACCATAAGTTCCAGTAAAATAACCATGGGGTAGACAACCATCTGGTGCACTCGCCCTCTCTCTGTCGAAAATACCAAAATGTGACCATGCCATTTTCAATCTGCTGTGATGATCAAAAAATCTGCCTTAACTATGCCACAATGATATAAAATCCTCACTGCCCAGCCAGTTAACTTGAATCCTACTCAGAAGCCCAGTCAGTAGAAAATGAAGATGCCTACATAAGTTTATTTTAAAATGTTTTATAAATAATTAATTATACTATGCTGAACATTTCCAGTTAGAAATATATTTTTTATTATTATATGTAATCATTAACAAAAAGAATGTTACTAGTATATATTAGATTTTTTGGTTATTACAGGTATAATAACATAGTTATTAATTAGACTTTTGATTCATTATTTTATCGCAAATTTGCATATTTCTCAGCAAAGGTTGCAATCATTTTTTTTTAATTTTCTTGTTGTTGCTCATGAAAATTTTCATACTCATATATACATGTGTATCAACTTATCTGCCATGAAATTCAAGTAGATACAGCACCTTGTGTTAGTGCTCTAGGATATCTCAGTTAGTGCAACTTTGTTGACCTGTTGTAAAATACGAAATTAGCCAAATATTTTATATTGCAAATATAAGTACGCATAGATTTCTATCATATTTACTATAAATAAAACAGGTTTTAAACTCCTGAGTAGAAGTATATGCCTCTATAATGGAAAATCTTTTATCTGAGAAGCATATATTAAATCACAAACAAAATATAACTTATTTCTACAGGGTAAAAATCTCAGACCACTTTAACTTTTAGGGATTTATTATTCTTCATATTTATTTAAAATTGTATTTATTTTATCTATTTCAATGCATCAAATATAAAAATGGGTTTATGATAATAATTAATTATTTAGTTTTATTTGTTTTATTATATTATTATAAGTATGAAACGGTGTTGTGTATCTAGGATTAAATAAATATTTAATCAAAATATTAAATTTGTTTTATTTTTTGTATTATTACTTACTTTATAAAATGTACTTTTTCCTCAACAATCACATACCTATAATAACCATTTAACTTACCCTTTAAAGACCCTAGATGCAGAGTATACTGAGCTAGCCACATGGGATATTGCTCTATCAGGTGTTAAATCTTATTCTCATGCTCCACTGTACATATGGTATTGCATATCCTTTTAGAAGGGGGAAAATTCATTTTTATTCTTTCTAGGAGTATGGCGCAAAAGCTATTAGTAAATAGATTTTTCAAAGATGTGTTCTTACCATAGATCCTAAACATCTGAGCATTTGAGAAAGTTATTAACAAAAGGGATTTTTAATTGGCAGAGCCCTATCTATTCACTCTTTCTATTAGTTTAGCTGGAGATACCAATATATTATGAGTAAAGACAATTGGCTAAATTGGAATCCATTTCTTTCCATGTTAAATCTTGATCACTTCATGCTCAGTGCAAGATTAGGAACAGAATTCTACAGGAAGGTAATGGACTTGTACAATATATATATATATATATATATATATATATATATATATATATATATATATATATATATATATATATATATATATATATATATATATATATATAGGTTAAAAAAGTTTAGGGGATTCTTTAACCACATATAGGCAAATGTGTTTGTCATATATATATATATATATATATATATATATATATATATATATATATATATATAATTCTGTTAAAAAAATCTGAAAAAATCATATAATGTATTTTCTTTCATTTAAATTGTGTATATTATTGTATTTTATTTTAAATTCAAGTATGTAAATGATGTTAAAAGAAACAAATGTTGCTACTACCATGGGCATTATTTAATGTTATTTTTAATGGTGTCTAATGAAACTTTTTAAGATGGAAAAAAATTGGTAATTGATTTTCTTTGTAAAAATTAAAAAAGACAAAAGATACCAGATGTAGTTTTTATGGTGATTTGAAAATATTGGATGAGTAGGCATTGCACCTAAATCTCAGAATCTTTAACATTATTCGTATGATTTAATATCAACAAATTACAGTCTATAAGTTAGGATTACCATGCATATTATTTTTAGATTCCCAAGTAAATTAGATTATTCAGTTTCACAATGAAAGTAAGCTTAGTCAAAAAATACTGGCCATATTAATTGTTCAGAAAGAATGTCTTTGCCTTTTTTAAAATTTCTGAGGGCATGATAAATGTATCAGGATGGTGGCAGAGATGTAGGTGGATGGAGATGAATTTTGCAGTTGAGAATGGTTACAGGACCAGGTAGAATCTTTTTATTTTCATCATGAAGCATTGGGATAAAAGCCCAGCATGTTTAGGACTTTACCCCAAAATATCCAGATTAGATGTCAAATATATATATTCTTCAAAAATTATAAGTTTTTATGCTGATATTTTCACTGCCGTATTTAATTGATATCAGAGATTTTTAACTTATTATTTTTGCAGAAAATATATATTTGCCAGATAATGTGAATCGGTTGGGGTAGAGTACTAAACATGCTGGACTTTTATTCCATCACTATACAAAGAAAACATACAGCTGCTACATGATCCACTAACAGTCTGAATCAAAAATCTGTATCTATCCATCTACACCTCTACCATTATTTCTGATTCGTCACCATGCCGTTGGTAATTTTAAAAAGACCAACATTTTTTCAGAAATTTCTAAGGTCATAAGGTTTTCTGAGTAAGCCTTTTTTCTTTAAGAATCTGAACAATGTAATTTCCTAAGGGCTCCAAAGGTAATATTTATGTTATTCCTAACTTATAACTGTACTCTGTAATACCTTCATATTAAACATACTATACTGTTAGAAATGCTATGATTTAGGTGCAGAAAGTAGCTGGACCTATGATAACACAGGATAAGATTAAAAAATATCAAATATTTTGAGAATAATAGAACTTTCTAAAAAAAAAGAAAAGGTATAAATAGAAAAAATCAGCATAAAAACTAAATCCGATCTCTTTTGTCTTACTTTTTTGTTTTTACAAAGAAATCCAGTTCGCAAGTTTTTTTTTCCATCTTAAAAAAAGTTTCATTAAACATCTTTTGTAAACAATATTTATTTAAATCGCATGTTGAAAATTGATAATAAATTGAAAGTATGTTATAATTGTGCATGTGAGAAAGGATAGCATACTTTCAATTTATTATTAAACATCTTTAAAAATAACTTTAAACAATGCCCATTGTAATAGAATTCCATGGATATATGTGTTTCATTTAACATCATTTACATATTTGATTTTAAAATAGAATAATTATGCACCAATTTAAAATTAAAAAAAAATACATTATACACTTTTCCAGAAGTTTCTTTTTTTAACATAATAATGGGTACATACACATATTCCATTAAAAAATGGACAAACACCCCCATTTAAAACCAGTTTTATCTACTTGATTCAATCATTTTGATTCAATCAAATATATATGTTTGACTACCAAATATGTAGCTAAAGAATCCCTTAAACTTCAAAACTAAAAAAATTAAGATAGCCAGATATAAATCTTACTGTAACCAAAAAGAGAAACATCAATCCAGGTATTTGTTCTTGAAGAATTAGAATAACATATAAAACGTGTCCTTAGTGTGACATTTGCTTTAATAATATTACCTGAATGCCACTCAGTACTGTAATTAGATGGTGTACCTTGCATTTCATCATTATCTGATGTTTTCCATAAAAGTGTATCATTTTTATTTTTTGAGAGGCATTCAAGTGTGATTGTTTCTACAGGCATTATGTAGTAATTAGAATGTTCTTTTACAATCATATTATTCAGTTTCATTAGTAATGAATCTTCAATAAAAGAATATATATATATATATATATATATATATATATATATATATATCTTTTATATTATTTAACATTATATATATATATATATATATATATATATAATGTTAAATAATATAAGTAAAATAAAACAATCCACTAGAATAAAAATACAAAATTAAAAAAAAAAGCCTATATAAAATTGAAGATTAATTATTAATATTTTTATATATATTATCTATAATGGCTATTGTACTCTTATATATATATATATATATATATATAAATATATATTTTGTATGGAAATACATATACTATATATATATATATATATATAGTAATGTTTTCCACATTTGACTAGGTCTCTGTATGCAATAAACTGCATGAGTTGATCAAGTTATGAAAAAAATAATGTTTCGCTCTTATTTCTAAAAACATAACTATATTTCCTGATCAACTGTACCTAGAAATTGTTATGACTATGATTGCCAACCGAATCAGCTTTTAATTTATCAATGATGTCACCAGAGTCAATAGACTTACTGATTCAGCATCAAATATATCGTAACTTAACAGAAAATAAAGTAAACGATCGGGATTGTGGTTTTTTGTAACTTAGTTATAATTTAAAAAAATTTTTATCTGGGCCTTATTTGTTAAGTATTGGCCAAAATAAATTATCTGTTTTAATAAATTAACCTTACTATATGTAATAATAAACATTAATAACATACAATGATAAAATTGATGAAAGCAAAATATTTTATTCTAAAAACTTAAAATATTTTAAGATAAATAATTAAATAAAATTGGAGAGTACACACATTAATCCAGATATTAAATCAACCAATTAGATAAAGCAATTAAAACCACTAAACAATATACACTTACAGATTTTTTCTATAAAGTTCCTTTAAAATGACAGTCTCTTTAATACAAAAATTAAATGTGTATATCAGGATTATATTATAAGTTTATATAAAGAATTGTTTGCAAACTTTAAGTCACAATCAGGGTATGTAGAATTTTGGCTTACCAGTAAGTTTACATAAGTTATGGGTTACCATGCATGTTTTTTTTCTGTGGTAGAAGGAGCTCATGGCCATTAGTTATAAGTTGATCTTGGTCTGTCCTAATGGCTAGTCATGAAAGCTTTTCTAGTGTCCATTTTTAGGAACAATGTCAGCAAAAGCCTCAATCCACTCCAACATGCAGAATTATTTTAGTGTAGAGTCATACTGGACATATTTTGTTATCTAGGACCAACCAAGAAAAAATAGACAGGACAAGATAAGATGCTGATCAGACTGATCTCTCCTTTTTATACTCAAAGTCCAGTTTTCAGACTTCTGTGCATGTCATTCCTATCGTGATGCATAAGTTAATAATGATATAGATTCATTTTCTTTTTCTGTTACAAAGTTCTTTTTTATAACAAAATTATGCCATCTTCAATTAATATATTAATGTTTCTTGGTCATAATATTTGTGTGGAATTCCTTTTGTTCTTTTCAATTTTTTAAAATGAAAATCAACTCACATTGTATGCTTTAAAAAAAATTAATTACATTAACCAAAAAAAATTTTAATGTGTCTTTTTTTAAAGACTTTTCTTTTTTTAGCTTTTAAATTCATTACCAAATACCAATATATTTGTACCATATATAAATATATGGTACATACTACTGGGGCCAGAAGATGAAAATACAATAGGGGTTTAAACTAATTTATTCTTAAGCTTTAAGTCTGTACTCATTGTATTTTTTTGTATTAGCATGCTGATATATATTTTGTAGACCTATTCACAAGTGACATGTGGCTTTAATGCCCACTTTTAATTCTAACATGGTAGGAATGATTTGCACATTCATCTGTGTCCTTCACACTCAATGTAAGACTAACAATAAGAAACCCAAGACTGTGCATATACAAGTGTTACTTATAGTTTCAGACTTATTGGCTCATGGTGCTTGGTATGCCCTCCCATTTTTGGGAACCTGCTCTTTTATGACCCACAGCATTTAAGGACAGTCTTATGTCATCTACTGCAGATATACAGACTCATGGTTATGCTTTATTCCCCTCTCTAGTATCCACCTACCTGGACAAATACTTGTAGCTTAATATCTACATCAGTCGTGATCGTGTTTAACTAGTCATATTTAATATATATATATATATATATATATATATATATATATATATTAAATATGATATATATATATATATATATATATATATATATATATATATATATATTTACAATTGTATAACCCAGTTTAGTTAGTTAGTTAGTTTTTTTAAAACTACTATAGGTTTTTGGGTCATCATTGTAATATTCTTTATACCATTACAACATATCTCAGGTTGTGGTTGTTGTATCAAAACCTAGCAGTGGAAAGCCATTGTAACATTTTTATGTTTTGTAGGCCTTCAATTATGCACTAAGGCATGTGAGTTAATCAAGCTATGTAGAATAAAAAATATTGTTGTTCATATTTCTAAAAAAACATAACTATATTTCCTGATTAACTGGCCTACAAATTATTTCAACTTACACTAATGGCAGAATAAGCCTTTTAAAAATTTTAATAAGGGCACCAGGATTCATACATGAATCCACTGAAATCCATCGCATTGTACAAAATAAATAAAAAAGAAAATAATTTTTAAAAAAAACTGGGTCATAGTTTTCTGTAACTGAGATTATTTCCTAGATATTAATCCCAAGACATAATTAATAAATATTGGCAAAGAGTAAGTTATCCACTCAAATTCTAATATACTAAAATCAATAACTAAAATCAATAACATACACATGAGAGTGGTAATCCAAGCTAAACTGTAAAACTTATACATTGATACTTATCTTTTTTATAAAATCCTCTCGTTAACTATTGTTTAATATTTACACATTACAACAATATAAGAAAAAAGATGACCAACTTTAAATGCAAGTGATAAAATAACAAAATGTAAAGGAAGCAAATAATAAATAAATATTAATTATTATTATTATTATTATTATTATTATTATTATTATTATTATTATTATTATTATTATTATTATTATTATTATTATTATTAATGCAATATATATATATATATATATATTGTACCAAAGTACATTGTTATTGAATTGTAGTGTTATTTAAAAATATTAATGTCTCATAAATTTCGGTTTTTAAAAAAATAAAGTGGGAATAAAAGTTAAAAGTTGAAAGAAAACATTTAAAAAAATTAAAGAGTAGGGTAGGGATTTTTTTTGTTAAAGAAAATAAATAATAAATGCTTTTAAAGAGGGTAAGATTTTTTTTAAGAAGAAAAAAATCGATCTTATAAATAAAGTGATTTAACTTTATTTTGGTTAGTTTGTAATAAAAAAAAAATAATAAAGAGAATTTTGTTTTTTTTTTATAATAAAACAATTAAATGTGTGTGTGTGTATGTGTAAAAGTTTTGAAGAAAAAATAGAAGCTCAATCAGAGTGAAGTAAAGGACAGTAATTTCACGAGACAATAAACGCTGGAGATAACAAAAAAATTTCCATTGTTAAGATGTTTTAAAAACTTTCAATATTCCATTTATTTTGTATATCTTAAAAACATTTAAAAATATTTCTTGAAGTTACATATATAACAATTATATAAATTGTTATGTCTATCAAAATGATGCAGTGTTAAATTACTGTATTGTACAATTGGCAGGAATCTTACTGTGAAGAACATCAGCAGGTTGTTCAGTGGGTAAATCTTGGTTGAGTAAAGCAATAAAGTACTTGAGTGTTGATGCTGAAGAAACCACAAAAATTGTATAATATCACCTTGTCAAGGGAGGTTTTCTTGAAGTTAGCGCTAACCAGTAATAAATAACTTTTAGAAAAACTACATTGTCCTGTGTATGCCATTTCAAATTTTCCAAATTTTATGTAACTATTGATTTTAGTCTTCTCTCATTCTTGATTTCCTTTCAAAATAAAAAAATAAACTGTGATAAATAATACTTTAAACTTTACAAAGTAATATTTAGGAAATATAAATGACATCGGCTTTTGTATTTAATTACATTTAAAGACATTGTATGTATGTATGGGTGTATCTTAATCTAATATGTCAAATATATTCTATTTAATATAATTTATTAAAAGATTTGTTTAAAATGAAAAGAGTAATATAATATATTAAAATATTTATTTAAAATGAAAAGAGTATGTGTATTTAACTTATAAAGCCAAACGATTGTTTTTTTTTTTTTTTAAGAAAAGGAAATACTTAAAATGCCATTTAAATATTTACATTTATATTTTGAATACACACATTTATGTTGAACAATATTTTAATAAGATGGAAATGGAAAGATTTAATTATTAACCAGAAATAATTAAGTTAAATTTAATAAAATAGAGAAACTATATTTTTTTTAAAATAAGGATTTGTTGTTTAAAGATGTTAATGTTTTCTCATTCAGTAAATTATCATTATTATTGAGATTGAGTTATCAGAGAGGGTGGAGTTTTATTTTTCTTAAAAGGTAGTTACAATCCGATGAGCTAGTTAGAGGCTCAGGTACTGGATTTAGTGCTGTTCAGATAAACATGTTAATTATGAATGTAATTAAGTGGTGCCTAAAGGGTTTACCTTAAAAATAAATAAAGTGTTTGTTTGGTTAGTATTTGTCCAGTAATTGTTATGTTATTGGTAGTTTGTTGCCAATGATATTTTGCACTTTACCTGAGGACCAAGCACCTTTAAAGATTGGATAGTAAGGAAGGTAGAGTATTAATTTTTTTTTATTCGTCATTATTAGTTATTATAGATAAAAAAAGGTGGGTGGTTCAATATATATATATATATATATATATAACCACCCATATATATATATATATGGTCAATATATATATATATATATATATTGACCAGGTGGTGGGTATTATGTGATCACTGAGAAAGTAAACAAAATCTATATGCTTAAACTTTTTTAATACAATAACTTTATGAAGGATATTTATACAAAATATGAGACATAATTTATTCTTAATATATTTGATCTTCACCTGATGCAATGTACATATTGCACCGCCATGGCCTTTAGGCAGAGAAGAGAGTACTCAAAGAGCACTTGTATCTATGCCAGCAGATATATATGTAAAATATATCTAAATGACCACATTTGAATGTAACAGATTTCTTCTCGACTGTTGAATTCAACACCTATCATTCAAAGCACACTTTTGTTTCAGAATAAACTCTGGACACCAGTTAATTACCAAAGCAATTAATGCTCTTTGAACAATGGCAACTAATTCAATACCTAAACATCACATAACTAGCTCAGTCTATTGCAATATAGAAACAAATTTTTGTTTTAATTAATGGTAAAAAGAATTGACCGACATGTTTTAAGTTTAAAGATAACTTATTCAACTAAACATTTATTCTTCTGACTTTTAGACTACTTATTTAAATCAGACAATGATAACTACCTATAATGACAATGCACACACTCTGAATTCATATAATAAACTAGAATATAATACAAGCATTTAATAATATTTGACATTTAAATATATACATGACATCAATATAAATTATTCTCAAGCATTAACATACACAACATTTCAAAACACACACATCAACAGTTCTTTATGCATGATATAGAGTTCATTAATATTTCACTCTGAGAGACTTCAAACTATTGCAATGGCTACTTTACTTAAAAATGAAAATAAAAAAAAATGTTATTTGTTACCTAGGATTTTAGAATGTGGATACTTTTTGCTGTTTGCTGATTCAAATGAAACTCTTCCCAACCGGTTGGTTTTGAAGTCCTGTGGAGGTTTTTGTGTTTATTATTTTGGTGGTACTATTCTTAGATACAGTTAGACATCGGGTGGCTTCAGATTGTTATGCAGGCATTACATTTTCTGGGCAAATTGTTGATCTTCCATTAGACTAAGGGCTGAAGTAAGGTTATATATTCCTTAAAGATGCTCAACACTGCATAGTATCTGACTCTGGGTACATAGCATACTGCTTTGATTAATTGACTGAACTTAACTCCTTTAGATTTTCTATTTTTTTAATAAGATACCTTAATTCAATATTCTATGGACAGCATAGTGATTTTATTACTTATTAATCAAGTTTAAAACTTTCACGTTATTTACAAGAAAATTATTTTTAATAATTTTTAGACAATTTTTTATGAATGCTCAATAGTGGTACTATATATATATATATATATATATATATATCTAATACATTATGATCATATATATATATATATATATATATATATATATGATCATTTTTATATTGTTGTAATGTGTGTATATTAAACAGTAGTTAACGAGAGTTTTTTTATAAAAAGGTCAGTATAAATATATAACTTTGACCTAGCTAAGGGATTTTAAATTACAAATCCCAGAAATAGCTGTAAATTTATTTGATACTTCAAAAATATTTTCAATATTTACCCAGAGAGTTATACCAATTCTATCTTGAGATACCTAATAGTCAATATCTACCTAAAAAACAAACTCAAGGATTCTGATCAATTACATATAGAGAGACACATATAACCAAGTGCTGCTAGTCATAAAGTTATCTCATGGTAAGTGATTCATCATCTATGGAGCTATAACCACCTAAACCAATTTTGATCTGAAAGATTTTAGTATTTATTGTGGTAGTGTTTTATTTATAATAAAACATTAATTAAATTGTCTTCATTTTGTACTGTTATATATTTATATAGCTTTAAGACTTGGGAAATTAACAAAAGAAATTCTCATATTCTCATTTTTATACTGATACAGATTTAGTGTTCAAAGCTAGAGCATGTAAATGCAATCTATTTCTGTCTATTGTGATCTTTTTTTTCATTATATATCTGGCATTCAATGTTTGGACACATAACAAAGCCACTATCATTGTACTTGTTTCTTTCATTACAAATTTGGGACAGACAAGTGGAGCCATGATTAGCAACTAATTATCTGGGATTATTATCAATAATAAATTGTATTGTCAGTGTAAAGTAAAATAAAGTATTAATTATGATAGTTACATCCTTAACTATTTTAAACAACATATATAATCAATAATCTTATTGAATAAAAATAAGCTAAATATTTTGAATGGAAATTATTGTTTCACTAATTGAATCTAAAGCAAGTGAGCCCTTGGGTAATTTGTAATGAAAAGGTCAAATAAAAGATAAAAAATAAAGATTATATGTTTCCCACTCTGGAACAGCTCTATCAAACCAGGCATGGTCCAGATAAGGAAACAGCAGGGCTGATAAGAACAAAGAACATCATGTGTGATTGATCCAGATAATTTCTGATAAGGGAGGGTATAAAATTTTACAAAATGAAATATTAAATTATGGAAGACCCTTTTACTCACTTAGAAAATGAAGTAACTATTGATTCTTGAATGGCATTATTGACCCCCAAATATAAGGGCCTTGCAATGAGGCCTCCAAATTGATGATTACTGAAAGGCAGCAAACAATAGACCGGTCTTTCCGTAAATGAGATAAATGTTAAATGGATTTTGGATGGGTGTGACACATCATGGAAATGACAGACTTCAAATAAATCTACCACGGAAAGTATGAAGTTTTGTTTATCTAAATTGAAAGAGAAATTTTTTTAAAAAAAATAATTAAGAACTTTTCAAATACATAAACTTCTAAAAAAATCCTTTATCTGATTGATCATAAATTTAAATTATTCATATTCTACTAATATGTTTGCTAATCAGTCATATCCATTGTTCACTTTTCTGTTATAATTTATTTTATGGTTTGTCCTTTTGTTTAATTACCAAATTATCAATTTTTTTAGCTAATAATTTAAGTATATGTCTAAATAGCTGCATAGAGTCACAGTATTATGTTTATGTTAGTTTAAGGGGGGTAATTTTGGGCTGTCTGTCTTATTGAAGGGGCGATGTATGGGTGTTCTATGTCAATGTAATATAAAGTGTCCTACCATACAGGTCTTAGTATCTCACTTGAATGCATAGCCCAAAAGTGTAAACATCATATTGCCAAGAACACAGATGTATTCCATGCACCATGGATTCATCTTGCTCTATGGATTGGGCTTATAAGGTGGCAAAGACTGATCTCCCCCCATTCAAGCGTTTTATATTTTTCATATTTAATGATTATTTAACTCACCAGAGATATGCACATTCCTGTACTGGATGAGGATCATTCTTTTTTAAATAATACAATGCTGTAGACATGCATTCCTGTCAGTATGGTTTTATGCTGATGTCTTTATGTTGCATTGATCACATTGATATGATATTAAACTGGCTTTGGTTTACCTATGAACTTATAGCCTGGAGTTTAAAAAGTAGAGTTAGTCATGTGCATTGTCTATGTAGCCTATCTATGCCTAACTTTCGAATATATTAAGTTGTATAAACTGTCTATCTGTGCAAACATACCAATATATCAAAACTTAAAGTTAAAAATAATAATAATTAAACCTAAAGCAATGTTAAATATCTTAATCTTCAAATTTATTTTATATATGTACGTATATAAATGTTTGTTTGATTATTACTGGCAATGGCTTAATTTTTTTTATTAAAATTATGTTTAATAATTTATATCAATCAGCTACAACATGAGATAATGACTGGAGCATATTGGTCAAAATAAAATGGAGTCCTAACAAGAAGTATCTGACTAGTATATAAATTTTCCAGGTTTAAATGGCTTCATGGCGCCATGAATGGAAGATAGAGTAAGAGAAATTGTGCAGTTGAAACTATAGGAATCAAATGTAAGTATAAGACATAAGTTATCTGGATTAAATTCATTCTTATTTTGAAAGGAAAAATTATGCAAATATTCTAGTGATAAAATAAAAAAAAATGTAAATTTATTTGTTAATGATTTGTTGAAAATTAGTTTTAATAAACATGCCATTACTAATACTATTAAAAAATTTAAAAAGTCACCAATATAATAGAACTAAAAATAATATCAAAATGAAATAGATTCTGATATCATTTGTATCAGTTGAACAAGATAAGTTTATGAGGAAAATTTATAATGGTTTATGTCAAATTGCTTTTTTCTTGACAAATAATACAAATAGATTAAGTATTAACTTTAAATGCAAAAATTTAAGTTTTAATCAAAATTGTATTATATATAAATTAATATGTAAATGTGGCTTACAATGTATCAGTGAATTTAAATGTATATTAGAAAAAAAGATTAAAAGAACATAAAAGAGTTCAAAAGGATAAACAATCAGAAAAAGATGAAAATAAACCTTTATCTTCTGTTATGTTTCTTTGATCATAATAAAACTTAAATACATATTTAAATTTGATAATAAAAACATTAAAAGTATACAAATTGAACATTGCCACAACAAGCTAAAATAAAAGTTGCTATATTAATTTCAAGAAATCGTCAAATATTAATGAATCGTCAATCATCAAATATTAAAATAACAGAATTGTAGGAGAACTGAATTGAATTATGGGAATTATGAAAGGATGCCTCATTTTGATTATTCAATGTTATATAGTTGTCAATGACTGAAAAGAATATAGTCAAAAGTACTTCTAATAAAATAAGTTAAATTATATGAATATTACTGAATTTTAATATTTATAAATTGTAATATTATATATATATGATAAATGGCATTAAAATAAATAACTTTTTATTTTGTAAATATAAACCTTTTGTTTTAATATGCATTTGTGCTTTAAAATTATGTTATTTTTTTTTGGTTCAGTGAGATATTCATTAACACCTATATCAATCTATCTATTACTTATTTATCTATCTTCATATTTATCTAAAATCCAATTTATTTGTCTGGTAGTTTTTTTTCTCCATCTCTTTGCACCAAATTCCCTTACATTAGCCTTCCTCATGTGTGGTTATATATATATATACAAAATAAAAAGGCCACTAATAATAATGCAATAACAAAACTTCAATATATTCAAAATAACGGTAAACAACTTATAATATAAATAAAAACTTATAGAGAAATAATTTCGATTATATTCCTACTTATTATCAACTAAACTCATATTTCAAATCGGAATCAACTAAACACATGTCGTGTTAAATATCCCACAATTCATTAATCCTAACATTTGCTGACTGTCTATCTATTATGTATTTTTATACTTATTAATAAAAACAGCCTCTTTATTTTTTCTTTTTTTATTATCTGTTTCTTGACCTAAAAATTTTATCTTTTTTATATCAAAATCAAATTTAAAATTATACTCAAGTATTATATATATATATATATATATATATATATATATATATAGTATATATTTATATAATATTTACTGTATTATATATATATATATATATATATATATATATATAATACAGTACCCATTATAAAATATTATATATATATTACCTTTTTGGTATGTAATTTAAAATACTGACTTATGATGTATTATGATCTTCTTTGGAAATAAGCTCAGCTCTATTTCAGAATTTTAATTTTGTTAAATGATATCATAGTTCTCTGCCAGTTTCTTGCTCATGCATTTCATTTTCAATCTTTTCTTGTTACTCTTAATATATATTTCTCCATATTTCAATGAGTTGTGTAGAGCCCCTAATTTACTCTTTGTTAAATGTGCAACTGTCAGATCCATAAAAAAAGAAAGGGTAATACTTTTATTTAAGATGTCCTTATCAAATTAATAAGCTTATTCCTTTAATATTAAGGTTTTCTTATCAAATGCATTTTACCCTAATTTAAATCTGTATTTAATTTCATTTATTATATTTCCATTATCATATTTTTTCTAATTCATGATTTTCATATATTAGCTTAAGTTTTTCCCCTTATCTATAATTCTACTTTTTTGTTTTGAGTCTGATAAATCATGTGATTATTCTGTAATTTCAGAAACATTATTTTTAAAAACAATAACATCATTAAAACTCATTTTTAGTGATTTAAATAATCTTAATTTACATTACCTCCACTAGCTTTATATATTAATATACAAAATAATTCTGAATAATCTTCTATAAAAAAATGGGAATATGAAATTACTCTATTGTACTCCTCTTTTTTACATTAATCTTAGTATCATACTGTAATCTTACCTGCACAATTGCATTTTGTTAAATATAATTCAGGAAATAACAACATTGCAGATTTATTTATAATAAACAAAAGCATTATTTTTTATTGAAATTCTGATAGAATCAAATGCCTTTTCACAATGTGAAAACCTAAAGCTTAATTTCAAATATATATCTCTTGATTCTTTTATTAGCTTCTATCAAAATATGAATATGATCACTGTGCTAAAATTATTTTTAAATCCACTTTATATTTTTGGATAATTATATTCCACAATAAGTTGCAGAATTTTACTGAAGATTTTGTATAAATTAATAGATTATTGCTAGGTCTATCATTTTAAATTTTTTCTTTATAATCTCTCTTAATCATATATTCAATTCTCAATATTTTTTTTCCTTTTCCTCTATTTCTTTTGAAATATGAATAATAATGCAAACATATTTTGGATTTTTTCTCTTTTTTATAGATTTAATTGTACATGTCATCTAATATTTCAATATGACCTAGACTAATGCATATTTATTACATCTCTTTTTGCACCCAATTACACCACAGAATTCAAACTCAGGTAGTTCTTGCAGTCAGCTCTCTTCAGGGATGGACTTACTCAATTATTAACCAAAATGCCTAAGTATAAGAATAGATATAGGAAAATACTGATGATGATCAATTATTTATAAGAGCAATTCATAATGATTATGATAATCATCATCCGTTATATCTGGCGCCCAACATTTTGGCTCGAACATAGTTTAGATGCAAGGGAGGTTCTGCCATTGGACTGGAATTTAAAATATTATATATTTTTATTTTATTTTACCCTTAAACTTAAATCTTAAAGTCATATTGAACATACTCTCTTATGTAAGACCAAAATATATTCAATAGGAATGATGGTGAAGAGATATGTCAATTATATTTTTTGGGATAATTTAAAATTCATGTTAAATCTAAATAACATTAAAAGTGGAGAATGTAGTATGAAGTGGAGAGAACAAATAGAGATCAACTAATAAACAAATAATCAATAAGAGAAATTAAAAATACAGGAATTAGGTAATCTAAAACACCAGCTGAAAAAATACACAATAAATAGATAAATAATAGGATAAAATTGTTAGTTCTATGGTATTGTATTTTGATATTTGTGAGTATAAAGTTTTTCTTGAATAATTATTTAGATACATGTTACTAAGAAGTGGATTAATATTTAAAAGTGACACAATAGAGACTATGAAAGAGATGTTAGATACTAGTGTTGTTGAAGTGGAAAGTAATATTAATAATAGTAATGGGGAAGGGTATTTATTGATCCAAGCTCCTGGGGGGTCTATGATGGTGGATAATGAATCTCCACAAAGATAAGATGAAAGTCAAATAGATTTCCTGATGCAAGAAGTCCCTACTGACAAGATCATTCAAGCAATTAAAATGAAAGTTTACATGAAACTGAAAATATGACCATCAGCAAATGCTTTGAGAAATAAAAGCAGAAATGAATAGCATGATGACAAATATAGATGTAATGTAGCAAAAATGAACAGCATGGAGGCAAAAATGGCAACTGAATGGATATCAATAGTAAGAAAACTGAAATAGGTAGATTAGAATCAAACATGAATAGCATGAGTAAGGATCTAAACAGTAAAATGGATAATTTGGAGGGTAAAATCAATGATAATATTGAATCCAGCATAAACAATATGGAGACAAAGATAAACTCTATCATGTTTCTTAAAATAGATGCAGCAAGAGAAGATATGACCATGAAGTTCAATAGTATGTCAACTAAAGATGATGTTAGCAAGATTGAAATAGAGCTGGAAAAAGATATGTCATTTGAGAGAAGATTTGAAAGAAGAACTGCAGGGTGCACGTATTTAAGTTAAACCTCATACACCTAGTCAACCTAATCTATCTTCATCTAGTTCAGCATGTTCACTCATTGGAAATTAGTCTTTTATATGTAAAAAAAGATGATGACATGATTAATCACCACTCAAATGAACCTCAACAAGTCATTATCTTAAAAAAGAATGTGCCTGTTTTTATTTTTGAATCCAATAATGGCATTAAACATTCTTTTATTGGTAAAACTTTACATGACACTGAATTTTCTATTGATTGGATACTAAGGTCTCCAAAGATGCGATAGAAGAGCATCCTATAAATCTTAGTTTGGGAGAGATAGTACTGAACATAGATCAGAATAATATAAGTACCTCATTACCAACCCCACAAATAAAATTCATGGAGAGGAAACATGAATGCAACAACATTTCAGTAACCAATCCAGTATTGGATAAAAGATCAGTTGAAGAATGTATGATTAAAGATGCAAAAGAGATGTTGCTGAGTAAACCTTATTGTAAGTGAAACTGCTACAGTGCACGTAATCAACATCACCTTTATATTTCATGTGATGTCACAATTTGGGAATTATCAGATAGTGATATTTATTGTTTTAGGTTTATTATAAATAGGGAATTTATTACAATGTATTCTGGCAGTAATTTCACTGATACCTCAGATAATCATGAAGCTCGTGAATGGTTTTTAAAAAAATTACAGAATATGCACAATTGAGATAAGCTTGACACTTTTAGTCAACCTATTTTATTTTATCTGGTTCCACATGTTTAGCCATTGAAAAGTGGTTAATTACCTGTGAAGAAAATGATGTGATTATAATTTGCAGATTAGATAACGATGACAAGACATTACCATATGAAATGATTTGTGTTGTTTTATTTTTGAATACTCTCAAAGGACCAGACATGCTTATGTTGCAAAAGTCTCACTAGACCCTGAATTTTCCATGGATCAGACATCACAGTTATTCAAAAATGGCATTGAGGATTATTTTTAAGCCTAATTTAGAAAGTTTGATACCAAAGATGAATCAAAGTTTGGCAATAATGCTCACACAGTGATTCCATCCACAAGAAGTGTGGAATTTGATAAACTATGCAACCAAAGAACTCAGAATGAGTTGAATAAACACTGCTGGAAATTTAAGCCAAGCCATCAATTGATGATACCAAAAATGAAGCATTGTTAGTTCAAGAAGCCATTCAAGGAATAAGCACATTTTCAAAAATAATAAATTTGATTCCATAGTTAAAACTTATATCTTAGATCATCTTAGTCATGCTTTGTGAAGTCTAAACTTCTTTATGAACCTGATGATGATCTGGATATGAAAGATCTTAAGATAGAAATGCAAACTATCATGCTGTGGTCCATTAAGCAAACAGATACATGGTTTCATAAGTTGTGCAATACATATGAAGGCCTATTCACATAAATTAAAAATGTGAATAACAATGTTTAAAAAAAGCACATTTTAGGGAAGGACCTTCAAAGATTTCAGACCAATGGACCACATAGAAGGACTATAAAGAGAAATTGAATCCACTGTGATTTTGTATAAAATATGATAGGTTCATATGCAAATAGAGAAATTTGGACAATGATAGATACTGACAAAGAAAAGACCTGACCAAAGATATGTTATAAATGAAGACATCCATTTATTATATTAAACCTTAGTTTTTTTTTATTATTATTATTATATTATTATTATTATTATTATTATTATTATTATTATTATTATTATTATTATTATTATTATTATTATTATTATTATTATTATTATTATTATTATTATTATTATTATTATTATTATTATTATTATTATTATTATTATTATTATTATTATTATTATTATTATTATTATTATTATTATTATTATTATTATTATTATTATTATTATTATTAGTAGTAGTAGTAGTAGTAGTAGTAGTAGTAGTAGTAGTAGTAGTAGTAGTAGTAGTAGTAGTAGTAGTAGTAGTATTAGTATTATTCTTTAAATATAAAATGATAATCTACTCAGTCATTTAAATGAATATAAGTTTTAAGCTAACAGAAGTCTGAGATTGAGTAATAAATTTATTAACATTCCTTATAGTGTGTTTTCAATTAGTATATGGTTACAATAAATATAAACATGTAGCCATGAGAATTATAATAAATAAATAATAGGATATATTGCAAGCTCAAGAGCAATTTACAATGAAGTCACATCATAGAAATCAGAATGTAAAAAAGTCTAGATATGAATTCAGAATTGGAGACAGAATGCTAATAAGAATTCCACATCCTAGTAAACCACAGGAAGATAAGTATCATAAGTTTAGTAATATGTATGAGGGACCATATACCATTGTTAAGCAATCAGGTCCCAATGCATTTTGGGTAAACCAAGGAAGAGAGGTCCATGACACATATAATATCCATATCTTAAAGCCTTATTTTGGATGTTAGCAACAGTTGAGGATAATATCAGGAAATTTTTAACAAAGCTGAAATATATAAATAATTTAAAAAATGGGTAAAACTTTGTAAAAATAGCAAATGTGATATATATATATATATATTGTACCTGTCGAAATCCACCCCACCGCAAGTCAAATCGGATTCAAACTCAGCTGAACCAAAACTGAATTCAAACCCAACTTAACAGCTCAGATAGCAGAAATCGACGGCACAGTGCTATGCGCCAAGAACTAGTTCAACGGTTGGTGAGGACTAGAGACCCTTGCACTGACACGAATATCTAATAATTAATTACTTTGAATACTTTTTAAATCAAATCATATGTATGTTCGGGTTGCCAACACAGATAGCGGGTATGAACATTTAAATAATTATAAAAAGAATGATGAACTAAGAAACCAAGTATATTAGAAAATATTTAATAATAATAATAATTTGTTTTGTTCAATAAAATATAGATTGCATTAGTTACCTCTAGTCTTTAAACGAATTTATAAATATAATAAGAGTGGCGGTCCTTATCATATGCCAATGGAAATTACGCAATATTGGAATTCTATGTCTATGCCCCCAACAAGTATTAGTGGAACAAGAAATCAATATTTTAACATTTTGTGAGTAGATACACTTGTAACTTAAGAGCTGGGGACATAGGTGAAAAACGGAGCTAATAATTTATTATTAGCTAATTATAAAAATAGTAAACGTATAATATTTTCTTTCGACTCGATGATTAATAGAACTTATAAATTTAGTTCTAATGGGCGAGAATAACTATTTAAAATTTATATTATATTATTTGCGTGAGGCAAATGGAATCAAGGAGCTCATCGAGTCGAAAGATTATTGGCATATAATTTTAAATACGACATTAATAAAGCACACAAATATATATATTAAATGAACCGCCAAGTAAGAAAAGAGAAAGTTTAAAGGCTAGAGATTTAAAGAATTACGAGATAGATTTACAATAACATGAATAAAAGGTTTTATAAAAAATGTTACATTAAAGAATAAAGAGCTCTTAAATAGGAGAGTAAAATAAAGTTCGAACTGGCCAGAAAGTTTAACGTTCATTATAGAAATATATTACCCTTCCGTGCTTGTCCTTAAGTTACTCCTCCAAGTTGTTGAAAACGTAGGCATCATTGGTTAACTACTGGAATAGTATTTTAGTAGCTTTCATTATTTTAGCAGAATGATCGATCCGGAAAACGGTTCAGCAGCTCCAGTGAAGATTCCTCGGGACTTTATGAACCGTAGCCAGATCCCTGATGTTCTAGCCCTCTATCATGATGAAATACAATTTTTATACACACAGAGTTCACTGCACAACTCTACAATCAAAACTAGTCTTTTTTCTTTTCTTTTCAGGGCTATATATCTCTGTTCACTGATGCCTCCGGCTAGCGCTCATTTTCTTATCAATCTGGGTTTTTTTTTATAATTAGTTGTTTTCAGAAACATTCCTTCGATAAGGCCTTCAAACTAATTTTTGAATTCCTTTCCTAATTAGAAAATGAATTCTTAAAGTCTGAAATGATTTTAATTAAAAATTGAATTCTTATCTTTTTTTAATTAATAAAACTTTACTGTTGTTTTTGAGAATTTGAAAGCCTTTGGAAGGAATGTAGCTTTTAATCGCAAAACTTTACAAATTATTTAAAAGTAAAAAAAACAAGTATTCCCGATGCAATGAAACTTTCGAACAATTATATACATTTAATATTTACAAATATATATACGCACAATCCACGCAATTTAATACATATAAATTCATGAATATTTTATCATGAATTATTTAGAGAATTGATCCAATTTAAACTAAACTAATTAATTTTACTACGTATTTGAAACAAGTTATTCATTATGAAAATTAGCGTGGATTGAACGTATAAAGCCCCATTGCATCGGAAATTTAAGGTTAGTACTAGGGTAAATAACATGAAGCTAGGATCGAACTCAGATCCGACTGCTTCATTTCTTTTCACTTCAAAAAAAAACAATGAAAAAAAAAAGACTTTACTTACGCAGGATATAGTTGCATAAGTGTATAGACTCTGGGAGAACAGCATGAGCGTGAATAATATAACCTGCCCAAGCTACAAATTATACATGTCTCACTGCGATCCATTTTTTGAATATTCAACTTATAAATGGGTTTATAATAAATCGGTCCGATAATCAAGTCCCATTTCCCTATGGTTGTGTCAGTCGGTCCTCTGTATATATATCTGTCATTTAATGGATGTCCTATTGTTTCCCTGGATCAGGTGGCACATATGGTTTTAACTTTTGATAATGGTCGTAGTCTTGGTCCTTTCTCGTCAGTGTCAAGTTTCTGTAATCTATTGCTGTCATTAATTCTGTGGCTTTTTCTGCGACCGAATGCACAAAAAACAATTCTTTAACATTATCTCTATGAACGATGGGTTTCTCTCCTGGGTCTTCTTTGAAAGTTTGAATCTGTATCAAGGATCCAGGCATTGGCGTCTGTAACTTCTTTATACTAAGTTGAGGACTCATCATCTGTCCCATTTCCACTTTTAATTTCATTGGACTAGTGGTCTGAACATCTTTTTCTTTCTCTATATCTATATCGGCTTCTTCTCCTGTTGCGTAATTGGACTCATCCTCACCACTGTCGTCTTCCTTGCTATCTACAACTTCCTTTGGTGTGGCCTGATCATCTTCATCATCTATTTTTGGGACTTCAGAGGGATTTATTTCTTGCTGAAGCTTTACATTCTCTAGGTTTGAGTTGGCTTGGATGCCTCGTGCTTCATCAAGCCTTACAAGCCTTTCCATCATCATCATCAGTACCTTTCGGTCTTCTCTCATTTCTCTGAGGATCGTTTGGAAAGTGTCTTTTCCCATTTTTGAAAATAAGAAAATAATGTAATAAACAATCAATATAATGAACAACGTGGATTAACTTATAGTACTCTCTGTATGCTTAAAAATATTTTTTCTTCAGTAATTTTAACTAGGTCTCTGACTACAGGTCCATTGTCCCAATCTTCACTAGCTGCTTCACATTATTTCCCCAATCTATGTACTCTGCCTTTTTTAGTTTACCTACGTTTTCTTGGTTAGCTCTTTATTTTAACTGTTTGAGTGAGACATGTATTCAAGAATATATAAAAAAAAACATTATTCACTTTCCCTTTGTTCAGCTGTTGTGTTCTCCCATGTCTGGAAAAAAAAAACTATATAGTGATATACAATATTATGTATTAGCAGATACAACAACTCATTCTGTATTGAACACACTTGGTTTTTTTTTTTTTTATGGGGATTGACCCACTACTGTGCTGACAATCAAATTTGCTGACAAATTTATTTATATGGGCGCCAGTGAGCAAAATGAGATCAATAGGGCATGTGATATAACCCATTGACCCCCAAACCACATATGATAGACTTAACCTTTAATAAAACAATTGAATTGATGATGAGTAATATTATTTAATAACAGCCAACGCGTTCATGACCTGAGTTTAAATATAGGAGTTTAAATATTACTAAGCATGAGGCTTTAACACCAAAAAAAATGTCAAAATTAATATTACAAGAACTTTTATTGGATATATTATTCTAAATCTTGCTAGCATGAAAGCGTGCAAACCATTTAAGCATTTTGCCAACTGCATCTGGCTGCTTGGTGTACACAAAGGGTCTTCACCTGCTTTGAGGTTACTCTAGAAATTATTGTCATTAAAGCGTAATGTCACACTGCATTGGACCGCTTGACAGATAATTCCCAGTTTGAAGGTCTTCGCCTACTTTGAGACTACTAAAAATACGGAGCGAACATTTAATATATATGCTAGCAAGCAATACTTTGAAATTAAGACTTTTATATGATATCATATTAGATATTTTATATTATAACAGCTGAGATGAACAAAATTAATTTTGACACAGACAAAATATTTCATTTATTTTACCCCTATGCTTTGATCTGCTCTTGCTACATCGCTAACGATAATTTTCTTACTGTCATGAACGCGTATAAACAAACGTATAATATATATATGGATATATAGTACATGTATAACTAATTACACATATACTTAAATAATTATTCTAACAGTTTTTTTTTTTTTGCATTTAAAAAAAAAATCTTGAATGCATTTAATTATAAGGAAGAGAATTAGAAAGTGATATTTTAATTTATTAAATCATTCCAGTTATGCATTATAAATCGCATAACTTTTTCAAATATATATATAACATTCTACAAAAATATCACTTTAAACATTTAATTTATTGAGATCTGAGTACTAAAACCATAATTTATATCTATAGGGCATGTGTGGGGTTTATTAAGTCGAGCCACAACGATTGGGCAGCCAAAAACATAACCATGTACCGGTCAAAATCCACCCCACCGCAAGTCAAATCGGATTCAAACTCAGCTGAACCAAAACTGAATTCAAACCCAACTTAACAGCTCAGATAGCAGAAATCGACGGCACAGTGCTATGCGCCAAGAACTAGTTCAACGGTTGGTGAGGACTAGAGACCCTTGCACTGACACGAATATCTAATAATTAATTACTTTGAATACTTTTTAAATCAAATCATATGTATGTTCGGGTTGCCAACACAGATAGCGGGTATGAACATTTAAATAATTATAAAAAGAATGATGAACTAAGAAACCAAGTATATTAGAAAATATTTAATAATAATAATAATTTGTTTTGTTCAATAAAATATAGATTGCATTAGTTACCTCTAGTCTTTAAACGAATTTATAAATATAATAAGAGTGGCGGTCCTTATCATATGCCAATGGAAATTACGCAATATTGGAATTCTATGTCTATGCCCCCAACAAGTATTAGTGGAACAAGAAATCAATATTTTAACATTTTGTGAGTAGATACACTTGTAACTTAAGAGCTGGGGACATAGGTGAAAAACGGAGCTAATAATTTATTATTAGCTAATTATAAAAATAGTAAACGTATAATATTTTCTTTCGACTCGATGATTAATAGAACTTATAAATTTAGTTCTAATGGGCGAGAATAACTATTTAAAATTTATATTATATTATTTGCGTGAGGCAAATGGAATCAAGGAGCTCATCGAGTCGAAAGATTATTGGCATATAATTTTAAATACGACATTAATAAAGCACACAAATATATATATTAAATGAACTGCCAAGTAAGAAAAAAGAAAGTTTAAAGGCTAGAGATTTAAAGAATTACGAGATAGATTTACAATAACATGAATAAAAGGTTTTATAAAAAATGTTACATTAAAGAATAAAGAGCTCTTAAATAGGAGAGTAAAATAAAGTTCGAACTGGCCAGAAAGTTTAACGTTCATTATAGAAATATATTACCCTTCCGTGCTTGTCCTTAAGTTACTCCTCCAAGTTGTTGAAAACATAGGCATCATTGGTTAACTACTGGAATAGTATTTTAGTAGCTTTCATTATTTTAGCAGAATGATCGATCCGGAAAATGGTTCAGCAGCTCCAGTGAAGATTCCTCAGGACTTTAGGAACCGTAGCCAGATCCCTGATGTTCTAGCCCTCTATCATGATGAAATACAATTTTTATACACACAGAGTTCACTGCACAACTCTACAATCAAAACTAGTCTTTTTTCTTTTCTTTTCAGGGCTATATATCTCTGTTCACTGATGCCTCCGGCTAGCGCTCATTTTCTTATCAATCTGGTTTTTTTTTATAATTAGTTGTTTTCAGAAACATTCCTTCGATAAGGCCTTCAAACTAATTTTTGAATTCCTTTCCTAATTAGAAAATGAATTCTTAAAGTCTGAAATGATTTTAATTAAAAATTGAATTCTTATCTTTTTTTAATTAATAAAACTTTACTGTTGTTTTTGAGAATTTGAAAGCCTTTGGAAGGAATGTAGCTTTTAATCGCAAAACTTTACAAATTATTTAAAAGTAAAAAAAACAAGTATTCCCGACGCAATGAAACTTTCGAACAATTATATACATTTAATATTTACAAATATATATACGCACAATCCACGCAATTTAATATATATAAATTCATGAATATTTTATCATGAATTTATTTAGAGAATTGATCCAATTTAAACTAAACTAATTAATTTTACTACGTATTTGAAACAAGTTATTCATTATGAAAATTAGTGTGGATTGAACGTATAAAGCCCCATTGCATCGGAAATTTAAGGTTAGTATTAGGGTAAATAACATGAAGCTAGGATCGAACTCAGATCCGACTGCTTCAATATATATATATATATATATATATATATATATATATATATATATATATATATTACAGGATTAGAGATATTAAATTTCATGAGGGTATTTCCCAAGTAATGCTTAGATGCAATTATGGAAATATCTAGAGACTATCTTAAACCAAGATGTTTTCATATTTGGATAGACCTTCAAAGTTCAATAAGTCTCAAAGGAGCAGCATGGAGAAGGCAGCAAATAAATCATTTCATGTGCCTTCTGTAACAGAGATACATTCTTGGTTATATCTCAATTATAAAACCATCAAAGCTCTAAATCTAGCACACTATTTGAACTTCTCAAAACCAGCTGTTAAATAATAGGAAAAAATGTTAGAAAGTAAAAAAAAATAATATAGCAATTCTTCACCAAACACAAAATAATCATACATTCTTAAGATACTAGTGAGTGTTAAAATTTAAAATCCAGTTTAAAATTTTAACTGTTTGGGAGAGGGCTGTTGTAAGAGATGGCCTATAACCAACCTTCACACCTGTCCCAGTTTCTTTCACAATGTTTGAATTCATATCAAGTGTTAGGCAAATAATTTATCCTACATACCTGTTTATACACATGGAGTATATACATGTATAAACATAAATAAAAACTGATATGTTTGAGAAATTATTTTTATTCATTTAATATCATTAACTACAATATTAATTGACTTATAGAACAGACATGACAAACAACAAAATTTAAATGAGGTTAAAATTGTTGCTAAGTGATCGGATTTGGAATTATGAAGATTAATTAAGAATAATGATAATAATGTTTTATAATATGTTTTTATTAAGTTGTAACAATAGGTTTTAGCTAGCATGAGACAAAGTAGCATCCTTCACTTGGAAATCAATAATTGAACTGACAACACATAAGTAAAGTTTTTATTTCTTTTTTTTTTAAAAAAAAAAAAAAAAAACTGTTCAGGCATCTACAAACAATAACATTTTAATATCTGTAGTTTCAGGATAATATAAAATTTTTATTTTGAATAGAAGGAAACTGGAAAGTTAAATTTTAATTTATAATTAGCAGGAATAAACTAAAGACTTAATTTATTCTGCAAGCTGGAATTCAGTATTATGGAAATGATGCAAAGGAAATGTGAAACTACTAGAAATTGTCTGTTTTTTTAAAAAGCTATTTTATATATATTTTGAAGCCACATTATAAATAATGGTTTATAATAAAGGGATCATTACAATGTGTGTGGGATAAAGAAACCAGTTCTGTAAAACAGTCCAAAGCTAGCTTCAATGTCATTAGGAAATTATGGAATTATACAAATTTCCATCAAAATGTTTATTTATAAAATGTTAGTGTACATCAATCTTCCATGGATTTATATACATTCAGAAGACATATCTGGTATGTGTTTTTTTTTAGCCATGCAACATGAAATATATGAATATTAACAGAGTTGATGAACCGGAATGTTATACATGGAGATTGAAATTTAAATTTATAAACTTTTGACTGTGGACAAGATGCTTACTTTCCTCAAGATAACTGTATTTTGTTTGATTCACATGATTATTATTTTTTTTGCTTTTATCATTTCTATGTGAAAGTTTATGTATTGTAATTTTTTTATATTGTATATTCATAAATAGATGTGTCATATGTTGATGCATTTTTAAAAAAGGAACCATAGTCAATTAATATGTATTATTTTTAATAAAAGTAAATTTACAGATTCCTCTGGAAATTCAACATTGATCCATCAAGGTGACCTTAAGTAAAGTTTTTATAAATTTAACATTGACGGCAAACTTTAGGACAAACAAAACTATTTATTTCATAATAAGATTTGATATTTACTTATAATTTGGTTTGATTTCTGAATGCACAATTAACCCACTGAGTGAATAGACATTTTTGTATCTACCATTAAATTTTACTATGACTTACACCACCCCTATATATATATATATATATATATATATATATATATATATATATATATATATATATATATATATATATATATATATATATATATATATATATATATATATATATATATATATATACCCTAACCTAAAAATATCATTCTAATCATTACATTAACCCTTGTATAAGGTTCAACAAACTGTTGCATCAAAGGCTTTGGATCTCTCTAAATCAGCTATTTTTTTAGCTATCATGACATATATATACTTATAAGAATCTTTAGAAAAAGTCCCATAAGATGCTGCCCTCTCAATTATTTTACAAGTAAAAAAATCAATACTAGGAGTGTTTCAAGTTTACAAAAGAAGAAGGCCAGTTCTGATTGGTTGGATAATCTATTCTCAATCTACTCAATTCTTATTGACTGGTGATTCCGATAAATATTTTTTCACCGCTGAAAATGAAAATATATGTTTTAGAGGCTTTTTTAAATTATTTTCATACATATTATAGATTATCTTCATAAAATCTGCTGAAAATATAGTTATTTTACAAAAGTAGTAAGATTTTATTAAAAAATTCTATACTCTACATGTTTTTAAATTGAAAAATAAACCAGTGATAGCAATAATTTTGACATCCTGTCAAAAGTTTAGATTGCCCCAAGCTGTTTATTTAATTTTCAAACAAAGATTAATATTTTAGAATATTTTTCTGGCATTTATTTAAATATAATAATGCATTTTTGTGAAAAAATGATGAAAACATAATTATTTTTAGAAAAATGCTAAGATTTTACTAAAAAATTCTTAAATAATTCATAACACTAAATCTGGGAGAGATTTAAATGATGTTCGCATTGCTTGTAATTTGCTCATAATGTTTTCCTTGATTTTTTTTGCTTTTGAATATTTCTATAAAATACAAATAAAAATATATTTTTGAAAAAATTTTTGTTTACTTTCCTAACATTACAAATAATTAATATACTTTTTGAAAACAAAACTAAAATTAATATATATTAAAAGATGAAAATATTTGATCAAAGAGTTTGACAGTTGACAAATTAAAAGTTTCTGAGTTTTGCCTCAGTTGACCAATAAAGAAGTGACCCATACAAGGGTTAATGGGGTAGTTTTAGAATTAGAGAACTTTCATTTTGTTTTTTTGTTATATATATATATATATATATATTATATAATACATTATATATATATATATATATATATATATAATGTATTATATAATGTAATTTTGTATATAATGCACTTCAAATTATTTTGTTTCATTGTGTGAAGCAATCAAAATGATAGAAAACCATTCTTGAAAACCGAATATTTATTTGTTTTATTATTTTTTGTTTGTAAATAATTATTATATATGTTGTTAATAAATGTATTATGTTGTTTAAATCAATCTGATCTCTGTTTGATCATCATCATCATCATCACTCTGCATTGATACCACTAGACGTTTGATCATCACCATCATCATTGTGCATTTATACCACTAGATATTTGATCATCACCATCATTATAGTGCATTTATATCATTAAAAGTTTCTTCATCATATTATAAATTTACACCATTAGAGGTTTGATGATGATCATCATCTTGTATTGCTCTTATAAATAATTGATCATCATCAGTATTTTCCTATATTTATGCTTATATATAGGCATATTTGGTTAATAATTGAGTAAATCCATCCCTGAAGAGAGCTGACTGCAAAACTCCTTGAGTTTGAATTACATGATGTAATGGGTCCCAAAAGGAAGATGTAATGAATATGTATTACTCTAGGTCATACTGAAATATTGTAAATATTCAGTTAGCATACTAAAAGTATATATGATTTGGAACTAGGCATTTCATTGTGACATCTTTAGCATTCTATTCGAAGACCTAGATCTGACAATAGTGATATGCACTTCTTTTGTTATATGCCATTCCAGATTCAGTAACAGCTGATGCACCCAATTGTGCCACTGAATGATAAATTTAGGATATGACTTGATTTGGGTTGGTTGACACATAGTATCCAAATCATCCTACTATTGAGTCATATTCACATTGTCGTATGTTGTAGCCTGTGGTTCTGTTATATCTGGCACTTTATATGGGTATTTTAAGATTTATTTTCCTTTTTCTCATAAAGTGATTGATTGAAGGCAGACATATATAAAAGTAGTTGATCTTTTTTTACAAAAAAGCAAAAAGTTTAAAGTTAATAGAAAATCATTATTTTCTATAATTGAGGAAACAAAGATAAATACTTATCTAAGTATTTAAAGCTGGAATTTATTAACATATTATATTTTTAATTTTTGAAATGATGTTGTTGTACAAAATATAATATTCTCTTGAGGCAAACTTTTCAAATTGAAAATCATGGCTTAATTTATATAATTCTTTATCTGTCCTGCTAAAATTAATGACAGTGGATTCATGATAACTTAAATCCAGAGAATAGATCAGGGTATAAATAGTGGAGTTTGAAGTTTATAAAAAAGTTAAAAAGTTAAAGTTCTAGAGTTTTTTCTATGTGTTGCTTAGCTATTTATTTGCCAACTTATTTTAGTGCAGAGTCGCCTTTGGAATATAATATTTATAGCCACACTGCTGATCCCAACTGAGAAATCTAGTTCATATGAAGTGTGAACCCTATAATAGTGTTCAATGGTAAAATGGAAATTATTAATAGGGAAATCATAGGGCTAATCTGTAATAGCTTTCTCTCTGTCCATCACTATGAATATCCAAGCATGCCTGGATGAATACCATGGAAATGAAATAATGTCATTCAGCTTCAATAAACCAAACCCGTTTTGAAATGCAATAGTAACCTATAGTGAATGAACACACTGGATAAAAATGAAGGTAGTAATTTTATGAAATATTAAATACTTATATGTGTTTATAATAAAAAGAAAAAAATGTCTTTCTTAAAATAAATTATAAATGGTTATATTTTATATAAAATACATTTTACTGGAGATAAATCATAAATACTTAAATGTCTACAATTTAAATACATATTTCTTGAAATAAATCATAAATGATTATGTGCAGATACGTTTTTGTTAGGATTAGTCCTAAATGCTACACATTTTATATACCAAAGTCGTCCGTGCGGATAAAGAATTACTACTTATATATTTATAATCAAAATACATTTTTTTTTAAATAAATTATGAATGATAATATACAAATACATTTTTGTTAAGATAAATCCTAAATGCGATACATTTTATATACCAAATACGTATGTGTGGATAAAGAATTAATACTTATATGTTTATAATCAAAATACATTTTTCTTGAAATAAATCATCATTGATTATATGTATACACATTTTTCTTTGGATAAATCCTGAATACTTATACATTTTAGATACCAAATATGTCTGTGTGGATAAAGAATTAATACTTTTATGTTTGTAATGAAAATAAATTTTTATTGAAATAAATAATCAATGATTATATGCAAATACGTTTTTGTTAGGATAAATCCTGAATGCTTAGATATTTTAGACACATGTTATGTCCGTATCGAAATAAATCCCAAATACTTATATGTTTATAATAAAAATGTCTTTAATGAAATAAATCATAAAAGATTATGTAAACTAAATACATATGCACTAGTATAAATTATACATGCTACATATATCAATCTGAATAAAATATAAACATTATATAATTGAAATACATCTCTAGCTGGTGGAATAATAAATGTTATGTACAAAGCATGATTATACTGGGAAGAATTAGAAGTGCTTAAAAATAATACACAACTATAAGAGAAAGAATTGCAAATGCTTGTCAGTGAAATACAGCTATACATCGATCAAGGAATAATATTTGAGTGATAACTAAATAAATTAAAGAATCCGTGGGTAAGTACATCACCAATAAGGAGTAATGGTTCAAGGGAACCCAATAAAATATGTACATACCATAAAATGGATCCTAAAGATGAACTATATAAAAATGAACTGATGATAAACTTTATGGGCTTATTGTCCAAAATAACTATGGAAAACCAATGATCTTAACAAATATTGAAATATATTTATTGTCATATAAAACCAATCCAGCTGATTGTGGTGCATCACTTATCATTCATTGCAATTGTTTATGAGAATTTCATGTCTACTGAGCTATGTCCAGCATAACTAGACCTAGATAAGTCAGGTTGTAGTGAGATGGAACTCTAGTGGTACCGTTTGGGAAACCAAACACAAAAATTTCTAGGTGTTTCCAGTCTCTATGGTGATACATCCTCTGATGAACAGAAAATATTGTTGTCAGAGAGGTGACATCTGTATTGGGTAAAGCCAATCAATGGTTCCTTCCTACAATATGCTCATCAGAAAATAGTTACAACTGAGGTAATAATGGGGTTGTATGGTGGTCCAGTTACTATATATATATATATATATATATATATATATATATATATATATATATATATATATATATATATATATATATATATATATATATATATATATTGTGACTTTATGGTTTGGCTCCAGAAATAATATTTGTGATTGTATGGTATTATATCAGTAACATCTGATATTATATTACTTAAAAAAATGAAATAATGCAAAATTTAAAAAAAAATTATTTATGATTTAAAACTACGATTAGAAGTATTTATAGGTGCAATTTAAAATTTATTAGATGTTTAGTGGCTTACTTTAGGGATAATTAATGATAGGATATGGGGTGGCTTGTTATACACATAGTCAGCTCAGTTTGAGTAGGTGCTAATTTGTTTTGTTTGTTCACAAATAAATAGATAGACTTGTTTTGAGTGATTCTCTAGTTCATTTGCTTTACACATTTTATTTTATATAATAAACAGGGAAGTATGTTTCATTCATCATTATTAAAATAGTCATATCAGTTTAGTGTCTAGAGTGCATTGTTAGTAAATATTCATGTATATCAATATCATTATTCAATTTCATTTTTCATTCATATGTTCCATTAAATCATTAGGTATCACATTTCATACTCAAATATTTAATTTCATAAATAATAGTATTTAAAACCAGATTAACTACATTTTAAGTGAATTAATTGAGCAGTGGACTAATGAATTATTAAGCAATAATTATAATATAAAATATTTTATTTATTAAAGTGATTATTATTAGTTTTATTCTGTTGTTTTAAAAGTACAGAATATTTTATTCTTAATTCAATTTAATATTAATATTTTTTCATTTATTTAAAAGACAGAATGATTTTTCCCCACTTATTTTTTTAAGACAAAAGTCTCTTGCATAAATTAACTCTTGATTTCTGTCTGTTGACTTTTGAACTTTCAGATATTTTGTACTATTGGAAGAGAAAAAGGTGTGATGTAATCTTTTAGAAATTTATAAAAGGACAATTACTCTACCTCTACTCCACTACTACTCCTGTATTCCAGTCCTCCACTTCAACAGCTAACTACTAAATGCTAAAATATCTTCCAATACTGTTTTATTTTAACAAAGTTTAATAGTATATTTTTTCCTTCCATAGTTCAAACTGAAAGTTTAAAATTTAATATTTGTTTGCAAATATGAATACTTAAACCACCAAGAGATACTCAATCTTATTCTCAGGCTGACTATTTAAATTCTCCAACAGTTGTCTGAAATACATGTAAGTGTTATGTTATATTATTCAAATTAAATTATTACTATTTAAGAATATGGGAATGCATGATAGGATTATAAATTTATTTTATTTAAATTTAAACTTAATGGGAATGAAAGAAATAATGTTTGTTTATTTTCTAAAATTCAGTTTCTTAAGTTTTAATCATATTATTAATGGATTAATTGCAATGTGTGTCATTTATATGTGGAAAAGGTGTGAACTTTTATTGAACATTTCCAGAACTTTATTTAATAAGTTCCATGCTAATTGTAAAAGAAAATTTAAAAATATATGTGAGACTTATGTAATTTTATCATCATATTTCTTAGAACAGTGGTGCAATTATTTCTACTTTTACCTATTGAAAAGAAAAGAAATACAAGATTAAATATATCATTGAATGTACTTTAATAATTTGTTCTTCCAGACTAATAGGAGGAATGAAATTATAAATGGATAAAGTTATGTGACATTGCTGTATTAATATTATCAATTAGTTTATCTAAATAAATATTATTAATTGAATGAATACATGTATTTCTGAATGGCTTTATAATTGTGAAATCAAATTTTAAATATATCATATGAATGAAGTACAAACCTATATTTTATTTGCATCGTGAAATATTCATTGCTTAATTAATGAAATTCCATATAATATCAACAGCAATTCATTAGTTGATAACTAAAAACATTGAATATGCTCTTATGGATTCAACAAAATATTGTTGTTTTTTCTGCAGGAAATGTGTCATTCTGTGTCAATATTTATCCTTGTGTGTTTACAGTTTAGTATTATTCTTATTTATTTGGAGACGTGACAAAGGAAAGTCATGTACTAACTATCAATAAACTTTTCATTTTCATTAAAAAGAAAGAAGAAAAGAACTTTATTATTATTTAATAGTGTTTAGTTAGATAGTATTAGTTAAGAAATGTTTTGTTATTTTATCTAGTATTATCATATGTATATTTTATTCTTCAAGAATGTCTCTAATGACATAATGAAAGAATATATTATGCTGGTAATTTTTTTTTTATTACTGTTATTATTTTAATATAAGTTTTGGTCATGTGTTGGTAACACAGGTGCATGATAAAAAAATGGAAGAGTCTATTTATAGTTTGAAAGGGGTAAATAATTATTTTAAGAGTTTTATTGTATAAAATCTTACCATATAGATTTTTTTATGGATTAGAAAATCAGTATTTTTAATAATTATTTCATCTATAACATAAAGCTTTATTATTTATCTAATCTAAACTTTCCATCTAGATTTGTGCCAATATAATTCACTATAAAAAATTATTTTGTCTTACTTGCCAATAAATGTATTGCTTTATTTTCCAACCATTATTAGTATGATACTAAGTCCTAAATAGTATATTATCAGATATGAAATATTCTTTATTGCTTTATCAGTTAATAATTGATATTTTAACAGTAGTTCTTTGCTACTAGGATTTTAATAGTCTGTGTATTATTGTGCTTGTATGTGTTTCTATTATTAAACTTAACTATAATCATATATTAATTGCAATTACAAATGATATATAATCAATTAGTTTTGGAGGAAGTGGATGGTTAATAGTTTGGAAGGATTAGAGATGTATTTAAGTGAGAATTATTGTTCTTATTATGCTCAAATGCTAAAGTATTTTTATGGCTATATGCAATGTTTTATAGTATTTGTGGGATGGAGTAAATTCTCCCCTTTTGTGATTTGAATATTTAAACATGGGTAGATTGCCTAATATAATATATGGGATCAAGTAATCCTTTCTTTTCTGTGTATTGAAGTATTTTGATAGGAGTAGATTAAATCCTCCAGTTTTGATATTTTGTATTACAAATTAATATATATGAAGTCAAGTATATTATCCCCCTGATTATTTGGTGAAGAGATGTATTCCCACCAGTTTATTTAGTCTCAGAAGTAGAATTGGAAGTTATTGTGTTGATATTTATCTGATTTGAATTGTAAAATCTTTATCCCCATGTGTATTGAATGTTTTTCCAGCTTATACTATAGCTAAGTGCCATATAATTTATTGATAAAAAGAAGAATAAAGGCAGAATAGATTTTCTTACAAAACAGCTGTAATAAAGTTAGTAACTAAAGCTTCAATGACCATTGTCTTCGTCCATATTATGATCATATTGTAACTTCATAAGCAAACTGATTAGATTGATTAGAATTAATTATTTATTCTTTGACACACAGCATAATTCACACAATTATATTAATTAACAACCAAATACATGTGCCTAATACTAAAAAAAAATAGAAATTAAAAAAAAAAATTAGAATATTTAGTTATAATAACTTTTAAATATCAAACATTGAAAAAAAACCATTAATATTTGTTATAATAACTATTAAATATTACATATTGAAAATGAAAGAAATATTGAAATATGACTTATAATAATATTTCAATATTAGGCAATGGAAAAAAATAAAGATTACTTTTGAAAAACATTTTCACTAAATATAATAAATCTTATTTAATATATTCAGAATTGTGATTATTTTTTTAACATCCTTACTCAACTAGAATATGATTAAACATTTGGGATAATGAATATATATGGCAGTCACTATCATGTAGAGTTCAGTGCTTCATCAACTTTATAGTATTTAGTTATTTTTTATCATCAGTTAGTATAATGATGGAAGATACATGGATTATCTGTCGATCATGGATAGGTATACAAAGATTGAATGTGAAATGTCTTGCAAATTCTTGTTCTTATTTCATTGGCCATTTCTCCAGGAAGAAAGACATACTTTTAAAATTGGAAGGAGGTAGGAGACATGTATTTCAATGTTTTGTTGTCCAACATACTAATAAGAAATTACCTCCTCATGGTAGACTTAATAAAGAGTTTGCAATTTAGCTGCTGCTTGAACAACTAAATTCTCTTTAGAACTGTTACTAAAGATTCTAAAGTTTAAGGTGAGTTATGTAATAATTTTTCTCTTTCAGTTTAACTAGTTTTTGTTCTCATTTTTATTTTTCTTATTTTTTTATGAACCATTGTCTGCATGCTGTTTTAAATGTTATCCAGTATATATTAGCCATTTATATACTATATCTACAACATAATTATTATATGTATTACAATATGAGATGACATGGAGAGTTGAGGGTCATGTGAAAGTCTGAGTTTAAATCCCTTATATATTACATTATGTATTTGCAGGTGTGTGTAAGCCTTACAGTGTATTAATTTACATATTAAAACATAGTGCATTAAAGATCTGCCCATCTATTGCATATGTATGTAATTGGATTATTTTCCAGTACATGAGGCATCAGAATAACTAAATGGTCATCATGGGTAGGATCACTATCTTGGCACTAATGAGGGCTTTGAATGTCCACCATTAGATTTTCAGTGAAATGGATTGCTGGACTGTTGTGGGTTGGAGTATTTTGAAGCCTGTCCATTAAAGTATGAAGATTGGCTATCTTAATATAAAGCTGAGCACTGATTGTATATTTATGTGGAGATAGTAATCTGGACCAACTAATGATTGCTTTTTTAGCATGAAACGTGTATATTGGTGATTATTTATTTTTTCAACATGTGTATGATCAGGTGGGTCAGCAATATGAGATGGAACAAAGGCAAAACTCTCCATACAGTAGTGCCACCCTGTGGAGAGTTTTGCCTTTGTTTACAACAATTATGTGCTAGTATGAGATGTGATCATGCAATATGAGATGGCATGGAAAGTTGAGGTCATGTAAAAGTCTGAGTTCAAACCCTTATATATTATGTGTATTACTGTAAATATGTAAAATATTATCTTTATTTTTATTAGTATTAAAATGTCATTCTTTTCTTTTAACATGTAAACTCTCAAATTGTTGGAAATCATTTAGAGTTTCATCAGAAATATCAGTTATCCATAACATTAGATCATAGTATGAATGTTATTAAAAAAGATAATGACCCCTATGTTTAAAACATTTTAAATTAATAATTTTCTTGATGTTAAAGTTGAAAAAAATTCTGAAGAGGATAGCAATTTATGGGCTGCAACTAAAATCTTTTTTTTTTCTCTTTTGTTCTTTCAATAGAAGAAAACACTTTGAGAGTGTTTGTATTCTTCTGAAATACTTTTCTTGTAGAGATTTTGAAATATAATTTAAAATGACTTTTTGCTTGTTTATATAGTATTTTTGTTTAATTATATGTGCTAATTGGTTGATTATTACAATCAAATTATTCTGATATTTTTTTTTCAAATTTATTCATTTAAGTTTTATTATTAAAATTAGAAGCTAATATAATTTCACTATAATATAAATAATTAAAAACCACAGTGTGTATTATATCACTAAATGTCAAAATTTATTTGGTGCTAACATTTTTTAAAAAAATAGTGAAGTTTTTGTAAGAAAATATGATACTTTAAAGTAGAATTGGCTACTTAATATAAATGTACCATCCTTCCTTTACATTAAAAAACTTAAAATAAAAACTACTTCATTAATAGTTATTAGGATTGTTTATAGATAAGGGATTCGAACTCAGACTTTCACATGACTCTCAACTCTCCATGCCATATCACTTTGCTGACCCACCTGATCACAGACTTATTGATAAAATAACTAACTAACATGGGCTTTGAATACTCCATTATAAAATTTTCAAGAAAATGTACAGCTAAAGAGTTGTGGTTTGGAGTGTTTTGGAGCCTATCCATTAAAATATGAAGATTAACAAAGCTGATCACTGATTGTATATATGTGTGGAGATGGCAATCTGGACCAACTGATGAGTGCTGGTTTAGCACAAAATACTATAATTGGTGATTATTTATCTTTTCAATATGTGTTTGATCAGGTGGGTCAGCAATATGATCCGGTAGGGAGAGTTGAGAGTCATGTGAAAGTCTGAATTCGAATCCCTTATATATTACGTTATATGTTCAGGTGTGTGTAAACCTGTACAATGTATTAAGTTGGGATTGTTTATGCAAATACAAGTGTTGTTTATGGTACATATTTATATTTACAGGTCAATTATTAAATAGTTAAAACAGTCAAATGTGATTTCATAGAATATTATTCACTAATAAAATTAAAATAAAAAGAAATGTCGTCTAATTTATTAAGTTTTAATATAAATAATGAATTTATAAACAAAGAAATATTCAGCATTTTCAAAAAAATTTACCAGATGGAACAATAAAATGTATCAGAATGTAAGAGAGTTAATTAATTTTTAATCTACAAATATTTACCTTTTATTAAAGTAATGCGATATTATTTTTTGTATGAAGGTTTTATCATCTTCGATTTTAATAAAATTAATTGATAACATTAAATTTGAAACTAATTTTTATTCGCTTTTAATTTATGAACATTATAAAGTAGGCACTAACTAATAAAATGAACATTATCTATCTATATATTTAATCTACTTACCTACCTACTGACCTATCGACCTACCTACCTACTGACTGACCAACCAAACTATCTACCTATCGACCTACCTACCTACTGACCTACCTATCTACTTATTTATATACCTAACTACATACCTATTAAATCTAATATTCTATCAGATATATACTACTTTTTTAATTTAAAAAGTTGACTGCAATATACCTGCTATAGGAATAATTTTTAGCTCCACTTTTGTTATGTAGTTGTTACAATGACATTCATATAGTCCTTCATCTGACTTTTTGCTATTTAGTATCGTTAAATATGATAAATGAGTATCAGCAGTTAATGTGGCTCGCTGATGTAGATCTCCTAAAGCTTTACTAGAAATTAATGAATGAAAATATACAATATTCTTTTCTAATTTTGAATGAACTTTGTACCAACTGAGATAAAAAAAAGTTCCTTTAATAATACATTTAAGAATTGTTGGATTTCCTTCTGATGATACTGTAAGATTATTCCCTATGCTATCTTTTATTGTGACATTTTTTTGACTTGAAAGAAATTCTAAAAAAGAAAAAAAAAGAATTATTAAGTTATAATAAAATTACTTATATTATTAGTAATAAATACATTGTCAAGTTAATATTACTATTATTAAATTAATTTATGTGGCAAGTCACATCCCACATAAATCAATATATATCTAGTGGTTTATACAATGAAAAACGTTGCTGAAAACAATTTTATTCTGTACTGAAAATATAATGATTATGAATACATCATATCAGGTTCTAATAATATGTAGCGGATCAACTGATATAATCTATTTTAGTGAAAAATTGAAAGGATGGAACAATGATTATTCAATTTACATTGATAATTTTAAATCAATAAAAATGGAAAAAAATAAAATAAAATTAATTAAATACAATAATAATAGTTGAATCACAGAACTGAATTTCTTCAGAAACTACAACTTAATAAATAGATAGATAAAATATAAGTTGATAAATGATTACCTAGAATTATTTTGAATAATTTTAACAATTTATCTAGGTTATAAAAATAATTTCTAAAAAAAGTTTATCCAATTGACAAAAATAAAATTTGCACCTGGATGTTTCAACATTTTTTTTTCTTTAAAACAAATTAATAATTACTTTATCAATTAATTAATTAACCAAAAAAAAAAAAAAAAAAAGCAAAAAAAAACTAAGCACTTTCAAAATTATATTTCATAATATATGAGTACAAGTATACATTTGTAGCAAATCTTCAATACCAGAAAAAATGACTTTAATATATATTTAGATATTAAACATTAATTGTTTTAAGTGACTTAAATAGATTGTCTATACACACACTTCTATTATCTATATGTTATGTACAATAAAGTTATACATTTTTATATAAGAATATTTCTATAAAGTTGCAAGAAAGAAAACTTTAGATAATTTATTAAAATTTTAGTGAACATGTAAATTGATTTAGTTAAGTAAAATGTATCATAATGTGTAATTTTTTCAGATTTTTACGATCAATTGGGCCTTAAAAAATCATTTCTTTTCTTCTAGTAAATTAAATGGCAAATCCCAATATAATTAACAATTATAAAGCTGTAAAATTAAGAAAGTTGGAGAATGAATGTTCAGACATGATTTTATTTTTTTTTATTTTTTTATTTTTAGTCAATAAAAGAACAGTTTTATAAAAATTTATAAAATAATTAATAGAATGAAAAAAAATATTATGAGAAAAAACATGAGTAAAATGTATATTAAACTATTCTTTATCTTTTATAAAATAAATTAATATATATATATTTATGAAAAAATATGATTTGTAAAGTTATATTAAATATAGTAATTACATTTGGATAAATATATTTTGTATTAAAACATGTTATGAAAATACAGTACATAAATAGATCTGAAAATGACAGTAGACTAATTCTGAATTGAAAAAAAAAATCAGTGTAAAGTGATTTTATGAAGAAAGGAGAAATATCAATTGAGAAGTAACTGCTAAAAAGGAAAACCACTAAGTAAAAATAATTTGCATAGAATAGCTTCAGTTAGCTTTAATTTGCTATCTATTTAAACAATTATAAATCAATAATCTGTTGTAATGGTCTGGATTTTCCACCAGAAAAAGGGGGGGTGCATCTGACTATGGTTGGACCTAGGGTCTTCAGATAGGATGCTGTGAATGTGACGAAGCATCTAAGCAATGATCATATCCACCTCCAATGGGCTAACTTTAAGTGTACTTATTAAATCTAGATACAATTTAGACTAGTTTATCCATACATCACCCCTCTTTCGGTTTCCATTATGCCTCAATATTCAAACCAAGAAAGAATATTGCCTTTTTCTCTGTTCAGAATAAATTTACTTTGTGTAGCAACTAAGTTTCCATTGACCTAAGATACATACAACCATATTGCAGTGTTATATGTTATATATATATATATATATATATATATATATATATATATATATATATATATATATATATATATATATATATATATATATATATATATATATAATCAATTAAATTAATGAGTGAATGTATGAATGTGTTTGATAAACTCAATACCAATTTAATTCAACACACATTAACAATTTTTATTTATAACAGAGAAAAATCCAAATTCTATTATCACAAAAATGCGATTGTATGTGTCCCATATTCATCTCTACCATACCAATGACTAAAATTATTTGTTATTCCATTTTATACCCATAATAAATATGCATCAATCGACCCTTACTATATACAAAATCAATAATATTAGCTAAAAAAAATAAAAAAAATATTTCATTGTCATGATGATGATCATGAAGCTAAATAACTCTTTACAAAATTATGTCACAGTATGTCCAATAGCTTCTTTGTTTAATTTATGTTAGAGAGGTTTCATATTTTGGGGAACCCCTCCTTTTACCTAAGTACAAGTTCTCTAAAATGGATAGAAAAAGTCTTTCACACTAGAATATTAATCATTCGTGCTTAATAAATTAAATGTAACAATTATTAGTTGAACATAAACAAACAACATAAACTCTGTCCTGTACTAGTGAGTGCAAATTATAATGGTAGACCATTAAAAATTCTTACCTCATCCATTTTGGATGGTGATGGAATGCAACATAAATTTTATTTACAAAACAAAAAAAAATCTACTTTAATAACACCCCCCCCCTCGTTCAACATTGCTTCTTATGGAATGAACTCTCCCAATTGCAAACATGCTGAAACTTCCAAGTGTGAGAATAATAAATGTGGAATTTTACAAATGTATAAAGTAAAAAAAATATATAACAAGATAATTTTTATATTGTTCAAATCTCCCTAGTTTGAGTCTATAATTTGGACATTAGTGTGTTTCATGAATACAGTCTATTTTGATAACTCTATCACTCTCCAAATTCCCCAGTAACACATGTACAAGATTGTTTCCATTTCAGATGTTACTCTCTTCCCAGCTCCACTCAGACACTTCTGGTTAGGCATTATGTATTTTTCTAAGCATTATTTATATGAATGAGTTACAGCATCTAGATATATGGCAATTAAGATAGCATCCTGGGCTTATGGCATGTTTATCTAGCCAGTATGCATTGTTTGATAATTTAAAAAAAAATTCTGTCAGCTTATAAATGGTATTGAGTAAATTTATGCAAAGGAAAATTTTACATCATCATTTATCAATATGTTCTCACTATATAATGTTTCTTTTTTTAATTGTTCAATTGCACTTCGATTATCACTATAAAATTATTTTAATTCTTTTACTACACTGCTAAAGTTCATTGTTTTTTTTAAATGTTGATAATGATTTGCTTCAACTTTCAGTGCTTTAAAATGTTATAAAGAATAGATGATATTTTTGAACACATCATCCATTTTATCCTTTGTTTTAATGTTTGATATTAAATTATTTGGTGCTCATGTTTATTATATTGCTTGATAAAATATGAAAGAGAACAGAAATGAATTGCATTTGTTTTTATACTGGGACTCAACATCCATTGTTCAGAAAACTTGCATTTGCAATTTTCTTTTCTATAACTGTAGTGTCCAATGTATGAATTAATGGTTATTGTTGATGTTACATAATAAAATTATATAAACTTAATTTTAAACTTTGCATGTTTAATTAATATTTTGTAATTTGATACTAGTGCTATAAACACATAAATACAAAGATAATATTTAATATCTTATTAAATCATAGTCTGAGCACATTGTGAAATAACTGAATGTCTAATGTTTTGCAAATCTATGCAAGTATTCCCTTTCTAGGACATAGAATAACAGTTAGTGCATATACTAACCTGTTTGCTGTGATATTACTAACAGTTCAATGCATTTGGAATATTTAAATAAAAATTAAACTTTTCTAAAGACATTCAACACACATACTAGATGATGGAAATAGTCCAATATAAAAATACAGCTAGAACACAATCATCACAAACCTTCAGAAAAACATTAGTGCCAGTGTTTAATAGTTTTCTTTTTCATAAGCATATCAGAATTGATTGATAGCTTGAGTGTATTGGAAATAAAGTACAAAAAAATAATATGATATTTAATTATTCTTGTTTTCCATAAACTTATCAGAATTGTCTGGTAATATATGTGTATTTGAGATAAAATACCAACAAGTTAATTTCATACTTAGTTACCTTAGTGTAGAGTATGTAATGTTTCTTTTATAGGGTTATCAGAATTGACTGATAGCTTGAGTTTGTTTTATAAGTAAAATACCAAGAAGTTTAGTTTCATGTTTATTATATTAGTCCTAGTGTTATAATGTTTCTTTTCATATGCTTATTAGAATGGACTGATAGCTGGCATATGTTGAAATAAAATATCAAAAAGTTTATTATAATGTTATTTGTTCTCATGTATCCAAAATATGTAAATTAGAAAACCAAATGTTTATTTAGTTATCTAGTAATAAATGTTTTATTTATTTAAAAGCATTGTTCAGAGTTCTTCTTTGGCATGCATTCACATATTATGTTTTCACACATGCATAAACCATTGCTGGTGATCCATCTTTTGCACAAGGAACTATAGTTGTTAATATGTTACGTTTTTTTTTTTCAAAATAAGATTGAATTGTGGGATAAATGGGTATATATTTTGGATCTACAATAAGGCTACTGACAAACAGTATTTCTTCTTGCATTAGATTATTTTCATCGAGTATATGAATATAGATTATTAAAAGAACATTATTATCAACAACTGTTCATTTATCTATTTGCTGGTAAAATAATATTGTTTGAAGCATACAAAAACATTGTTTTTTTCTGCAACAAGATCCATTTCATCAATCACCATCTATTTGTGTTATCTCTAATGAGCCACTTTTTTTTCTAAATTTCGGTTGAGCTCTGATGCATCATTGCTAATAAAGTACTTCAAATATAGTTTTAATAAGACAATATTTTGTTTTTCTTGAATATATTTTTAATATAGTGATTATGGTATTATATTTTTTAAATTGTTTATAAATAACATTAATGGATTTTTACTTCTATTTTTGTGTTTAGTATGAATATGTTTTTGAAATCGAGAGTTCAGGGCTTCATTAAAATGATTTTTGACAAAATAAACATATTGCTATGCTTTCATTTACTGTCAATTCAATGAAACCATATACCAGATATTCAGGTGAAAGTAACCCAAAATTATTTTTCAAAGGAACAGTCAACATGCACACATTATTATGTATTTACCTACCACAGTTTTGATGCTGTTATGCACTATGACTTCTCCATATATGGAGTAAGAAATCTCTCAGCCACTAGGTGCAAAGAAACCTAGTAACCACTTTACCTTTTCTTTCAATTTCCTGACTTAAGTTCTCCCACATTTTCACTATCATGTTCCATCCTATTTCCACAACATTATCTTTGTTAACTCCATAGTCTTCTTTTCAAAATCCCCCTTATGTTTTCCAAACCCAGCATAAAAACCAATAACCCACTTTTTGTATAATTACTTTGTTTATATTTATTCTTCTGCAACATCATTATTTGCACTTTATCTGCTTTCAGGCATTTACATTCAATTAACAGATGCCAAATATTTTCTATGCCTTCCTTACACAACATGAAGACTAAATCATCCACATTTTTCTATTTATGTGTATATTCCCTTGTTGCTAAAGATCCTGTTCGAGTCTTAAACAATAAACTATTTTCCTTGTTATTATCATAAATTAACTTGTGCCCATTATTATGTTTACTTCTTATATATATATATATGCATGTGTGTGTGTGTAAAAAGCCGTACCCATTATAAAATATTAAATATTAAAACTGCCAAAGATTACCACGTAAACGAAAGTGCTACAAAAGAATTTAAACTATAATATTGTATTTACCGTTAAAATTTATTTATATATATTGAACCGATTTCGAATATGTGCATTCGAAACACCAGTCTCTTAGGCAGAGAAGAACATACTCGGAGAGTATGTATGCCCAAACAATAGCTATGAAGTATATAACTAGTGTTACATTTCCAGGACATAGCTTCTTCTCAGCTGTTGAGTTCAACACCAAATCCAAAGCACTTTTTTGTTTGTGTATAAACATGGGCACCAGCTGTTTATTTTAAAATAATACTAAAAGAATAGACAACGCACTTTGAACAGTGGCCACTAACTCAATGCCTAAATCCATGACTAGCTCAGCTGTTTGTAATCACTAATAGATTATACTTAATTAGTGATTAAAAGAATTGATAAAAGAATTTTTTAAAAAGAAATGACAGACAAATAAAGTTTAATTTTAAAGATAATTTATTAACTAACATTTATTTACTAAATTTAAACATTTTATACTTCTAATAAAACACACGCATATTTTAAATTAACATTCTAAATAGTTTAAATATTCTTGAATATTTTCATAACAGAACACTGGGAATTTATCTACTTTGACTAATAATATTGATATAAGGATCATGCACATATTAACTCATGCACACACATAATAATGATAATAAAGGACTACATAGTATTTGAAATTTAATCACACACGTCAATAGTTCATTTATGTATAATATAGAGTTTATATAATTAGACTCTTACAAGATTCATACAAATTAATGCAATGCAATGGCTATTACAGTATAAACGAAATAAGCAAATGTTTTACCTAGGCTTTTGAATGTAGACATAGAATTTTGTTCTCTTCTTGTTTGTTGTTTCTTCCAGTATGAATGGTTCCAGTATGAATGCTTCCAGCCGGCTGGGACATTTCCTTGATGAGTGTCCTTATTATTCACGATTATTACTATTGGAGACAATTAGATACTGATGGAGATTTTCTAAGTTGTTATATTGACATTATTTCATGGGCAGGTCTTGCTGTTTTCATCGGACTTTTTAGGCTGTGGAGAGGCGTGAATTCCCAAAATCTTCTCAGCACTGCATTTTGTTTCTGGGTATAATTAACTCAACTGATTCAATTAATTTCTGAACTGCACTCACTCAATAAATTTGTGAACTGAATCACTGTCCGATAAAAAAGTCTATTTATATCTGCAACGTGTTGTCGAAATATTTCCGGTGATAATCATTTGATAAACGTGTTGTTTTATTTTATTAATAACCATTGCCGTGTTTTTAATGATAATCTTCTTTTATTTTGCATACATTTTTATTTATTTACAAATCGCACTTATATACACACATATATTTTTAATACAATTTACTATTTAGTTTTAACATTATTTTTTTTTTTAATTAAACTTGAATGAAAAGAGATTTGTATGTTTTAACTTTTTAAATTATATTTTTACGAATACTAATAAAAACTCTTTACTTCCTTTTATAACCCTTAGTTTCATTTCTCAAACCAATACTCCCCCTCCCCCCTTTTGATTAATTAATTGTAGCTTTTTTATTTCAAAAACTAAAGCTAGAAAACTATTTAATTCTTATCTTTTTTCTAAAACAAACTGCAATAAACTCTTCAACGTTTAATTTTATGTTTTCTTTTATGAACGATTATTTTAATAATATAATTTTAGATAAAATTATATGTGCCTATATCAATATAGGTACAATATATATATACTCTTTTTTACTCTTCATAATAGTTCTCCATTTCTCTACCTCCCTAATCTTTATTAGTGCACCTATTCTTCTATCTCATTCTTACTATTATAACACTCAACAAACAATTCTCCTAATACAATCATCTCACCTTTTGTATAAGTATATGTACATAAATTCTTTATGCATATCATACTACTTTTCTCAACCATCTTGTTGCCTACCTTTTCTCATAACCCAATTAAAACTAGTTTGGCTATTCTTTTAGTATTCTTAAAATGCAATTTACTGAACATTTCTATTTTGATTTTTGCATCTCTCATATAAAAACTTGACCATCCTATTTCTCCTCGAATTGCCCCCCCCCCCCCCCTTTGCAGTCCACATATCTGCATCTAATGCATATTTTGTGTACTTTTCTTTATACTTTTTCTAAGTGATCTAATACCCTTTTACTAGAACTTAATGCATCATTACCGTATGTTAATATTGATAATGCCACTGCCTTCCATACAATTCTAGCTAAATCATATTTATTATATGAAAACACTGTTAATTTTTTTATCAATCCCGTTCTTTTTTTTGCTTCATTTATCAATTTTTCCTCCCATTTATTCAAGTAATTTCTCTGATTACTTAAGATGATTCCCAATAGTTATATATATTGACCATACTTATCTTTATATATCCCAATAAAAATTATTTATCTTATCTTTCCCCAGTATTAATCATCATTACTTAGGATTTTTCCTCACAAAATTTAATCCCCATCTCTTTACCTCCACTTGTGCATGTCATCGGTAGAACTTCTATATCTTCTCTTTTTTTTGTGCACAAGAAGACATCATTTTTATATGGACAAGAAGACATCAAAGACAAATAAAAGACTCGCAAATAATTTACTCCCTTATTACCTATTAATAGTATTTCTACCCATTTTCCTAATACTTCTCTTACTCTCTTTATTTCTCTCAAGTACAACAAAAATAAAATAGGTGACATAGGGCATCCTTGTCTTAATTCCACTAAATTGTTTTCTTTAATTGATTCTTTATTCACTACTTAATACATTTAGTAATTATTTTCATATTATGTCTTACATTACATATGGTACCATCAACAACAATTTTTACATTTCACATTTTAGAATTTCATATGACACACTTTCAGGACAAAATGCTAAATATGGACAATGCTTCAAATTATACAAATTGAATAAAATATATATAAAACAGGAACAATATAGATACATAGTTTTAAAAAATGAAATGAAAGTAATATTGCATTAAATAATTTTATCGTCCACCAAAAATCATGAACGCCTAATGGTGGATGTGACCAACTCCACTGAACATCCCCTGACAACATATTAGTCACTGAATGATTAATATTTATGTCATCTAATTTTCAGTACATCTCACTCATGCAAGATATGCACTCGTTTCTTATTATATTTAAAATAGGCTTACTTGCTGCTTTTGGTTTTCCCTTAGCGGTAAATTCTATTTTTATACTTGAAGCCATTTTTATTTTTTTGTTGATCGCCTTGCATGTATATGTTCCCTTTGCATTGAAAGTTGCTTTTTGTTCTTGCAAGTAAACGCTAGAATAACTTACTGAAATAACTTGAAAACTTTGCAAAGGATCTGCCTTTTTATGAACTGATTTTCCTCTGTACCAGTTCATTATTGCCAAGTTACTTCCGTATCTCACACATGTAGCTATTACAATAGTTTTATCTGGAACTTTTATAAGTCCTTTATGTGGTATAATTTTTTTACCTATCTTAATCACGGGTACTCCTAAAACAAAAAAAGAAAAAGAAAATTACACATATATATAATATTCGCTTTATTGCATGTAACATCAATAAGTTATATGCATAATTATTTATTTACATTTTTAATATGCACAAATTTTAACTAACATATAATTTTCAATGATTTCTTTAATCTAATACTCTATCATTGTGTTATTTATCATGTTGGAATAAAATGAGAGTTTATGTCTGTCGGTTTAGATGAAATGCAATCATTCCCACAAGTGATAAGATTCACTTAAAAATCATTTTTCTGTCTATGTGATATAGTATGTATAAGTTATTAGTTCATATTTTCAAGAATTTAAACAATTAAGAAATGTATACAAATATTGACAGCACGCAGAAAATGAAGTTTTTTTTGCCGATGTGAAATAATAAACATTTTATCCAATTTGCATTGCAAACAACATAATACCATTTGTTTCCAGTTAAAGACAAATGTTATTTTGCTAATATACCAGTTATTATATACTTTAATATTGTACATGGCTTACCGAAAGGGTCGTTGTGAAATTTGCTGGATCTAACGTGATGGTGTAAACATCAATGGTGTTTTGTCTAAAGTAACAGTCGTTAGAAATTGTAAATATACTTATCAGAAAGGATCCTTCGGTATTTTTTTTTCATTTTAGGAGCAATGCAAATGAGTTATTTTCAAACATTATGTATTACCTTTCTAAAAAGACATATAGAGATATTTTTGATTATTTTGCATTCAGATTCCTTAACTTTTTTTTTCCCTCTTGGCTGTGTTTGTCATTAATTTACTGAAAATATATCCCCTTTCACATTCAGAGAGTTCATAAATGCTGGTATAGTTTTCAGTATTTCTACTTTAAGTTTTGTAATAGATCCCTATAATGTGCTGTGAAAACATTTAAATCACCAAATTCTGGGTATCATAATGCGTACAAGTTCATCACATCGAGTGGAAAAATAAATAATTCCACTTTTCTCTGCTATAGAACACTGCAGAGAAATCTAACTATACAAGATATATAAAAATACTAATAAATGATAATATCAATAAAATACATAAATGTTAAAAATTATATATAAGTGAAGCTATAATTGTAAGAAAAATAATTACAGGAATACAAAGTGGTGGTTAGAAATGGAAAACCAATGTTTATGAAATAAAATACAATGCATATAGTCAAGTGTTATTAACCAAGAGGTATGCTCAGCTTCCTTGCAAGCTAGCTGTTGGTTGCAGACGGTTGTTGCAGGTTCGCCTCCCGGTCGATGCTATGACATAAGGAAAAAACACAATGCATGTATTAAAAATACATATTTGATTGTTAAAAGATAAGAATATAAGATAGAGATAAAAACAATAACAATAAAATATATAAATATTGCTCAACTGACATTGACATATCTGATTATTGCAATAACTTACATCCTTTGGAAACAAATTATTAATAATGCTTTTAAAAGAAAATGGAAAAGTAAGTGCACCCATGTGGTAAATAAAAATCAAATATCAAAAATATTAGCAATCATATACCCTGAAAAGGTAAAAAAAATGAAGTATAAGCACTGAATACAGTATTTAACAAATATTAGTAATTAGAAAACGACCAAAATATTTAGTATAATTAATTGTGTGACCAAAAATAAATGAAATAACTATCTAAATCAAAATATCGATATATTAGATATTATCAAAAGTCCAACAGATATTACATTAAAGAAATCACAGTTTAATAAATATTAATGTTTTATAAGATAAATAACTGCTTATGTGAAAAAAATATATTAAAATAACTAAACTAACAATGGAAAAATAAAGTATACATACTTATTGTGGCAGAATAGAATGTGATTTTTTTTTAAATACTTTGTTAAATGGTATATGTCTATCAGTAAATACATATATTACCTTATTTGACAAATCTTAAAATATAATATCACGCAAATTTTATTAAGTTTAAGAAAATAAAAAGTCAATAACCTTTGCAGGATAAAAAAAAATGCAGGGGGTTAAAAATTCCAAAAAAAAACAAAAAAAAAACAATTGTTTAGTAAATAATATTAGACCAAAAAAATGCAGTAAATTAAAGAACATAAGCCGGGCATAATACATATTAAAATTAATTTTACAACTAATAAATAAAAATATAAAAGCATATAATACATGATTAGAAAAATAAAAACAATAGTTTATCAATATTAACATTAGTCAATATAAATAACTGCATACAGGAAAAAACATATTATTTACTTTTACAATTAAATGAACATAGTTAAAAATATTAAACAAATTGAGGCAAAAAATAAATATGTGATTATGATGGCAGATTAGAATTTGATATCATCAAAATTAATTTTAAAGGGTATACATAACCAGCAATTATTAAATATTAATATAAAAATATAAGATATATTCATCATCATCATTATCAACCATTATCAATCCACTGCAGGATGAAGGTCTCTCCAAGTTTAATCCATCTTCTCCGATCTTTAGCTTCTCTTCTCCACATCACCCCTACACATTTTCTTATTTCATCCATCCATCTTACATGTTGTCTCCTTTTGGGTCTTTATAATCTCTTGGAATCCAGTTTAAAATTTCAATTGTCCATCTATTATCATATCTTCTAGCAATATGTCCAGCCCAACTCCACTTCAATCTTTTAATTTTTTCAATGAGGTCAGTAACACCTGTTTGTTCTCTTACCCATACATTGCGTTTTCGATCTCTTTTTGTTACTCCCAACACACATCTCTCCATACTTCTTTGAGTGGTCTGAAGTCTCTGTATTGATCTTCTATTAAGTGTCCAAGTCTCAGATCCATAAGTAAGAACTAGTAAAACACATTTGTTAAAAATCTTTCTTTTCAAACACATAGGCATATTTCCTTTTAATATCAAGTTATTTCTACCAAAAGCACTCCAACCAAGTTTAATTCTATGATTAATTTCCTCTATTATGTTTCCATCTGTATTAATAATCTGACCAAAGTATTTATAACTCTTAACTTCTTCTAATTCATCATAATCAATCTTTATTTTCATATTTTGAGCAAATCGATTAAACATTACTTTAGTCTTTTTAACATTTATCTTTAGTCCTACTTTCCTACTTTCATCTGATAACTCCTGCAACATTTCCTGCAGCTCGGAAGCATTATTTGCAAAAACAACTACATCATCTGCGAAATCTAAATGACTTAAATAATCTCCATTTACTTTCACTCCTTTAGTTTCCCATTTTAATCCACAAAATACTTCTTGCAGCACTGCTGTAAAAAGTTTTGGAGATATGGAGTCACCTTGTCTTACACCTTTCTCAATGTTGACTTTCCCAGTATCATTATGTAATCTAATTGTTGCTGTTGCATTTTTATAAATATTCTTTAAAATATGACAATATCCTGGATCTATACCTTGATGATCCAATGCTTTAATCACTGAAGAAATGTTTATAGAATCAAATGCCTTTTCATAATCTACAAATCCAAAACATAATGACAACTCATATTCATTTGTCCTTTCTATAACTTCTCTCAATACTTGAATATGATCTACTGTACTAAAACCACTTTTAAATCCAGCTTGTTCTCTTGGTTGGTGAAAATCCAAGGTTCTCTGTAGACGAGTTGTAATTATCTTGGTAAAAATTTTATATAAAACTGATAAAAGGCTGATAGGTCTGTAATTTCTAATATCTTCTTTATCACCTTTTTTAAATATTAATATTATTACTGCATTCTTCCAATCATCCGGTACATCTTTATCATTTAGACATTTGGTATATAACTTTGCTAATATTTTTTCTGTTTCTTCACCAGCTTCTTTTAATATATCAATTATAATTCCATCATTACCTGGAGCCTTTCCTTTTTTCATACATTTAATTGCATTTCTCACTTCTTCATTTAAAATTCTGGGCAATTCGGAAGATGTAATAGATATAGGAGGTACTTGTTCTTTATTACTATATAATTCTTGATAAAAATCTTCTACCAATTTCATAATGTCATCCCTCTTTTTAGTAATAATTCCATCTTTTTTTCTTATTGCAGATATAAATTTCCTACCAATACCAAAATGTTGTTTTACATTCTTAAGACTTTTATTTTCTTCTACAGCTTTTCTTGCTAGTTCACAGTTATACTTTCTTATATCATTTTCAACTCTTTTCCGCACCATTTTACAAAATTCGAGATATTCAATTCTTTTTAATGCATCATTCTTGCATATCTTCATTTTCCTTCTTTTTTTCATAAGTTCTCTAGTCTCAGTAGAAATTTTATTAGTCAATTGCTGCTTTTTTCTACCAGCTATCTTTGTTGCAGTTTTTAAAAGTGTATCAGTTATTTTCATATTAATTTCATTCAAATCTGAATCATGTTCAAAATCTACTAATACTTGAAACCGATTTGTAAGTTCTAATTTAAATTCATTAGAATGTTTCTGAAGATTAGGAATATCAACTGTAAATATAGTTTTTCTTAATAATTTTTGTCTCTCTAGTTTTACATTAACATGTATCTTACCCCTTACTAATCGATGATCACTTCCTGTGTTAAATTTATTAAGAACATTACAATCTAGAAATATGTATTTCCTGTTAGTCAAAATATAATCCAATTCTGCTGTACCTTCATTTGGATGCTTCCATGTCCATTTCCTTTTAACATTTTTCTCAAAAAAAGAATTCATAATATAAAGTTTTTCCTTCTCTGCAAACTCCACAAGTCTATGTCCTCTCTCATTTCTATTACCATAACCAAAATTACCTACAACACTTTCAACTTTCATTTGTTTACCAATTCTAGCATTAAAATCTCCCATAACAATTTTAAAATGTTGTTTACTCTGATCAAAAGCCTTTTGTACATCCATATAAAAATCTTCTACTACTTCATCACTGTGAGAACTTGTTGGGGCATAAACCTGAATTATCTGCATTTGATATCTGCTATTAAGTTGTATAACTAATCTTGCCACTCTGTCTGATACACCATCAATCTCCACAATATTGTTCTTCCACTTTTTATTTATAATGAATCCTACTCCACTTGTATTTCCAATATTTGTGCCTTTATAATAGAGCATATGTCCACTTTTTAAATCAATTGTCTCTTCACCTTTTCTTCTAACTTCACAAAGTCCAATAATATCCCATTTAATATAAGAGAGTTCTTCTTCTAATTCTTGCAATCTTCCTTCACTTGAAAGTGATCTGCAGTTGTAAGTACCTAAATAAAAACTCATCATCAAATGGCAGCCTGGGTCCGCCTCCAGGATATTCTTAGCACCTTCCGCCTTCGGCCACCAACCGCTGCCTTGGTTGGTGACTTTACAGCCTCCTGGGATTAAGGGCCATGCTTTATTTTTGTCTGTCATAATTGTATAATTGGGAAAAATCTTTATCATTTACACAAACATTCATTCTGCCTTATCAGGCACTGAGAAGAAAGACCATGGTGTTTCTTGATCTTAAACTCAGAGGTAAAAAGCCAATAAACTCACCACGCTGGTTAATGCGTGTTGGTGTGCAGCCCATCCATGTTCGTATACTATATAAATAAACATATAGTAATAACAGCTGCAACGACAAGAACGTATGGAGTGGACATTAGGAATTTGCCCTGCATACAGGAAAAAACATATTATTTACTTTTACAATTAAATGAACATAGTTAAAAATATTAAACAAATTAAATGAACATATTATTAAGCACTAAAAAAATTCAAGAAGTTTACCAGGATAAAAAAAAATCAAAAATAATAGTTTAGCAAATAATATTAGAAATAAAGAAAAAGAAATTAAGAAATGTAAGCTTGCATAATAAATATTAAAATTAATTTTACAACCAATAAAGAAAACCATAAAAACATTTTACACATGATTAAAAAATAAAAAAATAAAAAACAATAATTAATCAAATATTAATGTTTGTCAAAAAACAAATTACTAGAATTTCGTAAATTACATGAGTCACTACGCATAATAATTAAAATTATGAAAACATATTATAAAATATTTTTATGACCTAGAAGTTCTGAGAGTTATCCCACTGCAAAAAATGTGCAGAATAATAAAATGGTCACAAAAAATTAAAAGGGATCATTATTGGTATAACGATGAAATGTCATTCGCTATTAACAACATCAGTTAAGAGTAAAAGTAAAAAGTTTCCACCAAACACTTTATAATTATATGCTGAAAAAAAATGAAAGTAGAAAAGTAACAGCATTATCTATTCAACTAGCATGTCATCCATGCACTCATTACTTGTTAATTATCGATCTACATATCTGCATATTTATTTATTGATATATCTTTTTTTGTTTTTTTGCATATATATATATATATATATATATATATATATATATATGTGTGTGTGTGTGTGTGTGTGCGTAATTTTACCTCTCTATTTATTTGTTTGTCTACCCAATAGTTTATGTATTTTTATCGTTATTTCTATATGTTCATCTCTCTGCTAGTTATCAGTTTATCTATCTATCTACTTGTTATTTTACATGTTATCTATATATCCACCTAGTTTTCTATTTATGTAGTTTTCTATGTATCAATTTGTTAATGGATTCAGCTATCCATCTTACTAAATATGTATACTTTTATATTTCTAACTATCCATATATCTATATAATCTGTTCTGAATGAAGACTAATAAATAGTCAACTATAACATTACAAACTGCAATTATAATTTTCAAATCGCTATAACCATTAAAATTAGTCAAAACAGGCAATTACTATACAAGTATTAAGAAATAACATTGACCCACTTTCAAGGCAATCTCCTTGCCTGATAGGTCAGAATAAATGTATGTGTAAATGAAAAATATTTTTTCAATAGCAATACACAATCATGACGGACAAAAATAAACAATGGCCCTTATTCCCAGGAGGCAGTAAACATACCAACCAAGGCAGTGGTTGGTGCAGAAGGTGAATGATGCTAAGAATATACTGATTGTGGAACCAGGCCATTTGATGACAACTTTTACTTGGATACTTACAACTGCAAATCACTTTCAAGTGAAGGAAGATTGCAAGAATTAGAAGAACTGTCTTAAATTAAATGGTACATTATTGGACTTTGTGAAGTTAGGAAAAAAGGTGAAAAGAAAATTGATTTAAAAAGTGGATATACACTATTATAAAGGCACAAATGTTGGAAGTACAAGTGGTGTATGATTCATTATAAATAAAAAGTGGAAGAATAGCATTGTGGAGATTGATTTTTGTATTGGACAGAGTGACAAAATTAGTTATACAACTTAAAATCAGATACGAAATGCAGATAATTCAGGTTTATGCCCCAACAAGTTTTCATAGTGATGAAATAGGAGATTTTTATACGGATGTACAAAAGACTTTTGATCAGAGTAAACACTATCTTAAAATTGTTATGGGAAACTTTAATGCTAGAATTGGTAAAAAAATGAAAGATGAAAGTGCTGAAGGTAATTTTGGTTATGGTAAAGAAATGGGAGGACATAGTCTTGTGAGTTTGCAGAAAAAAAAAAAAATCTTTATATTATGAATTCTTTTTTGAGAAATATGTTAAAAGGAAATGGACATGGAAGCATCCAAACGAAGTAACAGCAGAATTGGGATATATTTTGACTAACAGAAAATACATATTTGAAAATTGTGATGTTCTTAATAAATTTAACACACGAAGTGATCATCGATTAGTAAAATGTAATATGTCTGTGAATGCAAAACTAGAGATACAAAAATTATTAAGTAAAACAATATTTACAGTTGATATTCCTAATCTTCAGAAATATTTTAATGAATTCAAATTACTACTAAAAAATCAGTTTCAAGTATTAGTAGATTTTGAACATGATTCAGATTTGAATGAAATTAATATGAAAATAACTGATACACTTTTAAAAGCTGCAACAAAGATATCTGGTGGAATGCAACAGCATCTGATCAATAAAATTTTTACTGAGACTAGAGAATTTGTGAAGAAAAGAAAGAACATGAAGATATACAAAAAATGATGCATTAAAATTAATTAAATATCTCGAATTTTGTAAAATGGAGCGGAAAAGAGTTGAAATTTATATGACAAAATATAATTGTGAACTAACAAGGAAAGCTATAGAAGAGAATAAAAGTCTTAAGAGTGTAAAACAACATTTTGGTATTAGTAGGAAAATTTTATCTGCAATAAGAAAAAAAAGATGGAATTATTACTAAAAAGAGAGAAAATATCATGAAATGGGTAGAAGACTTCTATCCATAATTATATACTAATAAAAACAAGTACCTCATAAACCTATTATATCTTCCGAATTGCCCAGAATTTTAAATGAAGACGTGAGACATGCAATTAAATTTATGAAGGAAGAAAAATCTCCAGGTAATGATGAAATTATAATTGATATATTAAAAGAAGCGGGTGAAGAAATAGACAATATTTTCGCAATGTTATACACCAAATGTCTAAATGATAAATATGTATCAGATGATTGGAAAAGTGCAGTATTAGTATTAATATTTAAAAAAGATGATAAAGAAGATATTAAAAATTACAGATCTATGAACCTTTTATCAGTTTTATACAAAATTTTTAGCAAGACAGTTACAACTCCTCTACAGAGAACATTGGATTTCCACCAAACAAGAGAACAAGCTGGTTTTAAAAGTGGTTTTAGTACAGTAGATCATATCCAGGTACGGAGAGAAGTTATAGAAAGGACAAATGAATATGAGTTTGCCATTATGCTTTGGATTTGTAGATTATGAAAAGGCATTTATTCTATGAACATTTCTTCGGTGATTAAAGCATTGGATTATCAATTTATAGATCCAGAATGTTGTCACTATATATATATATATATATATATATATATATATATATATATATATATATATATATATATATATATATATATATATATATATATATATATATATATATATATATATATATATATATATAAATGCAGCAACAATTACATTACATAATGATACTAGGAAAGTCAAAATTTAGAAGGGTGTAAGACAGGATGATTTCATATCTCCAAAAAGTTTTTACAGCAATGCTGCAAGAAGTATTCTGTTGATTAAAATTGGAAGCTAAATGAGTGAAAGTAAATGGAGATTATTTAAGTCATTTGTATTTTGCATATGATGTAGTAGTTGTTGCAAGTAATGTTTTATAGTTGCTGTAAATGTTGCAGGCGTTATCAGATGAAAGTAGGACTAAATATAAATGTTAAAAAGACTAAAGTAATATTTAATGGCTTTTCTCAAAATACGAAAATAAAGATTGATCATGATGAGTTGGATGAAGTTAACAGCTACAAATATCTTGGTCTCATTATTAATACAGATGGAAACATAATGGATGAAATTAATCATAGAATTAAACGTGATTGGAGGGCTTTTGGTAGAAATAATTTGATACTAAAAAGAAATATACCTATGTGTTTAAAAAGAAAGGTTTTTATTAAATGTGTTTTACCAATTCTTACTTATGGATTTGAGACTTGTACACTTAGTAGAAGAGCAATACAGAGTCTTCAGACCACTCAAAGAAGTATAGAGATATACATGTTAGGAGTAACAAGAAAAGATCGAAAATGCAATATATGGGTAAGAGAAGAAACAGATGTTACTGACGTCATTGAAAACATTACAAGACTGAAGTGGACTTGAGCTGAACATATTGCTAGAAGATATGTTGATAGATGGGCAATTGAAATCTTAAATTGGATTCCAAGAGATTGTAAAAGACACAGAAAGACACCACTTGTGAGATTGTTGGATGAAATAAGAGAGTATGCAGGGATAATGTGGTGAAGCGATGCGAGATATTGGAGAAGGTGGATTGAACTTGGAGAGACCTTTATCCTGTGGTGGATTGATGTTTGTTGATGATGATGTAATAGTATGAAGGGAAGTATATATGACATGGTCATCGATTTAAAAACACCCATCTCATATATATATATATATATATATATATATATATATATATATATATATTACAAAATGAGAGACCTATATGGGGTATCTGTAATTTATACGCTTTCCACAAGTAGAGAATTTTATAATATTTATAGAATTTGTAATTTAAGACTACAAAGTTATACTTGATGACAATAAAATCCTATGCATATTATGTATGTACACCAATTCCTTCACTTGGACAATCACAATATGAATTTATTTGGTTAGTAAATATTGCTAGCATTTATGACTAAATCTACCATCGTTAATTATATCTAGTGATATGAATTCGTGTACAATTGTATAGACCTCCCTTTAGTATATAAACTGAAATAATTAAACTTTAGATTTTAGTTTAATAGAAAAATCTTTTATTTATATTGATAACTAGAATGTAGGTCATATCAATGCATATCGAATAACATTACCTTATCATAATTAGTATGTGTGTGTGTACACACTATAGGCGATGTTAAATAAGGTACTTAGCATGAATTAAAGGAAAAAACGCATGTAGCTTAATTTTGCTGATAATAATGTAGTACTTGAATCGTTAACTTATTATGGTCTAGATCAGCGATAAATTTAAACAAATTAACAGGTATATAGAGGGTTTGAACTCAGACTTTTCCAAGACCCTCAACCATCCATGTGAAAGTCTGATTTCAAAACCCTATATATTACATATATAAATGGAGGTATGAAAAAAGCATGTACTTCAGAAAAAAAAAATCATTTTACAAATTATCTAGGCAAATATTATTCAATAATTGCTGATATATTCTTGACTTCGTTTAAGAAGAAGCCATACTACATCACATCACATCTTAGTGTGTTTGATATCCTACTTTTGTTTTCTTTATTTAGTGAATATTTTTTACGGTAATTGTTAAAATTAATTTAGTTTTGCCATAAAACTGGCATCTAATTTATTTGTAATGACTAATAATACTTTAGTCCTAATGTATGTGTGATTATTTCATTGTTATATGTGTATGATCCAAATTTGAATGACAATTGAATGAATATTTTATTAAAGCAAAAACAAATTTTAAAATGTTGGAAGCCATGTTTGTATTTATTAGATGATTTGATTTAAATCCATGGTTCTTAGGAAGCAGTCATCCATGTTTTTGAATCTATCAATTTATTTGTATTGTTCTATTTGTAACTGCTTTTCTGAACACCACATTTTCATAAATAGAATATGCTAATTAAAACATAATCTTTCCTAGATGGTTTATCAGGGTATATGTGAGTAGAATTTTTCACAAAATAAGTTCATCCCATAAAATTAATAAAAGTTTCCATTTTAATGTGACTTATTTACAAAAAATAGGGAATATCATTTTATAATTTTTTTTCTTGTTGCTATCTTTTGTCTCTCTCAGATTTTATTTGATTGTTGCTATAAACAGTTGTTGTAATGTTGTTTACATATAAATTATTACAAAGTGCAGTGTGCATTAATCCTTCATTAATATGCAGTTAGATAATGTATCTTTAACAAAATAATGCCCCCTAAAATTAAAGAGTTTTCATTTTCTTCTTTTCTATTAGTGATCTCAAATACAGCATGGTCACAATTTAAAATTCTTATTGAAGTTTATTATACTGAATATGTGTACTAAGTACATTCTGATAAACATTCATTAATTTTGAATTCACTTTTAAACAAAATAAGTAGTAAAATTCCTTGTTAAGATGTTAACTAAAATATTTGGGTGTGCCTCATCTTTTGCCCTATAAAGTAGAAAGCTATAAATTTGCAATTTTAGTGATTATTATTTTCAAAATGAAAAAAACAAAAAACAAGTTGACATCTAAAAATATTTTTAAATACTAGACATACATAATCATATTTATAAAGAGCCCCATAACTGGAACAAATCTCCCCACTATTTTTTAAACTAAATGTGTCTTTAATTTTGCCTACCTGTGCTTTAAGTTTAATGGTCAAGTATAAAATTTGCATTCCTATTATACTCTTAACGCTTCTAATTAAATTTTCCTTACATGTATTGAATTCATATACCAGTAGACATCTACTTTATTATAGTAATTAGTTCTGTGTTTTACAGGGTTGGTTGTGCCAAAGGTTTTTAGATGCAGATAATAAAGTTTCCCTTTTGTGTGGTCAGGAAGAAACAGTTAATCCTATTCATTTGGAGATCACTGACTTGGGGATTCTTTGCAAAAACATGATCATATGTTTTGAGCATTGAAAATTTACTAGAAGCCTGAACAGTTTTTTTTCCATCTTCTTTAGATGTTTTAGAGCTTTTATGATGTCCCTCTGGTTCTCCCTTTCTTTCTTGGTTATAATATGTAATATACCTCTGATTAGCATAGGTTCTCTATATCCATAATGAAGACATGCTAGTGTAAACTTTATTAAATCATTTTAAGTAACATTGATGTAATGTATTACATCTTTCAACTTGCTTATCCAGCTCCAATGATTACCATCCAAATACACTCTAAATAACCTTCCCAACTTATGCTTTTCACATAGGTTGCATTATGGGTTTCTAATGGAGCACAAGCCCTATGGGACACTAGGAATTTCAACAAGCCTTTCCATTCTTTAAACAAGAATAACATTGAATGATCAATTAGAATAGCCATATGCTTTCCAATGAGCCAAGATTGTAATTCTTGTAGATTCCTGATGATGCTCCTATGTCACTCTGATCACAGAGTAGATACTAACAACTTGGAGAATGCTTTGTATGCTATCAAAGTGAATGCATAACTCCAAAAAGGTGGCAATAGATTGTAAAAGTATATTGCTAAAATCTCATATAGGTCCCTTTGGTATTATGACTTGGATTGCACTGGCATACAAACATTATGCAAATAGTTTGTTTGAGACTCATAATCAATTCTATTGAATAGGGACTCGAGGCATATGTTTAGGGTGCTATTGATTGACTCCAACATTTGAAGTGAAGTTGGACTGTTATTCCTGGATATATTAAATGAAATGATGGAGTTTAGTATATTGATGCAGATAAACCATTCTTCCACTGTAGGTAGAGCTAGGATGTCAATTTTCCTAAAATATATGTAGGTCTACAAGAGGATTGCCTCTGGAGCCAAGGATTTAAGAAGAATTTGATTGGTGGACTTCAGGCCTTCACAGAACAAGGGGAACAGGTCTACTGATAAATTAATTACAAGCACAAAGTAATCAGAGAATGGAATGGGTTGAATGCAGGGATCAATAATAAAAAGGTCAGGAGAATAGTAGTCCAGATAAATGAGAGATGAATAATGTTTAGCATAAAAGGAGAAGCCATCCATATTAATAAAGCCCTCTGCATACATAAGGTTGGTATTTATAAGATGAATATACTTATAATTAAAGTTCTGGTATGAAGTGTTAAAACCACACAACATTATCATAAGGTAAGGGTTAGAGCTAAGTATTAAATTAATTTGTTGCATCAATGAGTGAACTCTCTTAAAATAAATGAAGATCACATTTAATCTAAAGGACTGATGAAAAGGGTGGCAATTAGGATAAATTGATTAGTAACATTTATTCTATATGCCTTAAAAGGGGAATTGTTGATAATAAGATTGGCCACTCCTGATGAGTGGTGTCAAAATAGAATGATGTAGAGAACCAATTTTTCTGAATCTAATTGGGATTTCCAGATTTGTAGTTGTTTGAGTATATTTCAAACTTTTAATATCTTTTCAAATGAAGGTCTGAAACATCAGTCCTGGCCAATATGGTGACTTTCACCATTACTCTTAATAAAGGATCTAATCCAATGTCCATCCCTACCATGAACTCTGTCAATAATGCTCCACTAATAATATCCTTGTGAGGTGTTCTGTCATAGTGTATCTACTGTAAACTGTGACACATCTCATTAAAGACTGCCCTTCTAGAATATATCACATTTATACCTTGAAAGAAACCCAGTTGCACAATTACATACTGTCTGATACTCCCTCAAGAATGATACTGCAGTACATGATATTATCAGTGCTCTACCTCTTGAACCTATTGTTCCCACTAATAATGATAAACTTCCTGTGACCATTGCTTCCTCATACTCTTCAAGAAGCAGTAGTACATCTCCAAAGTCAGATTCTACAAACACCAAACTACCCTCCAACATAACTTAAAAAAAGTAAAAGTAAATGCAAGAGGCATAATAAAGGAATCAGTGATTCTTGGATTAATAGGTATAAGCAAAGGTTTGATGGACCTAGTATAAGCTTATATGACCACAAATCTCCCAGTGTAAATAAAAGGGGGGGATGAAATCAGATTGTACAGCTGATAAAGGCACACATCTTGATATACCATTTAAAAAGTTATCTGTGTGGTTGCTTACTCAGGCATTAATGTGAAAGAAATCACCTCACCAAAACAATATAGATCAAAATAGAGTTCATTGGAATATTTCAAATTCATTGTGGTCTCAAGATTGATGGCAATGAATCCAAAATACCTATTAAGCCAGTTAGAAAGAAATGAGTTACCATTTTCTTGGCCCTCTGATTCCTGAAAACTTTCACACTTTGTTACTTGATTTTGGTGGATGTTTGTTTTTTTGCTCCAATTTTGACCTGATGAAACTTAAGACAGCTGGTTTTAATGTGCAATGCCTTAACTCAACAATCAAAATCAATGCAATATCAAATTGAATTTCTTATTATTCACCACATATAATTGCTTTGGTGAAACAAAATTACTAAAAAAATAGTTATGATTAGTTCTTTAAATCTTATATAAAAAGCAACTGTAAAGATACTAAATAACTTCCAATTCAACACTATTGGCAAAGATACCAGAATCTTAAGAAATATTCACAAATATATTATAAATACTGATAAGAAATGTATATAACTTAATTAAAAATAGTCCTTAAATATGAATAATTTTTGTCTTTCTCATTGCAAATATTAATTGTTTATTTTATTTTTAATATAATTGATAATTGCAATGTTTTTCTACTATCAAGGTTGTACAAATCAAAAGTAATTTTAATAAGAATGATGAGAACAATGTTCAATTTTTATATTATTATTAATGTGTTATATAAAATATCAAAACCAGACTAATTGTGTAGATACTATTAATATAATAATAATAGTTATATTTTAGATTATTCTACAATTTTTATAAGTAAAGAATATAATATATTTCCTCATATCAATGAGATGCCCGATTGATGAAGTGAATCCATGTCTTTATAAACATGATTTTTCACTGTTGCATGATTACTGGAAATTGCTTCTAATAATACATGAGCTTTAATAAAAAAGTTCCTGACTTTACATCTAGCCCATTATAATATAAATTTTGTTTTTATGTCTAATAATATTTATTAGTATATGTAGTCCAATAAACATAGGTAAGATGTATAATATTATATGTAAGATTTTTGCTTTTCTATTATTAATTCCAGAGCTCTGTAGGATATCACTTTAGCAAAAGGTGATGCTCAGTATTTATCTTCACTTTGATATGTCTCAATCACTAAGAGATGATTATCATCCAATAAAATCAGTACTTTGAATGACAGCTTTAAAAAATAATACTATAGACTAATTTTAGTTTGATGACCATCAGACATGAAATTTTAATCGTGTGAAATTTATGATAGTTTGCAGGTTGCTACTTTTAAGATAGTACTTTTATGAATTTAAAATCAATATTTTAAAATAAATAATATAATCTGTATTTATAAATAAAATATCAGCAAGTAATAATAAAAGCTGTCACGTAAAAGCTGACGCACTAGGAGATCAGTCGGACTATTAATAAATATTTTGACATTCTAAAATTTTAAATGAAATTAAAGTTTTATGCCAAAGGCTTCTGGAATGGAAGAATATGTGATAAATAGAATTGAGAACTATTGTTGTTGTGTGTAAAATGGGATTTCAAAATTTACCAATAAACAAAAAGCAACGAAAATAATAATTGCAGAAGAAATTTGAAGCTTTTATTATCGAATATGTAGGCAAATTGTAATTTTCGTGGAACAACGTAAAAGGAAAAAAAAACAATAATGCAATGCTAGGATTTACTTTGTAACAATAAAAACGAAAGCTAACTATGTCGAAAATTACACTACAGACATTGAACTTGAATATCCATTGAAAGAATAAATTAATAATCTATTTGATTTACAGGTAAACTTGATATTTGACAAATGTTATCTTCAAAAAGTCATATGCCTAAAATGAAAACAAATTACTTCAACTAAGAAAACAACATGTGGTTTAGCAGAAAGGACTCTTGGTGAATTTGAATATGGTGATCCGATTAAAATACGTTTTTATTGCTAAATAAAATATGTTGATAAGATGCTGAGGAAGAAAAAGGGAATGATGGTGCAGACTTTCATTTTAGAGTTTTAATTTTAACTAAAAGTTTATATAAAATGTGTACCATATCAAACCAAGTTCATGATAATGTCATTTATAACCTCATTGATATCCTAGTTATGATGTATGCAATTATAGGAATTTCAATCACTTTTATCTGTCAAAATTCAGGTTTAAAGACAAAAAAGAAACATCAATATTTCAATTTATTTTCAATCAATTATTAGTGGTCTTGTAAACAAAATAAGCGGGGAGGCAGATTTGCATTATTTAAGAAACAATATCTAAAATGAAGTTTATTTTATCATTAATATAATATTTATTTTTACTATCCACGTTATCTTTCAATAACTGTTTTGTAACTGAATTTCGTTGTGTTTTAAGACTTTTACTCTGTTAATAGCATCCCTTAAAACAATCTTTCTTCTTCATATCTAGCTATATTAAGTTTTATAAAATGTTTACATTCTTTACTAATTGTCAGACCCCATATAAACACTATTGTATTTTGTTGTAACAATTTGTGTATGTCAATAAATTTAAAAGAACATCTAAGATCAAAATGAAATTTTGATCATATTTTTTATAAATAATTATTAAACAATTTACTTTGATATTTTAGTTGTTCATTAGAATATTGGTATTTATATAGTTTAGTTGTTCATCAGAATATATATATATATATATATATATATATATATATATATATTTTGCGGGTTCATCCATGTTAAAAACTTTACAGCAAGTGGGTATAACGTTGTGATTTTTGCACGCTAACAAAAAAGATAAATTACAAAGTAACTTACATTTCTTACTCCACGTTCTTTCAAATATACGAAGCTGTTTAAAAATTTCCTCCCCGTAGAGGTTAGTAATGTTAAAACGAAGATTTGCACAGGTTAAATATATAAAATACATATTTTGTGGGTTCATCCGTGTTAAAAACTTTACAGCAAGTGGGTATAACATTGTGATTTTTGCACGCTAACAAAAAAGATAAATTACAAAGTAACTTACATTTCTTACTCCACGTTCTTTCAAATATACGAAGCTGTTTAAAAATTTCCTCCCCGTAGAGGTTAGTAATGTTAAAACGCAGATTTGCATGGGTTAAATATATAAAATACATATTTTGCGGGTTCATCCATGTTAAAAACTTTACAGCAAGTGGGTATAATGTTGTGATTTTTGCACGCTAACAAAAAAGATAAATTACAAAGTAACTTACATTTCTTACTCCACATTCTTTCAAATATACGAAGCTGTTTAAAAATTTCCTCCCCGTAGAGGTTAGTAATGTTAAAACGAAGATTTGCACGGGTTAAATATATAAAATACATATTTTGCGGGTTCATCCGTGTTAAAAACTTTACAGCAAGTGGGTATAACGTTGTGATTTTTGCACACTAACAAAAAGATAAATTACAAAGTAACTTACATTTCTTACTCCACGTTCTTTCAAATATACGAAGCTGTTTAAATTTTTTTTCCCCGTAGAGGTTAGTAATGTTAAAACAAAGATTTGCACGGGTTAAATATATAAAATACATATTTTGCGGGTTCTTCCATGTTAAAAACTTTACAGCAAGTGGGTATAACATTGTGATTTTTGCACACTAACAAAAAAGATAAATTACAAAGTAACTTACATTTCTTACTCCACGTTCTTTCAAATTTACGAAGCTGTTTAAAAATTTCCTCCCCGTAGAGGGTAGTAATGTTAAAATGAAGATTTGCACAGGTTAAATATATAAAATACATATTTTGTGGGTTCATCCATGTTAAAAACTTTACAGCAAGTGGGTATAATGTTATGATTTTTGCACGCTAACAAAAAAGATAAATTACAAAGTAACTTACATTTCTTACTCCACGTTCTTTCAAATATACGAAGCTGTTTAAAAATTTCCTCCCCGTAGAAGTTAGTAATGTTAAAACGAAGATTTGCACGGGTTAAATATATAAAATACATATTTTGCAGGTTCATCCGTGTTAAAAACTTTACAGCAAGTGGGTATGACGTTGTGATTTTTGCACGCTAACAAAAAAAATAAATTACAAAGTAACTTACATTTCTTACTTCACGTTCTTTCAAATATACCCGCAAAATATGTATTTTATATATTTAACCCGTGCAAATCTTCATTTTAACATTACTAACCTCTACGGGGAGGAAATTTTTAAACAGCTTCGTATATTTGAAAGAACGTGGAGTAAGAAATGTAAGTTACTTTGTAATTTATCTTTTTTGTTAGCGTGCAAAAATCACAACGTTATACCCACTTGCTGTAAAGTTTTTAACACGGATGAACCCGCAAAATATGTATTTTATATATTTAACCCGTGCAAATCTTTGTTTTAACATTACTAACCTCTACAGGGAGGAAATTTTTAAACAGCTTCGTATATTTGAAAGAACGTGGAGTAAGAAATGTAAGTTACTTTGTAATTTATCTTTTTTGTTAGCGTGCAAAAATCACAACGTTATACCCACTTGCTGTAAAGTTTTTAACACGGATGAACCCGCAAAATATGTATTTTATGTATTTAACCCGTGCAAATCTTCGTTTTAACATTACTAACCTCTACGGGGAGGAAATTTTTAAACAGCTTCGTATATTTGAAAGAACGTGGAGTAAGAAATGTAAGTTACTTTGTAATTTATCTTTTTTGTTAGCGTGCAAAAACCACAATGTTATACCCACTTGCTGTAAAGTTTTTAACACGGATGAACCCGCAAAATATGTATTTTATATATTTAACCCGTGCAAATCTTCGTTTTAACATTACTAACCTCTACAGGGAGGAAATTTTTAAACAGCTTCGTATATTTGAAAGAACGTGGAGTAAGAAATGTAAGTTACTTTGTAATTTATCTTTTTTGTTAGTGTGCAAAAATCACAACGTTATACCCACTTGCTGTAAAGTTTTTAACACGGATGAACCCGCAAAATATGTATTTTATATATTTAACCTGTGCAAATCTTCATTTTAACATCACTAACCTCTTAGGAGAGGAAATTTTTAAACAGCTTCGTATATTTGAAAGAACGTGGAGTAAGAAATGTAAGTTACTTTGTAATTTATCTTTTTTGTTAGCATGCAAAAATCACAACGTTATACCAACTTGCTGTAAAGTTTTTAACACGGATGAACCCGCAAAATATGTATTTTATATATTTAACCCGTGCAAATCTTCGTTTTAACATATATATATATATATATATATATATATATATATATATATATATATATATATATATATATAGAGAGAGAGAGAGAGAGAGAGAGAGAGAATAATAGTCAAAGTCTTTTTTAGATTTAAGTATATTTGAGATTGTTCATTTGCGTATTTTTATTTTATTTTATCAAAACATGACTTTATTTATGATATTATTTTGTTTTAAATATGTGAATACTGCATCATTACATCTGAGCATATCTAAGATTCAGCTAAAGCTTGTTCAATTGATCTATGTTTAAGTGGAATATTTGGGATTCAACACTCTGGGTGAATTTTTCCAGCATAACCATTCTGATCTTCATTTCTTGGTTTAATAACTGAATGTTCATAGTTTAGTTTCCCTATGGACAAATTTTATCAAGAAATTACCAACAATAAACTATTCAGTCACACTAACAGTCGGTATATTATAATTGAATGCCATGATGCACAATAAAAAAGCATCATACAAAATTTGCTGAAGTTCATAAATAATAAAATAGTAGTCATAGTTGGCATGAACCATCCAACTGTATTATCTGCCCACATAAGAAACTGTTATTATAAATTTGGGCAAGCAGATCTACAAAACCTGATGAAGCCTTATGGAACTAAAACCCATTTCAAATATACACTGGAGAAAAAAGCTGAAATCCTGTTACTTACTAATTTGGCCCTATTTGTGTAAGTTCTACTCTTATTGATGTCTCCAACATCATTACCCATGATACATTGTGCTGAGTCTGCTCCACTCATTGTTTGGGGTATTACACACCAATTCTCTTTCTGTCAGCTCAGAATACACCTCATCAAGGACTGTCCATCTAAAATATGTGTCAAATGTAAGGCTGAAAGATCTAAATATCATAATTGCAACAGTAAATCACTTCAGAACACACTGTCAATATTGCCTTTGCCTATGCTTTCCCTGCTACAGCACCAAGCATCTGACTTGTTTATTGCAGCCCAACCAGAACACAATAAATCAGCCAAAGAACAAATTCAGAAATGATGATGATTGATACCACTGCCCCCACATCTGATACTGCTCTTGATGGGTCTTTGATGAGGGAGTCCTTTCACCAGCATAAATCCAAAAGAAAGGCAGCCAGAGTTGACCGAAATCCAATTGGCCCTCTTCCTGATCTGTTCACTGATGAAGAATCAGACTCCAGAAATAGCTCTTCTGAAAACGTTTCACACCAAACCAATGAGAATGTAAAACAATTGAAAGCAAATGACCTAAATTTGTTTCCAGCATGCCAGGTCTAGAGCTTTTTAAACAACAAAAGTGTAGACCCAGTACTGATAACTACACAAAGATATGTTTACCAACAATATAAGATGCTAGAACATCAAGTAAATGATACACCCACTATGGATGTAATACAAGACAAATTAGAAAGTGTTAATAAAGATACAGAACAGATGGTGATGTAAATTCATATGCTCATTCTCAATCAGTTGATGATTTATGAAATTACAGAAGAGTCTGATATGGGGTTGGGGCAGGACAATGAAGATCTTTGGACAGAAGTAGATCTCAAGTCTGTGAGTTCTCTTTTGGATGGCACTTATCCTGAATCTCTCAAACCAATTATTTACTTTGACGGAAATACAAGACTGTTCATTTATGCGTGCAGAATGATAGGTGGGTGCAGAACAAGGATGTTATGTTGTTTTGGATTCACATCTCTCAGGAAATATTAGATGAATACATCCTATGCAAAATGGAGCAGAAATATGTAAAATGCATAGTTAAAGAAATAGTTTTCATAAAAGGAATTCTTCAAGATACAATTTGTGTTTATGCAACTACTTGAAAAACATCGGTTCTACATAAGATTGATATTGTATTCATATTCAAGATGGAGATATGTATTTGCAGATAAGATCATAATGGACCTGGGTCTTTGGGACAAATGAAGTGGTGATAATCAAATACATCTGATAAACAACTAAATACATTTGGGTATTGTTTTTCTGACTTTACAAATACAAAATACAATTATAATGAGCTGCTAGTTTCCTAAGGTACTTTAATCTCACAAAAACAAGATTTAAAAAGTGATTTATTTTAAATCTCATTTGAGTAAAACTATAAGTAATATTTTATTATGTTTACATTCAATTTAATGACTCCATTTTTTTCTTGATTATTACTTGTCCCATTAATAATCTAGTCTTACAAATATTTAAATATGTTACCCAGCTCCAAAATATATGTCTATAGCTTATTCCTACTATTTTGATCTGATTACTTAATGTTTGCCTTGCCTTTATTTAAATACATCTAAAACGTTATAAAATATATAACTTTTCTAAATAAATTTTCGTTAAGGACATTCTCTTTACCATCAATTAATTCCTCGCCGTCGACAAAAAATTTTCTATTTTTATTACTAAATGCAAATTATTAAAACATTTAATAAATATTTAATAATTTTTATATTAATGTATTAAAACTGTAATAGGTGTACAAAATATTACAATTTTGCATCATATTAGATACACTTTTTTATAAATCTTCAAAATATTATTTGGAATATAGTCACACTTTCTAAAACAGTTTATTCTTTATGCATTATTTTCCCCCAAATATCTAACAAAATGTTACAATTTACTGTATATAAAATGATTTTTTTCTACTGTTTTACAATAAATTTGTTCTTCATTAGTACAACTTTTTTAAAAACTTTTTTCTAAATATGTTCTTCGAGTATAAATGTCCATTCTATTAAGAGTTTATTGATCAATATGTCAGGTAAGATCTCAGTGAATGTGATACATTATGCTTGTTTTAAAACATTCACATTTTATCATAAGACTATAGAACTAATTACCATAAATGTATTTCTTCCAAAACATTTCACAATGTAAATAAACGCTCATCAATGATTTCAATTCTGTCTCAATCTTTTTTACCGTTTATTTCACATTTTTATGTTTATTATCCGGTATGCAATTAGTATTAATTTTTAAACTGATCTTATCTTTTCTTCTTTTGTAATTTTTCAATCGTTTAATTTATAGCCAATATTAACTAAGCATCGTCTGTTTTAACTTTGCTTTTTAAGAAAACGATTTCCATATAATCATTTTATTTTTTACAAATAAGACCAAACATATTTAAATTTATTTTCTTTAAAAAATGAATTTACCTTCAACTATAAGATTAACTATAGCCATTCTATTATTTTGTATACATGCATAGAACCCGGCATCAGATACATGTGTTGTTTTAAAAGAAAGAGCAAGCTTTCCATCTACAATAACGTTAGTAACACGTGACTTAAAAGGAGGCAGAATTTCAAGATGATTCTGCAACTGACTGGTAACTGTAGCTATGTAAACTTTTTTGTACAACTTAATCCAACTGTAATCTACTTCTGGTTCTGCCTGTATATTACAGATAATGCGTCCTTTTTTTTTCTCTTGTACAAAAGCAGTATCATTACGGAGCTTGCCTTCTACATATATATAAGAAATAAAATGTCCGTTAATTAAAAAAAAAAGATTTATATATATATATATATATAATCAAAATTGATTTAATAATAGTTACAAATGTGTTATTTATCTAAAATTACTATATATATATATTGCAACTAAAATGAATCTGATTGTAAAAATTATATAAACCGAATATTTGTCTATGCACATTTATATGTGTCACTTGAGTGTTCCGATTTAAAAGATTAAAAGAAAAATTAGTTTATGCCTTCAATAATATTATTAAATATTTTGTGAAGTTACTTTGTAAACAAGTGACAAAAAATGAAATGACAAATGCCTTTGATACATGAAAGAATTTGAATTCTGTAGTTTTTAAAAAAATCTAAAGCATTATTAATTATTTTTAAACTTCCTTTTTTGAATAGAGTTTTAAATAAAATTTACCAGACTTTTACAGTAAATTGGATGGCCAAATATAGTATTAAAATTCTGGGATAAACATTATTTTAGCAGTTATCATTTGAGGTTCTGTCACCCGTAATGATTTTTTTTTTCTTTTTTCCTAAGCTGGCTAATGCAAATTAAAAAAGAGATAAAATGTTGTTGTTTTTTATTTGTTTTTGTATCAAGTCAAGATATAAATCTTTCAATTTGTTTCTCATTCATGCTTTTTTAAAGAAACATATTGGTCAAATGATTATGTTAATATTATAACTAGTTGGTGGTGAAATCATTTTTGGAAAACATACTGTTGAACAATATCAAATCTGTTAATATTTTAAAACAATTTTACAAGTTCCAATTCACGTTCATTAACTTGTTTTATAAGATGAATATATTAACAATTGTAAAGTATAGACACTGATTATGTCATTAATTATAAAAAATAAAATTGTAAAATTGTTTATTTTATTTTAAATGTTTTAAAATATATATATTTTAAATTTTATTATTTAAATTTAAAAAATATAATTTGTAGAAACATGATTAAAAACATATATATTTTAAAATATATACTAACTTGTTTTCCAACAGTTATTGTTGACAGAAGCTCATACTTAATAAGTTAAATGCATTTTGGTGCAAAATATCCTCTTCAAAAAATAAAATTTTAGAATAGCAATATATTAAATAATTAAATGAACTGTAAAAAAAAAAAAATTTAATATAATTTTTTTTCATATAATTGAAATTGCTTTTAATTGAATATTGTTGAATTTTCAATTAGTTATTGAGTATATTATTAATAAATCTTAATATTTTTATTTTCCAATTCCTTTCATTCTGTTCACTGTCAATGATTGTTATATTATTTAAATCAGATTATGACAATATGTTTTTTTTAAGATCTAAACACATAGATAATGCAAATGGAAAATAGAAGGGGTATATTTTAATAACAACAGAGACTCACTGATGAACTGATAATCTGACTGTTTTTAATTTAAGTGCATTTTGGAATTTGTACAATTTAAATTTAAATTATGTTATTCAATAGTACTTAATGGTCTAATACACCTTTATATATTCCTGTCATTGCAACTGTTATTATTAATTAATTATTTATCTAATAAACAAACTGTATAAGCTACTCACAACACATATCAGCCAATGTGGTGAGTTTCCTAGCTTTTACCTCTGAATTTAATAATCTTTCTTTTCAGTTGCAAGCTTTTTTATAGATATTTACAATCATGATAAACAAAACTAATTATGGCTCTTATTTACAGGAAATTGTAAAGTTACCAGTCAAGGTAGTAGTTAGCACACTAAATGGGAAACTGTATTAAGAACCCCTGATTATGGACCTAGGCCACCATCTAGTGATGACCTTTAATTATTTTGGATTATTTTAAAGCAACAAAAGATTGCACAGATTGGAAGAACAGATTAAAAGTAAACCATATATTTTTGAAGTTTATGAAGTTAAATGAAAAAAGTCTATTGATTTAAAAAGTAGATACATATTTTACAACAAAGAAACAAATATTGAAAGCATAAGTGAAATGATCTTCTTTTTAAATAAAAAGTGAAAGAATAACATTGTGGTCTTTAATGTTATATTAGGTGGTTTGGTAATATTAATTTTTCAACTTAATGCAAAATAACAAATGCAGATAATTTAGTTTCATTTTTCAACAACTTCATTGTGATGAAAAAAAAAGAATTTTTATACAATGTACAAAATTCTTTTAATTAGACTAACAATATCTTAAAAACTTTAATGCTAGAATTGGTATATGTCTTTAAGATGAAAGTTCTAAGGGTAAATTTGGTTATTTTGATAGATATGATAGAGGGTATAGAAATTGACATGGAAGCATCCATATGAAGGTGCAGCAGAATTGAATTATATTTTGACTCATGAAAAAATATGTATTTCAATAATAATATTTTTAATAGACTAAACATAGGCAGTGATTATTAGTTAGTAAGATGTCAATTACATGTTACTATAAATCTAGAGAAAAAATATATTAAGCAATATAGTATTAGCAATTGTTAATATATTCATGTCATAAAAAAAGTTAATGAATGTGAATTGGAACTTGTAAAATTGTTTTAAAATATTAAGAGATTTTAAACATTGTTCAGAAATGAATAAAATTAATATGAAGATAACTGGTACACTAGTAAGAACTGCAAGAAAGATAGCTGGTATAAAAAAGAAACAATTGATCAATAAATTTTCTACTGAAATAAAATAATGTATTAAAAAATATGAAAATTTTTTAAAAATAATACGTTAAAGAAATTGAGTATTTACAGTTTTGTAAAATGATATAAAAAAGAATTAATTACATTATAAGATAATTTTGAATTGGCAAGAAAATTTATGAAAGAAAATAAAAATCTCAAAAGTGGAATTATCTTGTTATTTGAAAGAAAAATGTTTCAACAATAAACTGTAAAAAAGAGAACTATTACTAAAAAGGAAGATGAGAGACATGATGGAATGTGAGAAAGACATTTATCAAGAATTATATAATAATAAAGAACAAGTACCTCCTATAACTATTACATCTTTCGAATTGCCCAGAATTTTAAATGAAGAAGTGAGACATGCAATTAAATGTATGAAGAAATGAAAGGCTCCAGGTAATGATGGAATTATAATTGATATATTAAAAGAAGCAGGTGAGGAAATAGAAATTTTTTTAGCAAAATTATATACCAAATGACTAAATGATAAAGATGTATGGGATGATTGGAAGAATGCAGTAATAATATTAATATTTAAAAAAGGTGATAAAAAAGATATTAGAACTTACAGACCTATCAGCCTTTTATCAGTTTATATAAAAATTTTACCAAGATAATTACAACTCGTCTACAGGGAACATTGGATTTCCACCAACCAAGAGAACAAGCTGGATTTAAAAGTGGTTTTAGTACAGTAGATCATATCCAGGTATTGAGAGATGTTATAGAAAGGTCAAATGAATATGAGTTGTCATTATGTTTTGGATTTATAGATTATGAAAAGGCATTTGATTATATAAACATTTCTTCAGTGATTAAAGGATTGGATCATCAAGGTGTAGATCCAGGATATTGTCATATTTTAAGAATATTTCAGCAACAATTAGATTACATAATGATACTAGTAAAGTCAACATTGAGACAGGGTGACTCCATATTTCCAAACTTTTTATAGCAGTATTGCAAGAAGTATTTTGTGTATAAAAATGGGAAACTAAAGGAGTGAAAGTAAAAGGAGATTTTTAAGTCATTTATATTTCACAGATGATGTAGTTGTTTTTGCTAATAATGCTCTAGATCTATAGGAAATGTTGCAGTAATTATCAGATGAAATTAGGATTTAACAATTTCAATTAAACAATTCAAAATACAGCAAGCATGTGATGAAATTAGGACTAAATATAAATGTTAAAATGACTACAGTAATGTTTAATGAATTTTTTCAAAATATGAAAATAAAGATTGTTTATAATAAGTTAGAAGAAGTTAACAGTTACAAATGCCTTGGTCAGATTATTAATACAGATGGAAACATAATGGATAAAATTAATCATAGAATTAAACTTGTTTGGAGTGCTTTTGGTAGAAATAACTTGATACTAAAAGGAAATATATCTATGTGTTTGTAAAGGAAGATTTTTAATAAATGTGTTTTACCTGTTCTCACTTATGGATTTGAGACTTGAACACTTAATAGAAGAGCAGTACAGACTTCAGACCACTCAAAGAAGTATGGAGAGATGCATGTTGGGAGTAAGAAGAAGAGATCGAAAACGCAATATATCAGTAAGAGAACAATAAGGTGTAACTGATTTTATTGAAAAAATTAAAAAATTAAAGTGGACTTATTGCTAGAAGAGATGATAATAGATGAACAATTGAAATCTTAAACTGGATTCCAAGAGATTGTATAGGACCCAGGAAGAGACCACATGTGAGATGGATAGATGAAATAAGAAAGTGTGCAGGGGTGATGTGGAGAAGAGAAGCTAAAGATTGGAGGTGGATTAAACTTGGAGAGACCTTCATCCTGCAGTGGATTGATAATGGTTGTTGATGATGATGATGATAGATTGTATTGTTGACAATTTCTCAGCTTCATTAATTGATAGCATATTTATTTTTTTCTTCATCACTTCCAGCAGTCTACATAAGTAAAGTTTTTTTTTCCCCTCTGATATTATACGATCAATCTTAGGTTATGATTATTAACAAATTTTAATAACCATTACTAAAATGACAGTTCATAAAAGCTTCGTAGTGACTTGAAATTATACTTGAATGATATGTCTAGAATTCTCATTACGATGTATTATAGCATTTTCCTTAGATTTCAACAATTATTAACTTATGAGATTGTGATCAAAACAAACACTGGCAAACTTAAAAGAATTAATTATAATTATACTTGAATTTATTTACTATTTGTAATCTCTACCAATTTTTGCGAGTAGCTAGATGTTTTAAAGAAGCTATAAATGAATTTCTAAATAGACAAACTTTAATATATATGAAACAACGGACACACTTGAATATTTACCAATTCACAATATCAACTAATAAACTATTATTTATTTTGATTAATGATTACAGTGCTGTATAGATTACTTTTTTTTTTTTAATTATTTTTACATAAAATAATCTTTATAAAAAGATCGTTTTTAAAAAATAAATTAATTTAAAATCAGATGAAATTAGAATGTTACGTGTTGTGGAAGCAAATGTAATTAGTCGTGATCATATTTTGATTTTTAAAAAAAAATCATTTTTAGAAAAAAAAAAAAAAATCTATTTTTAAAAACAATGAATGTAAAATATATGGATTTATGACAGGATGAAATTCCATGTAACAGTATTAACAATCAAAGCAGATTTAAATAGATGTGACTTCTACATTATTGACACCTTTATATTATATGCTGCATAGGTTTTAAGTAATATGTGTGTAGACGTTATCCTTGCAATAATATTGCGGTTAGAGAGTGCTGTTTCTCCGTGTGTAAACGTGGAGAAACAGCGCCACCCAACAGAGTGGGCTAAAATCTTGCTGTAGCAGACGATGTAAACTAGATCTGTTTACGGGAATCAGCGCCACCTAGGTTCTTGGTACTGCTGGTAGCAGACTAAATGGACTTGCGCATTGTCTGCTTTTTGGCCCTTACTCTGAATATTTCTGTGTGTTTACACAGAAACAGTACCTCTAGTGGCTGGTGTGCAGCTAACCAGAAAGTAACGATTTAACTAATGGAAAACTACTGTTTCATGCCTTAAGTATGGGTGCCATGTATAATGGGATGATCCTTTTCAGGACTCGAGGAAGTCACATCTACCTATAGTCGGACTTTGAGTCTTCTTATAGAATGCCATGGATGATGTGATTTAAAATATAATCCAATCCACTCCTCTATTAATAACCTCGTTACTCTCGGAATTTGACCTCAGAGTAAAAATTGCAATCGACTATCTTCAGGCATTTCCACAAATATCCCATACTAATAATAAATTTAATATAAGCTATATATAACTTCTTTATAATATTAAATCACTAAGTTGATTCAACATATATATGCATGAGTATGTATATTTATAATTATTGGTTTTATAAAACGACTAAATAAAATAAACAAACGAGACCTGTTTAATTTTAAAATCAAGTTTAACACATTTTAATCTGTAATAGAAACAAAAATATTATCATATAAATAATAAAAATATTAAAATTTAGAATCATAATCTGTGCTTATATTTAAATACAGTAATAAACTATTTAACATTAAAAAAAAAACATAATGCAATCATTTGCATATATATATATATATATATATAATTTAAAATCATGTGTATAATAAGTAATACACATGATACATTATAAATCTATGTATTGTGTCATTAAAATGATTCAGTGTGTGTTATATGCCTATATAAGATAACATCCATTCACACTAGATTAATAATAGAATGTATTCTGATATTAGTTATGTATGTTTAAAAAGAAATTGTGTTAATTGTCAGGTAAGATTCAATTTGGAATATAATAAAACTTACTTCCAAATTGAAATAATTTAAAAACTTTTACCTTAGTCAGAGGTCATTTTCATCAGAGTATATATCAAAATATCAACATCTAAATTTTATTAAATAAATAAAAAAAAATGTTCGTCTTATCAGTTCTCCACTTATTCTGTTAAAATCAATTTAATATATGAAATAATTTCTCCACATGAATATAGTTATCCACAAAGGAAATAAAGTTTAAAAGTTATTAAAATACACAATGAAGTAATCCATGATGAGAAAGAATAACAGTTTTATATCCCTCCTTAGATGAAATAAAATGACCATGAATGTTGAAACATAAAGTTCATTGATCATCCTTCAAAGAGGCAATTCAGATATTCATTCTTTTAAATATTTGCATAGTAAAATATTTAACATCTTCTTCAATATAATACTCCATTATTAAGGCAGCTTTTTAAATGAGAATTACGATGATTATATTTTAGGCATTAATTAAGTAGGAATAAATTTACATGTTCAGGTTTAAAACATCAGCAGAAATCCTTGGCATAAATTGTCTAGCCAGAGAACATCTTTATAAATTTTTGTCTTCTTAAATATACATTTTGAAAGCTCATTTCAAAGACATTGATAACTCTTATAACCTTGTTAATTATACTGATTATTTTTTTATAGTTCTTTATAATATTAAGAGTAAGTAAATTAATTACTTGAATACAGTTTTAAAATGATGAATCTTTTTTCTTAAATGTGTTTTAAATTCGAACACATTTAAATTTACAGATGTAGTTCTTGCCTTGATAACTAAATAGAAGATTATTGTTATAACAATATTAGTTCATTTTTATACTGGAATAATTTCTGTAAGTATATCACATAATCATGCTCATGCTCTCTATTGTTTAAAATATACAATTTGTAATGAACCCCAAATATTGTTTCAACTGATAAAAATGCGATGTTGACTTAAGGCTTTGTCAAATGTCAAGTTTTGGTTAATAAAAAATACTATTAGTTGGAAACATTTATTTATGTGTGTGTATAAACAAATTATTCATTTTTAGAATTGTTCTTTTAATACTAACTAGTTTATGTATATAGCTGATACATGAAAAGCTTAAGTTAGGTATAAGTTATTTATATCTGTTGATTTGATATAGGTACAGTTAAATTCACAAAGAAACACAAATTGTTTTAGGTGAGGCTCATATGGTACTCTCACAATATATATATATATATATATATATATATATATATATATATATATATATGAAACTGCACGATATATATATATATATTGCAGTTTCATCCGTGTTAAAAATGTAAGTATTTATATACCGATGTTTAAATGTGGGTTCAATTTTCAATTATATTTTATTCATTCTACACTACATTATTCTTTTGCTTCATTCCATATAACACTACTCTTTCATAAATTTTAATATTTTGTATGCATATAAATTATATTTATATCTTTACTAAACTTTATAATTATGTTGTTAGTTTTATCATATAAAATATATAAAAATAACACTAGTAATAGAACCAATATTAAACCACCCTTTAATAATAATTCATTCCATTCATCCTTTCTTCACTTTATTTTTATTATTGATCTTTTTTTTTCATCAAGTATCAATTTTAAAAAAATACTTAAATATTACATTTGTTTTCTATTTACTTCCTTTTCCCACAAAAGAATTTTTCAAACCTTATATAAGATATTATAATATTTCTTTAAATACAACTATGTTTGATGTCTACCTTACTTATCTTTATAATTAAAAATTTTATAGGTAAGAATCTGATTTTTAGTACAGTAACATACTACCAATATAAAATGGATACCTTCTTTTTCTTTTAATTAAGATGTACTCTCATGGCAAGTAGTCATTTTCTCTTGATACTACCTTAATATCAAGGCTTTTACATTAACCTTTTATGGATCTTAACACCTCTATTATGGAAATGCATCACATTATGATATCTAAAACTACATAGATGGGTGTCACCTAAACTAACCTCATTATGTTTTTCTTGCAGTTCTTCAGGAAATTATAAGTTAACCACATTAATTATATCCTTGAATGATAATTTATCTAACTTTAAAAAGGTATCGATAGCATCCATTACCACAATAAATCAGCATAACAATATTACAATATTATCTTTCCATTAATTGTCATCTTGCTACCCTCATGAGGATGTGTTACAAAACAAAGTATATGTATAACTTGACAATTGTCAATGTTTACTTGCTTATATTAAAACTGAAATCAAAACTTTTTATTATTATTGTTATTACCTACTTTTATCTTGAAAACATCATCTTTTTATATTGTTTTTCTCAAAACTTCATTGTCATATATTTGATTATTATTATTATTATTATTATTATTATTATTATTATTATTATTATTATTATTATTATTATTATTATTATTATTATTATTATTATTATTATTATTATTATTATTATTATTATTATTATTATTATTATTATTATTATTATTATTATTATTATTATTATTATTATTATTATTATTATTATTATTATTATTATTATTATTATTATTATTATTGTTGTTGTTGTTGTTGTTGTTGTTGTTATTATTATTATTATTATTATTATTATTATTATTATTATTATTATTATTATTATTGTTTCAAAGAATTTTATTAAACAAATGTTACATAGATTTACAACAAAAGATTGCATTCTGTTACATAGGCAATCATATGAACTTTGGTAAAAGTTTTAAATTTTAAAATTAATTGTATTTTACAATTTAAATAATATTTGTTTGATGGTGATTCTGTTATAGGTTTGATGGTTGTCTTATGAGTGACCATGTTGCTGCTGCAATGTCTGGAGGGATAATCTTGTAATCCCGTTCTTTTATTTGTTGAAGTTTTTTTTTTTTGTAAATGTTGCTGGATGTCTTCTTGTATTGTTACCAAAGGTAAATGAGCATCTTGTGCACCAGTATGCATATAGTAAAAAAGTTATTGCTTGTATTGATGGAGTAGAGTTTTTTTTAAAGGATTGTAATATGTTTATTAATGATATATTTTTCCTTTGGTAAGTTTCTATTAATAATTTACGTATATTGGATAAACTTGTGCATGAGTAGAATATATGCTGTTGCATTTCTTCTACTGTGTGGCAAAGATTGCAAAAAGGATCAATGTTTTATATAGACGTTTGTATCTAAGGAAATATGATGTTGGTAATGCATAAAGGTTTATTTTTAATATAAAATCAAAATATTTTGGTTCTAATGATCATTTTTTGAATTTTTTTAATAAAGCTATTTTCAAGCATTGTTGTTTGTGTGTCTTGAGGAGTTTCTGGGTATAATAGATTGTAAATTTGCCAATATGAATATGTGTATGTTACTTCTAAGTTAATTTGAGTTGATATTGTTGTGACATTCTGTATTAGTGAAGATAAATACTGTGAATTTGGAGGTGGAGTATCCGTTAGTGTGATTGTGAGCAAACATTTTAGTTTAGGGAATTGTCTTATTGTTGATGCTAATATGTTGATTGATTTCTGTATATGGAATATGTAGATAGTATGCAGTCCTAATCCATTGTTTTCTGTAGATTTGCTAAGAGATTTAGCTGATATTGCTACTGCTTTGCATCCCCATAGTAGTTTATTGCATAATGATGATATTTTTGATTTGAAATGTTTAGATAAATTTATTATTGAAGAAAAATATGTTATTTTTGTTGTAATTAACATGTTGAATAATTGAACTTTTGAGTGTATGGAAAGGTATGCTTTTGATAGAGAGTTTGATATTTTGTTTATGGATTCAAGTAATTTGTTTTGTATGTTTTGTCTCATACCATTTGTTCCCAAGTAAAATGGAAATCCCAGAAAAGGAGTGGGTTTGCCTTGAAAGTATTTTGTATATGTTTTGGTTGTATATATGAACCAATCTGCTGTTTTATTAGGATTGAATTTTAGTTTGAATTCAGATGAGTATTGATCTAATATTTTTTGTAGTATTGGAAATTCTTTGCATGAGTTTAAAACAATTATGATATCATTTATGTATGCTAAAAATGGGATATTTTGTTGTGTGTGTGGAATTTGTATTCCAGCTATGTTTTGTTGTATTTTTCTTATTAGTGGATCTATGTAGAATGTAAAGAGGAGTGAACTTAGAGGTGATCCTTGTGAAATAAATTGTGTTGGAGTGAATGATGTTGATTTTCTTCCATTGAGTGTGATATGAATTTGTCTATTAAGGAGAAAATTGGCAATTACATAGAGTAGTGTAGGTGGTCTTGTGGTGTTTGCTAATTTATTAAGAAGTATCTTGATTGACACTGAATCAAATGCTGCTTGGATGTCTAATTGTACTGCTATTGTTGCATTTTTTTTTTGCTTTTGTATTGTAGTCATAATAGTTTTAAAGAGTATTGCTGCTTCTCCTGTAGATGATTTTTTTTTTTGCAAATTGTAGAGGTGATATAAGGGAAGTAATTGTTGTTCGATTTGATCTTTGATGACTTTTTCTAAAATTTTATGGTAATGTTCCCATAGAAATAGGTCTTAGATTGGTAAGTGTTGATATATTAATTTTTTTATTAAATGACACTATGGCTATGGTATTTAGTTCTTTAAGGTTGTAGATTTTTTGAGAAAGATGATTTGCTAGATTGCAAATATATTTTTATGTGAATTGGCTCAAATGGGTGAAAACAAATTTTGGTATTCCGTTTGTTCCAGGATGACATGTGCTTTTAATTGTATTAAGTTTATCTGCAAATTGTTGTATGTTAAATGGATAATTTGTTTCTGGTTGTCCAAAGTAGTTATCTGAAGGTGTGAATCTTTTATGTTCTTGTAGTTTATTATTATTATTATTATTATTATTATTATTATTATTATTATTATTATCATCATCATCATCATCATCATCATCATCATCATCATCATCATCATCATCATCATCATCATCATCATCATTATTATTATTATTATTATTATTATTATTATTATTATTATTATTATTATTATTATTATTATATCATCTCTAAGTTCTTTATCATGACAGTATTTTAATTATTAATCACTTTATACACTACAGCATACAATAAATTAACTTTTTTTTGTTACCTTACAATAAAACTTAAAGTATTATTTTATTCATTTCCAAGCTTTTCTTTCCTTCACACTCATCATGTTCTCATCTTAAATATATCTTTTAAAATTATTAATTTAAAATAAACATTAAAATATAATACATACAACCATTTAATTTAATGAAGTTAAGATTAACTTAGTAACTAGAATATTGTTGGCACTTTTATAAATTAATATCCAACGGAAAAAAAGATATTGTTTTCCTGTCTTTTCTCTTTGTGATTCCTTCTCACATGTTTTGATACAATAGATATGCAATGCTTCTTTGCACATTAGGATTTTAAACTGTTATGTTTGTTAGTGATTCCAAGATCTTCTACTCAACATTTTAAAATGAGGCAGTAATAATAATAAAAACTGAAATCTCCACCAGTGCAGCTCTTTCAGACACTTTTCATTAGTTATATGTAAAAAAATTTTAAACCCAACTATTAGACAAATTCATAGAATCGGCAAATAAAACAATTAAATCAATCATATATATTTAAATGTTATTCCTTTAAAGTACCGATTACAAATCATTTCTACTTTAATCCTTCGTTTGGTTTCTATATTTTTTTACAAGAATTTCCTTTCTTAACAAACAGTATACATCAGTTACTTAAAATGATCTAAGTTGATGATCTCCTCTTCTAAAATTCTCTGGCGTTTAAGTTGTTTATATTGAAATTAAACTGAGAGAGTGCAAACCTCTCAAGCGCTTAGCCAATCAGATCACAAATACTGAGACAGAAAATTTAACAAGAAATGAGTGGTTCCATTCTCTTCTTTACTTGTCTTTCTCTATATCCAAGCCAGTCCAAAGTACTTAGATCTGAAAACGTGAATCTTAAATATCTTCTCACTCAACTTACTGAGTTGTAATTATAAACATACAGCGTGAAATCTTTCAATTTACTACGCAGTAGTTTTTCGATGTTATAACTTGCATCAATATATGTAAATAATATTTATTTTACAAAGCGCAGACGGTATTGAAATTAAACTGAGAGTGGATAAATAGAAAACTTATCTCGCCTGCATACTTTTATTTATTATACAAGAATAAACATCTATTATTCTCTTCATTTTATTAAAATTATTGTTGTCGTAAAATATTATACATCCATCATTCAATAGTAGTAGTATATTTTTAATTTGAACAATATGTTACTTGAACTGATAGCATATTATTTTCTTCAACATCTTTTTTCTATTATCCATTATATTAAAGTTGTTCACCTTTTCTTGCTTAATTCATGAAAGTTAGCTATTATGATCTTGTTTTAAGTTTGTTTTTTTTAAATTAAACTATCACTTAAGTTTTTTTTTTAAAATAAGTAAATAAAGCAGAGATATACCGAAAAATGTTTTGCTTAAATGATGATTGCTCACTTTTTTAATTGCTTATACTGAATCACTTTTATTTTTCTCCATTTTTTGACAGCAATAACATTTACAGTCAACTTTTTTTGTAATAGCATTTTTGAAATTGTAAATTGATTTCCCCAAATTATGACTTGTGACCTTGACAAAGAAATTAGCTTAATTATTCCATTATTGAGTTACTTCTACAAGCACATTATTTTGATTCTTTTAAGATAAATTAACTTATGGTTATATAAAACAAAATATTTTTTATAATGTTATAAATTTTACCAATCCTTTATACCACTATTTAATTAACTTACTTCCTGTTTTATGTTCTATCCTCTGCCAAGTCTATCCAAACTTCCCCCTAACATTACCTGAAATTCTTATTATTTCTGATTGGTCGATAACTTGAAAGTTGTTGCATAGTTTTTGTAGTTTTTTTTTTTAATATTTAACTTGTTATGTCAAAATTTAACTTTAAAAAATTTAACATCTATTTTTAAAACTGATTAAATGTAAACAACGCTGCAATTGAAACTTAAAATATATATCTTCATTCAGCTTTTTAGAATTAGTTTAACGAAATATTTAAAATCAATGATTTTTTTTATTATAATTATTTTAAAATATATTATTAAAATTTATATATATAAAACAAAATGATCAACAATAAAAAAAAATGTATTTTTAATTTCTTTTAATGTCTCTATTTAAAGTTATTTATTAAACTATTAGTGCCCACAAGAGATCATCATCATCCATGCTGATGACTAGAGAAGATAATGGAGAAAGTAATTAAATTGTCTCACATATATATATTGATAAATATTTTGCAATTTTTTCCGTGACAAATTCTTACTACTAAATGAATAATAATGAGACAACTTTCTTCCACAACTTTAATATAAATATCTGATCTCGAGCGGAAAGTACGAAAATGTGGTACACATTCCAATTTATATATGATTAGAAATAATTTAGTAATTGATGCTGAGAACTCACAACTTATACTTATAAGATAAAATTATTATTTAATTCAAAGTAGGATAAATAAATATTATAAATAAATCCTTCCCACTTAATCCCACTACCTTATTTTTCGTTCTCAGCATCTATCACTCTCGATAGTTACAAATACATAACACTGAATGGCTGCGTTATGTTCTTTATATATTATCAGCTGTTAATTCTTAACCCTATTCTCTTAAACACACATACAAACCTTCCAATCAACTATTAATTTATAATCTTAATTATGATAATATTTCCAGAATTTTAATACCTACACTACTTGAATTCCAAGCTAGCTCTTAGACTTAATCATCGAAATACTCTTTCTCAAGGTCTAGATCTGCCAACGAGATGCAATCATTACTAATTGAGTGCATTGTAATGGATATGATCCCAAATTTTGCCAAATTACACTTGAATTACTAGTGGGAATTACATTAAATACCTAAAGCAGAAAAGGGATTTTATGTCTGCTCCCAATATTCACAACTTTGCAATGATCCAAGTGACTAAATTTAATAAACCTAAATTAACTATTTTCTCTCATCTTATTCTAATTTATATAATCTGTTTGCCCAAATTTATTTAATAATTTTAAATCTATTATATTTTGCCAAAGTAAACTATGGAAATAAACCATAAACACTAATCATAGAAATCGATCAAGGAAATTACTTATGTAAGTCAAATATGGAAATCGATCATAAAATGAATTATGCAAATAAACGATGAAAATCAATCAATATAAAACTTAATTATGTAAATTAACTATGAAATCAATCAATATAAAATGAATAATATAAATTTAAATTATGGAAATCAATCAAGATAAATGAATTATGTAGATTTAAATTATGGTAACCAATTAATATAAAAATGAATTAGGAATTCGAACTCAGACTTTCACATGATCCATTATTCTCTGTGTCATCTCATATTGCTGATCCACCTGAGCACACACATATTGAAAAGATAAATAATCACAAATATACATATTTCATGCGAAACCAGCAATCATCAGTTGGTCTAGATTACTATCCTCACACATATATACAATCAGTGCTCAGCTTTATATTAAGATAGCAAACCTTCATACTTTAATGGACATGCTTCAAACTATTCCAACTTACAACTGTTCAGCCTTCCATTTCATTGAAAATCTGATGGTGGAACGTTCAAAGCACTTGTTAGTGCCAAAGTTGTTATCCTACCCATGTTGACATATTAGTCATTCTGACCCCTCATGTAGAGGAGAATAATCCATTTATACATACAAAGAAATGGAATGCTGAAGAGTTGTGAGTTGGAATAGTTTGAAGCATGTCCATTCCTTTAAAGTATGAAGATTTACTATCTTAATATAAAACTGACCACTGATTGTATATATATATATATATATATATATGTGTGTGTGTGTGTGTGTGTGTGTGTGTGAGGATAGTAATCTAGACCAACTGATGATTGTTGGTTTAGTATGAAATATGTATATTGGTGATTACTTATCTTTTCAACATGTGTGTAATCAGGTGGATCAGCAATATGAGATGACACAGAGAGTAGTGGGTCATGTGAAAGTCTAAGTTTGAATCCTGCATATATTACATATATAAATGCAGGTTTAAGCCTGTACAATGTATTAAAAATGAATTAGGTAAATTTAAATTAAAGCTTATATTAATTCTAGATATAGGTGCTGGATGTAGATTCTGGAGATATTTGAAATACCAGAACACAAGACACGTAATTTCATAAAAAATAACAAATCTTTATTACAATAATAATAATAATAATAATAATAATAATAATAATAATAATAATAATAATAATAATAATAATAATAATAATAATAATAATAATAATAATAATAATAATAATAATAATAATAATAATAATAATAATAATAATAATAATAATAATAATAATAATAATAATAATAATAAGAAGAAGAAGAAGAAGAAGAAGAAGAAGAAGAAGAAGAAGAAGAAAAATAAAACACACACTTATATATATCTTTACACTCAAATATTACATGATATGAGATTTACTAAAGAATAATACTGATGATAGTAATACATATTTAAATTAACTAAATTTCTAAATAACTTATTCATTTTCTTGACCCATCTATTAATTGAATATTAAAAATGCTTACATACATAATCAGAATTCTGTATTTACGTATAATATAAAATGCTCTTTTAACTTTAGAGAACCTATACATTCCTGCCCCCCTTTCATTGCAACCATTATCAATTGGACTATTCCAAAATAATTATCAATTTTAATTATTCCAACAAGCAATAATAAATAATTATCAATTTTAATTATTCCAACAGGCAATAATCTTTTATATTTCTTACGAAAAGGATGATGTGATATGAAATGGTCCTGCAAATGGTTTTAAATTCAAAAACCATAATTTTACATTGATGCATTACAAGCATTCACACTTTTTGACTGTATATATTTTGATAGGTCAGCATGTTGCCCCCAGCTTGAGGATATTCAATTTACCATCCTTCACAAAATCTGACTATAGAGTGGTCATATTCTGAATTAAAATCTTTGTAATCCCCTCTATTAACATACACATCTGGCTGAAACCCTAGTCCTACCAAAGCAATTTTTTATTCACTCTCTATATATTTTATAACACTATGCAGCTCTATCATGCACATATTAGTGCCTCAGGAAGGGAAGTTAAAAAAAACTCCCAACTTCAAATGTTTGCATTAGCCAGAAAGAAGTCTTCTCTGAGACCTAGAATCATGTGAGGAACTCTTTCTCTACACACTTACTCTATATAGGCATGCACAACATTTTCCACAACTCTAACAATAACTCTATCAATAATTCCCTACTTTAATAAAAATAAATGGAGTTGAAAACTGGTCCATGATCTCCTCTGCACTAGTGAATAAACTATGAGATAGTTATCTCCTATCTATCCCTTCTGAGGTAGTAAAATAACTATCTCAGTAATAACAAGCATTTATAGCTTTACATATACAAAAACATACCAAATACAGTCCAGATAAATGACAAAAACTGACCAGATCACAAATCAAAACCATGAATTATCTCAAATTAAAAAGTCAAGCACACAGCAACACCCATCCAATATTTATATTAACCCTTTTCCCACCTCTTACGAGGTCTCTCATAAACAGTTGATGTCACTGTAATTCCATTATTTTTAATGCTAGGATATTCGTTTGACAGTTATTGATTAGGCTTTTAAAAGTTCTGTAAGATGGTGCCCTCTTCGAATTATTTTACAAGTAAAAAATAAAAAAAATGCATTTAAAGCTAAACAAAGAAAGAACCTTGTCGGTGATTGGCTCTCAGCTGGCTCTCAGCTGACAAAGACATTCTGATTGGCTGGAAAGAACAAAGAAACCACCTGATCAAAGAAAATAAAGAAAAACGCTGAGGTTTTCATTTTGAATATGATTTAAAGTATATTAAAAGTAAATATTAAGAAATTATAAATCATTTTCAGAGAGTGTACTAAAAAAACAAAATTATTTTCGAAAAATATTGAAGATTTTAATAAAAATATTTAAGATTTAGCAAAAAGAAATATTTACTTTTCTATAACATAAAAAGCATTTATGTCACAAACTCTTTGTTTATATGATGGCTTTTATTTTGCCGAAATTGAATATTTTATAATAAATAAATAGCAATTTATTTTTGAAAAAACTTTTGTTCACTTTTATAACCTGACAATGTATTAATATACTTTTTATAAACGAATATAAAGTCAATATGATATTAAAGGTGAAAATATTTTGACAATTGACTTGTCTTCAGTTTGTGAGCTGGCCAAGTAAAAGCTTTGATTTTTAGCTGACACAACCAATAATATAATTAGTGGTTAAAAGGTTAATAACAGATTGAATCAACATATTATAGCATAGTAATGATTTTTCATATGATCATCAAATCACTCTTCATACCTCTAATATTAAGCATAAAAATTTTTCTACAAAAACATATGTTTTGTATTACTTTTTAAATAAAATATGTAAGCATTTATACTTCATCATCAATTTTTTTTTACTTCAATGGATCTAAATCATTTTTTCTTTTCTTTTAACATTTTAAAAACTTTTTTAAAAGAAATTAGAAATCATTATAATCATTAGTTAAAGTTTCTATTAAACATGCTACATATATAAATAAAGCAACATAAATAATAAATATTAAACATTATGCTCTTACCATTGTCTCTTTCCTTGATGCCAAGTTTGAATACTTGATATTATTGTCCACCAGTTAATTACTATTTAGTTCATTTTGTTTTGTAGATAGCTATATAGCAGTATATAAACACACAGACAGTTTTTTTAATCAAGATGTAGCTACATTGATAATAAAAGTGGTTTAAAAGAGTCCTGTAGATCACTTTCCATTGAAGAAGATTTTCTTTTCTGGGTTTGAATTTAGATGCTTTTTCTTCTTTTCATTTTAGGTTTAAAACACAGTCAAAACAAGTAGTTTTTATTATTAAATATGGATTGGCTTTTTAATATTATATAAAAGTTTGATGTTCTCTCTTTAAATAAATTTGGATAAAGCAATTTTAAATATTTATGTACTGAATACAAAGCCTTTTTTAAAAGCAGATTTGGTCATAATCAATTGACTTTGGAGAAAAAGAAATGCACACCTATTTAAGACTGGATTAGCACTTTATTTTCAAACAATTCATATACACTTCTCAACAACTTAGATTGACATTTTTGAGAGAAAAAACTTTCAGAGATAAAATTGGCAAGTAAATTTGAATTAGTCAGTCCCCCCTCACTCTACTTGGCTCCTTTTATAAGAAGAAAGGGCAAAATCTGTCAGTTTTTCTATGTCTGGCTTTTCTCTAATCTTTAATTACCCTCTCAGAAATCAACCATTTAAAGAACATTTGTTAACTGTCATTTTTAACATCTCACCCACAGCTCTGATTTCAACATATGACCTAAACACATTGCTGGGTGATTTATGAAAACCAATTAAAAGAATCTATAAGATTGCTGACAATTTTTGCAAAATAAATGTTACCTAAATATTTTTTTATTTAAACTTACATTTTGGAGCTGCAAATAACTAATCAAAACCAATTCATTTTATACTATATCACCAAATAATATAGAACATAATATATAAATTTCTATAAAGAAGAAAAAAAATCTATATATCTGTATCACATACACATACCATGCACAAAACAAAACTAAACAGAAAACTGTTTGTGCATGTTAACACAGAATATTTATTAGAGTTTCTTATAATCATAAACCTATTTATAACTAGTTCAATTTCAATTTTCACTAACTTTTTATTGATAAACATTATGATTCATGAAGTCTCTTTATTTTAAACATATAAATATTTATTTTTCAAATATTACAACATGTACAAAAGGTACTCCCCCTTCCATTAAATAATGTTAGCTGGATTTTACATAAACTATAGAAACAGATTCTCTCTCTCTATGTTAGATTTATGCTATACAGTTATTGATTTTTCCAAATAAAACATTCCAACTTTTTTTAAACTAAAAAAAAAAAATTTGCCTATAAATAGTTCATTTTCTTATCATTGGTTTATATATTAAATAAATCAAGGGTCACAATATATATATATATTATAATGATCGGAAAGAAAGTGAAGATCGAATCTAACCACAAACTACAATATCTGCTCTACAGCGCGCCATCTAGGCATTTAAACCTAGAAAAATTTATAGAGTAGGCAGATACATGCTGTTAAGATTCCACTTTATTTAAATATTCAGATCGTTAGCCCAAGTCACTAGCTCAGTGGAACAGCATAGATTATAAAATATAACTTTATATCTCAAATATAAAAAAATAGAAGCCACTGCCAGAAATTAACGTATAAAAATTTTTATTTACGCACATATAAAATCATTCTAATTTGAGGAACAAGTTTAACATTTTAGATGTTTATATTAATCTTTAATTTTACATTTAAATAGATTTCAATAATGAGTTTAATATTTATTTAGTCAGTCAAGTATGAATAGACTATATAGATTGTATTTAAAAAGAAAATGTTCTATCCCTTATTTAACCTTAGGCCAAAAAGTTTGCAGTCAAACTGGCGTCAATCCATCTGATACATTTATGTATTCAATGTAGCATGAAAATACGACAACACAAAATACTATACTGTCAGGAATGTACATCTGAACAGTAAGTAGAGTTTGAGAAGACATTGTCTCTCCACCAACAGGAATGCTATATATGTTGGCAAGTAGAACAATAAACATAAAACTCCGTAGGAATGGATTGAAGTCCTTTGCCATCTTACAAACCCATCCATAGGCAAACAGAAGGTGTGTGGCATATATATGTAATCCTGCCCATAGCAGGTCTCATACTACATCTACTAATTACACAAATATATCCAATCCATTGAGCCAATTCAACTACGAATCAAATAGCCTCAGATTACTCTCCCTTAATATAACTTTACAAAACTATATAGCCACTCACGTCCAACTTAAATTTAACATTTATTATGTTTGCACAGATGAATTTTATAAAATTTGTTTTAAAATGTTGAGTATAGATTGGCTGCACAGATTCCAGGGTCAAAAACATTCCAAAATAAACATAACCAATCAAAATACAAAGTCATCAATAATGTCAATTACATAGGGAATACAAAAAAACCCAATGGTGTTCATCATAAGACACCACAGTGACATGATGACTTCTATATTCCAATCGACTATGAATCAGGAACACAATTAACCGCTAACAAATCTATCCAATGTTTATACCCAACTTTAAATTTCATGCATTTTAATAATTTATACGATAAGTATTAATACAAATAAAAAAATAATAAAATGGAAATGATGTTTATCAATGCAAAACATATAAATTTAAATATTTTCAATTGATTTTAAACTTAAAAGTCAGATAGAAGTTCATAAGCTTGAACAAAAGTTCTTAATTATTTTTAAATTTTAGAGTTCATGTCAATAGCTTACAGTAGAATAAATCACTGCTCTTGATGTAAATTTCCACGGAGTCTTTATTTGAAAACCTGGTCAGATGTTCCGGAGGTAGCATTAGCTGGTTCATTTTGGTATCACAGTCAATTCATTTTTTAAAATAGAGAGAGAGTGTGATATGTGCGTCCTATCACCGACCCTCATAAACAAACCGGAAAAACTTAACTGGAACTCAATATTTTTTATAGTCCTCCTATGGATTCCATGAACAAAAATGTCACTGTTCCATTTTTTTTTATTCGGGTCTGGGCTGAGGCTTGGTGCTTCCATTGGGCAAGCTAATTTCTCTTTATTCTCTTATCTAACTTTTCATCTGACCTTTTAATTACACAGCTTTTGGATAATTAATAAACAATCATTTCCATTTACAAAAATACTCTATATTTAAGTCTTGTACTTTTTTTTATAAAAAAGTATGTTCAAATACTTATTTATTTGTTTTTTTTTTAAAAAAATATTTTTAAAGTTTAGTATCTGTGCGAATATATACATTTAACAAACATTTTAATTTTAGCATTTAGTTTTTTTTTCCTTTTAATACACTTATTTTTATTTGCAAACTTTAAGATTTTGTTTTAAATTAATGTAACAATATTTATTTTAATTTAATGTAACAAGTAGCGTTTAGTTTTTTTTTTCCTTTTAATACACTTATTTTTATTTGCGAACTTTAAGATTTTGTTTTAACCAAAAGACTGTTTTTTACGAGGCTCCTCGTCGACATCTGAAATCACTCTAACTCAGCCAGTTTTTATATGAAAATATTCGTTAAATACGTATTGAATTCGTTTTTAAAAGTTCTGTACGATGGTGACATCTTCCGATTTATTTTAGAAGTAAAAAATAGAAAAAAAACGCATTTAAACCTAAACAAAGAAGTAACATTATTTGTGATTGGTTCTTAGCATGCTCTCAGCCGAAAAAGACATTCTGATTGGCTGGAAAGAACAAAGAAACTGCCTGATCAAAGAAAATAAAGAAAAACGCTGAGATTTTCATTTCGAATACGATTTAAATTATTATTAAATAATATTTATGAAAATTAAACATAATTTTCAGAGAGAATAATAAAAAAACAAAATTATTTTCGAAAAATATTGAAGATTTTAGTCCAAATATTGAAGTTGTAGTAAAAAGAAATATTTACTTTTCTATAACGTAAAAGTCGATCTTTTTGTTTACATTATAACTTTTATGTTGCCGATATTGAATATTTTAGAATAAATAAATAGCAATTTATTTTTGAAAGAACTTTCGTTTTTTTCATGACCTGAAAAATTAATTATATACTTTTTATAAACGTATCTGAGTTGAATTTAATATTATAGGCGAATATGTTTTAACAATAGGCTTTGTCTTCAGTTTGTGAGTTGGCCAATTAAAAGATTTGATTTTTATCTGATACAACCAATGATAAAATTAGCGGTTAAAAGGTTAAATTAATGTAACGATATTTATTTTAATTTAATGTAACAACATATTTATATATCGTTACAATATATATATAGTTTTTGGTGTATATATATATATAATATATTGTTTATGGTTTTTTATATAGTTTAATATATAATAATATATGTATAGATTTTTTTTAACGTTTTTTTTTTTTTTTGTATTTTTTATACAAAGTTTTGTAAATATTTTTAATACAAAGTTTTGTAAAGATTTATAGCCTATAGGAATTAATTTTGTTATCTGACATGTAACTGTTTGTAATATTTTAGTGTTTAAATTTTGGACATAGTCATTTTGGTGTTCTTTCTGACTAAAACATTTCTACTGGTTGGAATTTTAAAACAAGTTTATAGAGAATAATTGTGTTTATATATATATATATATATATATATATACACATATATATATATCTATATTTAAAAGCAGTCCTAAATTATATATATATATATATATATATATATATATATATATATAATTTAGGACTGCTTTTAAATAAAGCAACATACATTGATAATGCTGAAAATAGAGCATGACAATATTATTACACTCCATTTCCAGAATTAACAATGAAAATGATTTTATTTTTAAATAAGTATTAAATACTGGTGGCCACTTTTACTTTAAGAATATTTTATTGATAAAGAGAGTGCTAAGCATTCATTGTACATGGATAAAAGTCAGTTTGTTTTCATCTAAATTGAATATATATGTAAAATGTTATGCTATTTAATATATTTACACATGTTTATTTGAATGCAGATGTATGAAGGTGTGCATGTCTATATCTGAATTACCTTGTGGAATATATACAACCAAAACTTGTTTGTAGAGTTTTTGCATTGTAAAGCAAGTAACACTGAAATTATACACTGATTTTGTTATGAATTCTATTTGAAGTACTAACCCAGGCATGAAATGGATATTATCTATTGCTGGTGAAATTTTGTAGTTGGTCGCATCATCTTCTAATCCCATAACATTCCAGTAAGTATCAAAACCATAACAATGTAATGATATCATTTTGTCATTAATGTACAATCTTATAGGAGAATTACCAAAGTATTTATCTCCATCTATTATCAATAATAGTTTGACTAAAATATATATATATATATATATATATATATATATATATATATATATATATATATATATATATATATATATATATATATATATATATATATATATATATATATATATATATATATAAGTAAAGTTTGATGTCTGTATTTGTTCCACAATATGTGTAATATTCAAATCAATATATATATATATATCAAAATACATTAAAATTCACATAAATTATATTATTTTAAAAGTACTTTCAACTATACATATTGTAGTCTTTATGAACTATGCAACAGTGAATAATCAAAATGAGACAATCTTTCACAAAACCCATAGTTCATTTCAGATTTTCCACAATTCTGTTATTTTAACATTTGATGATTGACGATTTATTAACATTTGATGATTTCTTGAAATCAACATAACTTCTTTTATTTTATGCTTATTGTGGCAACATTTTGCACAATTTTTATATTTTGATGTTCAAATTTAAATCCATATTGACACAATTTATTATGAGCAAATATAACAGATGATGAAGGTTTATTTACATCTATTCCTGATTGTTTCTCTTTTTGAATTCTATTATATAAATTAATCTATAAAATTAATAAGCCAATAAGCTGATATACACATGTGCTTTGCAGATGTCACTATATAAATGAATACTCCCACATTTTCAAACCAAAGATAAAGTCTTTAAGAAAATGTAAAATGAATCCACCTATATTTTCGACCCAACCATTTATATATATATATATATATATATATATATATATATATATATATATATATATATATATATATATATATATATATATATATATATATATATATATATATATATATATATATATATATATATATATATATATATATATATATATATATTGGCAAATCTGAAGTGTTTGAAATAAAGAGTGTGAAGTTATTAATTGATCACTTTAAATTACTTTTCTACATGTAAATGAATGATGCCAATGAAATTTCTAGAATTTACGATATGTCATTCTTATAATTAAACATATATAAACAAGACATTGTTTACATATGTTTAATTATAAGAATGACGTATCGTAAATTCTAGAAATTTCATTGGCATCATTCATTTACGATGTAGAAAAGTAATTTAAAGTGATCAATTAATAACTTCACGCTCTTTATTTCAAACACTTCAGATTTTTCCATACATATATGGTTGGGTTGAAAATATAGGTGGATTCATTCTATATTTTTTAAAGTCTTTATCTTGGGTTTGAAAAGGTGGGAGTATTCATTTATATAGTGACATCTGCAAAGCGCATGTGTATATCAGCTTATTGGCTTATTAATATTATAGATTATAGAACAAAAACATCACGCTATATAAGAAAATAAATGTCTTTTTTATTTAAAATAATATAAATTATGTGAATTTTACTGTATTTTGATATATATATATTGATTTGAATATTATATATATATATATATATATATATATATATATATATATATATATATATATATCAATATATATATATATATATATAACACTATAATTTGATATATATATATATATATTGTAAGGTGATGTCCAATTCTTGTAAAAATAAATAATAATAAGTAACTGATGTTTTAGGATAAAAATGTATAAAGATTAAATAGGCAGCCAACTTCTAAAACCTAATTTTTTTTAGATATTTGGAGACATATACACAAATATATACACACAAATATAACCATACATTCATGAAGGAATGAACACATTTATTTTTTTTTATTAAATGTAAAATAAAATATATACATATACACATATATATACATGAATGTAGATTTTAAACCATGACGTGACAAAATAAAAAAAAGAATATTTAACTTTAAATTCTAGTAACCACATTTCTTTTGTTTAAAAGAGGAAAAAAAGAGTAAACCTTTGTTGATTTTGGGAACGTGGAAAAATATCTAAGCAACAGATTTTTTTTTCTTTAGTTGTTGTTGGTTTTTTCTTGTTCAACTGAAGTGCATGAAAGTAAAGTTGTAAAGAATATTTTAATTATTATATTAGTTATTAGGATTTCCTTTCTTTATTAATATTAAACTATTTAATATTTGGAATTTTATTATTAATAAGTGTAAAATGTTTTAAAAAGGAAAAAAAAAACATTATTTAATTGAACTTTCGTTCGTTCAAATAAATGCTAAGATCATCATAGTTATTTAACATTGTTAAAAAATATAATTGCTATCAAATGTTTCTGGGATAAAATAAAATCAACTAATGATGAAATAGAACTTTATTAACATTATTTTAAAAGTAAAATCTTTATCATGCGTTTCATACATATATAAATAAAACTGCATAGAAATAGCGTTCGCCTTATAATATAACGTAAGCTTTAAAAAAGGTTTCATATTTAATAATTTATATTGTGTAAATAAAATCTAACAATGCACTTTTGCTAATTGAGTGTCAGGGGATTTTTCTATCCTCTTGGAGTCATTGACGTGTGATGGAGGATCATATTTATTGGTATATATTGTTTAAATCAACGAGGAAAGATCTTGTTATGGAATGGAAATGCATGGCTTTAAAATCAAACGCCAAGGAATTCAATTTCAACATGGGAATTGTAATGCTTAGAACATCAACATGATTTAATATACATGAAGGAAAGAAAGACATTATCTGCTAAGAATACAGAAGCTGCTCTTAAAAATTTAATGTGCTATTGTTTTAAGGAATTCCAAAATTTCATTATATTTTATGTTTCAAATATTTTTTTTTTTTTAAATGTATACTGAGAGTTGGGTTGTGAATTTTTCTCACTCTTTTATTCAAGTGTAGCAAATCTTTTTTTTTTTAAAAAAAACCAAAAGAACCCATTTATTTTGATTTTTATAGGGTGAGAGAGATGCACAACTCAAACTATACATCAATATATTATATATGTTTGTAAATAAAATATTATCATAATGGAAGGTTTAAAACTGGACAATGACTGAAACAAAAGTTAAGATTTTAAATATTTACATTTATTAGATAATTAATACATTAAAATCAAACTAATTAATAAGTAAATATATATAATATTTTCTTAACTATACAAAACACAAATTAGCAATTCATAGACATAACCTTGAGGTATATTTAAAGGACATAAACAGAATAATAATCGTACATTAGTAATATAATTTTATATATTAAATAATTAATACATTATTGTAAATTATGCACTAAATTTTATAATTCTTATTTCAACCCATATTTTAATATTTAAATTACAGCTAGTCTTATTGTTGTAGAAATAAATTAATGTTTCATAATAATCATGTATATATTCTGTTGATTTATAAATATTATAACTATAAGCATGATCTGTTAATAAATATTTATTGTTTGAAGTTAAAACCTTTGTTTCTCTGGTCTCTAGATTGTCAAGCATCATTCATACTTCGCTCACCAGAACAGCTATTATACATGCATACAGATTTTTAATTTATTATTACCAATAGTCATTAAGGATCTATATAGAGGTCACATTATTGTCATCCTATTTAATTCCATCCTTGAGCAGAGTTAAAGGCAAATATCTACACTGAGTTAGAACCCCGAGTAGTAATAGGACCTGTAAGTAGAGAAGGCTCTGGGTATACTATCCTAAAAGGGTTTTACAATCCATTACATATTTTGGCAACCCAAACATTAGGGGCATCAATTAATTAAATATCTTACCCTGTAGACTCCCGGTACATTTTACGGTCCGTTACATATTTTGGCGTGCAACGTTTTGGGCCGTTACATATTTTGGCGTGCAATGTTTTGGGCCGTTACATATTTTGGCGTGCAACGTTTTGGGCTGTTACATATTTTTGGCATGCAGTGTTTTGGGCTTTTACATATTTTTGGCGCGCAGCGTTTTGGGCCTGAAAATGTAAGTTCACCACAGATACAAACCACATACTGTTACATTTTTGACACCATTAACAGTGAAGCCTGTACACTGGCATATATAGACTTAATGAAAGTTGATTATCATGTTGCATTCATAATAACCAATTATTAAATTCATTCTAGTTGGTAGGCTGTTACATTTTGGCATGCAATGTGGTAAGCTTGAATACTTAGATTCACTGCATGTTAAAAGTTTTGTCTATTATATTGTGATACACAATGTGTTGAGCTTTAAAGAGTTGGGTCTATCATATGTTATTGTATATTTTTAGTGTGACATAAATTGAATTTATGAGAAATTGTCCATAATTTCAGTATAACCTGATTTATCATATTTTAGTTAGTCAGTTAATAAACTATAAATTACATAACCCTATGGATTAAATGGTGTGGCAACTTAGTGGTATAGTTAATTTAGTCAATAAACAATAAGTTCAACTAACTCTGAGTGAAGGTATGAATTGATAAATAGAGACCAAAACTAAATAGATGATCAAGAATCTAATAAGAGTAGGCAAGTGAAGCAGATAAGGGAAAAATATATAAAACCAGCATTAATACCAATGATATGTAAAATACTTAAGGTAACCAAAATCACATGAGATGACACAAGTTGGTAGAAGATCCTATGACATATTATAGAATATTATATAAAAAGAAATAATTTTGCCATAGAGTAGATATTTTAAAGAAAAGTGTTAGTTTATTTTGTATGTTTCTCAGAAGTGGGAGATATTTGTCAAGTATGAGTAAGGAATTTTATGTAAAGCCACAGGATGTTAGTGGCAATGAAGCTGAGCATGATCCTAACATGGAACAAGTAGGATCAGTAGACATGAATATGTCTGGGGGGTCAATGGTTGGAGCTGAGCATTCTTTCTCAATGCAAGAGGAAAAACAAATGATATCTCAAATTCAAGGAGACTCTAATGAACTGTCTGCTCAATCACCTGGAATTGGACTAACACAGGTTACAGAAAATAGTGGAGCCATGATGCAGATGCTCCAAACATTATTGGATCGAATGGATAATATGGCAACCAAGGCTGATATAAGCAATATGAGTGGTCGAATGGATGACATGAGTGGTCAGATGAATGGTAGGATGGATAGCATAAGTGGTCAGATAGATATAGTCAAGGCTGACATGAATGGTTGGATGGATAGCATGAATGGTCGGATGGATAGCATGAGTGGTCAGATATATACAATCAAGGCTGAAATAAGCAACATGGTAACTAAGGCTGATATTGACAAATTGGATGAGGAGGTTAAGAAAAGAATTAGTGGCATTGAAATGAAAATTTCTACAGCCATGGAGCAGTTATCTTCAGAGATGAATGAAGTGCATAACAGTAGTACAGAATTAAAGCGAAATGTAGAAGAGATGAGAATAAATATAGATGTAGTGAGCTTGCAGTGTCAAGAGCAATTTACTGGGTTTAAAGAAAACATTACCATCAAAATTGATAACAATATTAAGGAGGTACACCAAGCCCAGGAATCCACTAAAGAAGAAATGAGGCAGGGTCAAGAAAATCACAAGAAAGAAGTTCAAGGAGATTTGGAAGTTATACAGATGGAATTAAGCCAACTCCAGATTAAACAAAGTGCAGAAAATGGGGCTCAAGAGCAAATGATGCAAGCTGTGAATCATCATTTACAACAGTTTGGACATAAAATATCTTCTATGGAAACAGATGCTCTGTTGGGCAAAACAATGTTAGAAAAACTTATGGAGAGAACTACTGAAACACAGAGTCAAATCGATAGTTTAGATGAAGCCATGAAGCAACAGACATTGAGGGATAAGTCCCAAATTAACTCAAAAATACCAATACATATGAAACCACAATTAGGAAGGGAAAAGAAGTTCAAAAATGACCGGGAAGATTGGAACAATGATGTGGCACATTTGAAAGTAGCTTTTAGTGATTTACAAGAAGCAAATGACCCATATGAAGAATCCACTTTTCAATCTCATATGATGCCTGAAGTGAATGGCCTCCATGAATTTCATATAGATGAAGCACAACCAGATGAATATAAAGCTGATGTTGATCATCTCCTCATGAATCCACAAATAAGTACACAAGAAATGAATAAGACTCATGTAAACAGCACGCAGATAAACACTATTAACCAATTTGTGAAACTGAAGGTTTTAAAGGTTTCAATAATGAAGCTCCAATTGAACATTTGAGAAGCTGAAAGCTTTATTTCATGGTGAATAGAAGTTTGTCAGAAAGTGAAAAAATTATAATTGCATATAGTCACCTCCAAGGTGATGCTTTAATGTGGTGGGAGTCATTATTCCAGACCCATCCACGTTTGATGATTACCAGACTCTATTGGTTAGGAATTTTTGGAACAGAGATAAACAGGAAGGCATTCTGTATCAACTTTTCCAGGAAAAATTTAGATCTGCACCCGGGGAAACACTTACAAAGTTTTTTAGGTGACAAGTTACCAAGCTACGTTCATTGAACACATATTGTTTTAGGGAAACGGAAATCATCCGAATAGTTAAAAGGAATTTACCTTTACGTATAGAGCAATTGCTGATGTGTGCAAATGCTAAGAATATTGAGCAGGTTGCCGAATTGTTAAACAGTATGGATATGAATAATACTAATTTATCCATCAGGGCACCAGACAGGAGGAAAGATGAGGCAAATGTTAATGCCTTATTTTATCGTAAAAGAAAAAAAACAACAATGATCCCAGACACTGGAAAGGGAAAGCCAATCAAATAAATGCACCAAATATGTGGTCACCGAAGAGGAATAGATTTAATAATGGAGAATCATTGAGAAATTTCCCTAGTACCCCAAATGGTTCACCAAAACCAGGATGCAGTAATCATGCATCCAAAACTAAGCAGAAACTAAACTAGAAAAGTGTTTGAGGATTAGTTCCTCACCTCAAGGAACCAAAAATACAATGAGGAACAAGGTACCAATAGTAGATGGAGAAATCACCAATATGACATGTTCATGGGAAGACAAGGCACCCAACTTTGCCTTGCAAAGCTGTCCCATGATAGAGGCTTTGTTTGAGGATTTGCCGATTAAAGCTTTGTTAGACACTGGTAGCCAGATTTCTGTCATTTCAGACTGACTGTATCAGAAGGTTCTGAACAAGAACCCCCAGGTTAAAATCTTGGCCCTGAAATCTGTGCAGGTTACCATGGCTAACAATAGGAAGGCAAAGCTTGCACAGAAACAAGTTTGGATTGAAATAAAGTTTCATCAGGAAGTCCTCTATCATGTGTTTTTGATATTAAATGGTTTGATCCATGATGTCATACTAGGGGCAGACTTCCTACACTTACACTCTTGTATTGTTGATTTCTCTAATAAAATAGTTAGGATTGATGATGAGGTCTTGGAGATGACATTGCTTCCATGATATGGCCTACCTGAAGTTGATTGTGTTGTATCAAATATTCCTGAAGCACTTATAGACACTAAACTTGCAGAGTCCAATCTATTAGATAGCAAAAGTGCAGGAGAGTTACGATCTATCATTAATCAGTTTAACCCGTTTTTTCGGAAATTCCAGGAGTTATACCCAGATTCCAACAGAGAATTAAATTGAAGGATGACCAACCATTTCAATCCAGATAGTATCCTATCCCGTACCAATATCGGCAGGAAATATCCAAACAGATCAACAAAATGCTGGAGTGGGGGATCATTTCCAAATGCTCTTCACCTTACTGCAATCCAGTTGTAACTGTGAAGAAGAAAGATGGGTCGATGAGATTTTGTTTGGATGCTCGGCAGCTAAACAAAATTACTGTTTCAGACAGAAATATTCCACCGCCCATTCACGAGTTGTTTGTGAGATTTGGAAACAAGAAGGTATTTTCTACCTTCGATCTGACTTCCAGCTATTGGCAGATTGAGCTTCATCCTGATGATCGCCAGTATACTGCTTTTTGGTATGAATGTTTTACCTATCAATTCAATAGGATGCCATTTGGGTTGATTAGTAGTGGTGCTTGTCTAATTAGATGTATAGATAAGACCCTTTCTCCTGAGATAAAGCAAATCATAACCATTTATGTGGATGATGTAATTATTGCATCATCCAGCATTGAAGAACATCTTCAACAACTCACTACATTTTTCCAGGAGTGCTTTCACAAAGGAATAAAAATCAACTTCAAGAAAAGTACCCTGGCATCTGATCAGATAGTCTTTTTAGGTCATATCATAGGTTGTAATGGGATAAGACCTCATCCAGATAAGATCTCTGCCATTCAAGACTTTCCTAGGCCTACTAATAAAAAGCAAATTCAGTCATTCTTAGGTTTGTGTAATTTTTACCACCATTTCTACAAAACATTTGCTGGCCACATGGAACCTTTATTGAAATTAATCAGGAAAGAAGAAAAATGGATTTGGACCGAAGAACAGGAGAGGGCATTTGAAAATATCAAAACAGGGTTTTTACAGCAAACAATTTTGGCTTTTCCTGATTTTGATAAACCATTTGTCGTTCAAACTGACAGTAGTGGTTTCGGGTTAGGGGTAACATTATCCCAAATCCAGAAGGATGGCCAACCTGGCGTCCTGTACTTTATCAGTCGACTCCTGAAAGGTCCAGAGTTGAATTATATGGTAACTGAGAAGGAGGCACTAGCTATAGTGTGGGCCTTCCAGAAGTTCCGACAGATGCTTCTCGGATCTGAGGTGATAGTGGTCACAGACCATAAGAGCCTTGAATTCCTGAACCACAGCTATTTGACCAACAGTCGCCTAGTTAGGTGGAGTCTGCTGTTGCAGGAATTTAATTACACTGTAAGGTATTGCAAAGGATCCGAGAACAAAGTAGCTGATATACATAGTCGGAATCCATGTCGGTCAGATCAAAACCATCTATCTGTAGAGGATGCCTACATTACAAATGTCAACTTAATAATTGATAGTAATGTAGAGGATGAGTTAGAAAGGTTTCCCAGATTACAATTTGAAGATCCAAATTTAAATTTAGTCATAAGAGCCCTAAAAGGAGAAGTTTTGAATGTGCCCAAGAATCTGACACTTTATAAGGTAGAAAATCAGATCTTGTTCTATCAAATTGATTCAAATACTGTAGAGTGGAAAGTAATGATACCTACAATTTTACGTACCCCACTCATAAAGTATATTCACTGTTTGTATGGACATTATGGTGCCCGTAAAACAGAACATACTATGAAAACTTGGTTTTACTGGCCAGGCATGTATAAAGATATCTTGAAAACACTCCAGGATTGTCTAGTATGCCTAAAAGCTAAGCCAGTAAACCAAAATTATAGCGAGGCATTAAAATCTATATTTCCTGAAAGACCAAATGAGATTTTGGTGATCGATTATTATGGACCACTACCTCCATTCAATAAGCAAAGATATCTCTTGGTCGCCTATGATCTCTTTTCAAAATATGTCTCTGCTTACCCTATACCCCAGGCTAATACCAGACACACAATCAGGGTATTAGACACTCTTCAATTCCCCAAGATAGGAAGACCTAAAACTATTTTGTCAGACTATGGAACACCTTTCCTATCTAAGGAATGGAAAAACTGGGTGGAGAAACTACAAATCAAACACGTGCTCACTTCCATTAGAAATCCACAATCAAACCCTTGTGAATGCATAATGCGGGAGCTTGGCCGTTTGTTCAGGACTTACCTAAAGGATGAGCATAGGGGGTGGGTGAAGCAGACAGAACGGGTAGTGAATTACATAAATTGGGGTGCAAATGAATCTACTGGATTCGCACCCATCCAACTACATTTTAACCAACCTTTTCCTTCATTATTTGTGAAATACCAACCTCCAATTGAATGTCATCACTATGACATAGAAACTAAAATTCAAATGGCTCGACAACAGTTAATTAATAAATCCAATTTTAGAAATAAAAAGGGAAAGGAAAGCAGACATCACTTTAAGATTGGAGACAAGGTTTTTGTGAAAACACATAGCCCAAGTAAACCAATGGATAATGTTTATCATAAATTTTGTCAACAATATGCTGGACCATATGCTGTTGTGAAACAAGCTGGCCCAAATGCATTTTGGTTAAATATTGATGGAGAGATAAAAGGAACTTATAATGCTCGGATATTAAAGCCATACAGTGGTTGTCAAGAACTGCCATGTACAGAAGCTTAGTTATTTGTAAACAGATGACCATGATTAAAGTAGATGAAAGTGAAGATTATAAAAAAAATGTAAATGGGTATATGCAAGTGTATTGTAATGAGAAAGACAGCATTGTTCGTGAGTAAATAGCTAGGGTATTTAGATGTGATGAGGATGCACTCAAATTAATGTTGAAACATTTTATTGAGATATCTTAGAATTGGCTGAGATGTGGGAATTGACCCATAGAATGTGGGAATCTCATATTTTGTTCAGACCTTACAAAAATCCAATAAGACTCCTAGGGAGCAGGATAAAGGCTGACAAACTCAAATATGTGCCTTCTGGAACAGAGACACTTAACCAGTTAAATTCACACTATTCAACCGTCATATAGTTAGTAATTCTAGAAAAGATAATAGAAACAATGTTAATGATGACACTAATTCAATGTTAAGATGAAAGAGATAAGGATAGGAGTCTAACCAAAAATGAGTAATATAAAAAAAAGGCAAATGTATATTGATGTGTAAATTAAAATAACTACGACAGCATTAGAACTCTCTCTATTTAAAAAAAATAAAATTATCCAACACATTAACCATCCAAACCTTTGTTTAGGTGCTAAAATTTTGACAATGGTCTAAATTTTAACCTTCTAAGGGTAGGGGAAATGTAAGGTGATGTCCAATTCTTGTAAAAATAAATAATAATAAGTAACTGATGTTTTAGGATAAAAATGTATAAAGATTAAATAGGCAGCCAACTTCTAAAACCTAATTTTTTTTAGATATTTGGAGACATATACATATATATATATATATATATATATATATATACACAAACATAACCATACATTCATAAAGGAATGAACACATTTATTTTTTTTTATTAAATGTAAAATAAAATATATACATATACACATATATATATATACATGAATGTAGATTTTAAATCATGACGTGACAAAATAAAAAAAAAAAATTTAACATTAAATTCTAGTAACCACATTTCTTTTGTTTAAAAGAGGAAAAAAAGAGTAAACCTTTGTTGATTTTGGGAACGTGAAAAAATATCTAAGCAACAGATTTTTTTTTTTTTTTAGTTGTTGGTTTTTCTTGTTCAACTGAAGTGCATGAAAGTAAAGTTTTAAAGAATATTTTAATTATTATATTAGTTATTAGGATTTCCTTTCTTTATTAATATTAAACTATTTAATATTTGGAATTTTATTATTGATAAGTGTAAAATGTTTTAAAAAGAAAAAAAAAAAAACATTATTTAATTGAACTTTCGTTCGTTCAAATAAATGCTAAGATCATCATAGTTATTTAACATTGTTAAAAAATATAATTGCTATCAAATGTTTCTGGGATAAAATAAAATCAACTAATGATAAAATAGAACTTTATTAACATTATTTTAAAAGTAAAATCTTTATCATGCGTTTCATACATATATAAATAAAACTGCATAGAAATAGTGTTCACCTTATAATATAACGTAAGCTTTAAAAAAGGATTCATATTTAATAATTTATATTGTGTAAATAAAATCTAACAATGCACTTTTGCTAATTGAGTGTCAGGGGATTTTTCTATCCTCTTGGAGTCGTTGACGTGTGATGGAGGATCATATTTATTGGTATATATTGTTTAAATCAACGTGGAAAGATCTTGTTATGGAATGGAAATGCATGGCTTTAAAATCAAACGCCGAGGAATTCAATTTCGTCATGGGAATTGTAATGCTTAGAACGTCAACATGATTTAATATACATGAAGGAAAGAAAGACATTATCTGCTAAGAATACAGAAGCTGCTCTTAAAAATTTAATGTGCTATTGTTTTAATGAATTCCAAAATTTCATTATATTTTATGTTTCAAATATTTTTTTTTTTTTTAAATGTATACTGAGAGTTGGGTTGTGAATTTTTCTCACTCTTTTATTCAAGTGTAGCAAATCTTTTTTTTTTTAAAAAAAAAACCAAAAGAACCCATTTATTTAGATTTTTATAGGGTGAGAGAGATGCACAACTCAAACTATACATCAATATATTATATATGTTTGTAAATAAAATATTATCATAATGGAAGGTTTAAAACTGGACAATGACTGAAACAAAAGGTAAGATTTTAAATATTTACATTTATTAGATAATTAATACATTAAAATCAAACTAATTAATAAGTAAATATATATAATATTTTCTTAACTATACAAAACACAAATTAGCAATTCATGGACATAACCTTGAGGTATATTTAAAGGACATAAACAGAATGATAATCGTACATTAGTAATATAATTTTATATATTAAATAATTAATACATTATTGTAAATTATGCACTAAATTTTATAATTCTTATTTCAACCCATATTTTAATATTTAAATTACAGCTAGTCTTAGTGTTGTAGAGATCAATTAATGTTTTATAATAATCATGTATATATTCTGTTGATTTATAAATATTATAACTATAAGCATGATCTGTTAATAAATATTTATTGTTTGAAGTTAAAACCTTTGTTTCTCTGGTCTCTAGATTGTCAAGCATCATTCATACTTCACTCACCAGAATAGCTATTATACATGCATACAGATTTTTAATTTATTATTAGAAATAGTCATTAAGGATCTATATAGAGGTCACATTATTGCCATCCTATTTAATTCCATCCTTGAGCAGAGTTAAAGGCAAATATCTACACTGAGTTAGAACCCCGAGTAGTAATAGGACCTGTAAGTATAGAAGGCTCTGGGTATACTATCCTAAAAGGGTTTTACAATCCATTACATATTTTGGCAACCCAAACATTAGGGGCATCAATTAATTAAATATCTTACCCTGTAGACTCCCGGTACATTTTACAGTCCGTTACAATATATATATATATATATATATATTGATGTGAGATGTATAGCTTAAAGAAAGAGAAGCATTTTTGTGTGTTTAATTTTTTTGGCCTTATGTTTAGATGGTGATGGTTACTGTTATTGCATTTTTTTATGATGAGAGATAAATACAGTCATGAAACAGCCTAGTTTCAATTTAAAAATTATATTGATGGCATTAAATTATAGAGTAATAATTTAGTCCATATTTGGAAAATTTGTGTTGTAGAAAATCTATAATTTTGAAGGTTAGATTGGATATTTGATTGTTGGAGTTTGGTTAGTTCTATTGCAAGTATTGATGATGGATGAGGAATTTTTGTCATTGTCTTGAGGATGTGATGTATTCATGTCACTTGTGACTGATTGATCTCATTTACTGCTCCAACCCAATTTGTGATGTTAGTTATTATTTATCATAAAGCAGTTAACAGTAGTCCTGCCATGATTTTACCTCTAAGACTCCAGAGAGAGTAAGGTATAGTTATTTTTGATATATAAATAATATTTGCCTCTAAGACTGCCAAAGATGAGCAAGGAAATATTTTATAAATAATAGCCCCTTATACTTAGATGTAAGCAGGGCAGTGCAATAGTATTTGCAGAAAACTATTATGGGTTGTAGTAGCTTAAAGAGATTGAAATGTGATGATCATCTGAGTGTTCATGGAACATTGTATGCTTTAAGAGCAGTGATTGAATTCTTTTATCTATCTCAAAATTGTGAAATGCTAATCATTCTTTTGGCTGTCAGTATCTGTCAGATCTTTAGAGGAATAGATGAGTATATAACCTAAATTTATATAGCACCAAACTTAGGGATCCGGTTAATTGGTTATTGTTGGTGACAAATAATTTATTACATTTGATTATCAATTAAGGCTTGAAAACAAACATATCAATGTTTTATTTTCCATTATAAGTGATTTTTAAACATGAAGTTCAATTAGTGAATGTTTGTTGATGAGAAATTGCACTAGTACAATTTTAGTAAAATAATGTTTCAGGCACAAAAGTTAATAATTAGTGAAGTTGATTTTTTTTTATCTATATAAAATAGTATTAAGTTTTAAGATCCAGTAAATTTATAGGCATCAATTTAATCATTTTACATCTAATTACCATTATCTTGAGTGAGAAAGTTGTCTCACAATATTATTGAATTAGTTATTTTTAAGGCATGTGAACATTTTATTGTATTTTAAAAATTTCGAGGTTATATTGAATTTGATATGAAATTTCCATATTTCAATAAAGTATAAGTGTAGAGTATTTATTATCATTAAATATAAATAAATGTTAGCTAGTGATATCAGTTGTTACTCTATATATATATATTAGAGAAATTTGTTGATGTTATGGTTATAGATGAGATTTTTTTTATATAAACCAAGAAGGTCATGAGTTCAAACAACTGAAGTCTAGATTGTCGGATAGCTACTATGAATAATAAAATTAAAAGGTTTGTACTTTGCTTAGGTGAGTAACTGCTTGTTGGGATAATGATTGGAGATGGTGAGCCCTTGATCTGTGATAATTATTACATAAAAATATATAAATATTTTAGATTTTTTTGTTTAAGTATATAATATTGCATTTATAGTCATAATGGATAACAGTAATGAAATGCCAGTTAGTGGTAATTTTGATGTAAGGAATTTAATGGAAAAACCAATAACTTCTGAGCTAGTTGCTGATAATAATCAAAAGGAAAATGAAATGATAATTGATAAATATACAAATAGTAGGTGGGAATCTATACATCGTATATTTGAGGAGAGAATCCAAATAATTGATAAATATATTGATAAGTTATGTCTTGAAGTAATTAATAAATCTGTTGAAGTGATTAGTACAGATTTGACAATGAATAAAGAATCTGTTGAAGTGATTAGTACAGATTTGACAATGAATAAAGAACCCATTAATTTAATTAATAAAGATGTGATAGAAAATAAGCAAATTGCTGAAATAATAAGTAAAGAAAGTCCACACGTTATTAATGAAAATATTAACTTGTATAATAGTTTGACAGAAGAAAATAAAGATACTGTCAAGTTAGTTAATAAAGATGTGTATGATAATAAAGCATTTGTTAATTTGGTAGATGATAGTATTATGAGATTAGACACAAACGTTGATGAAAAAATGGAAGAATATAAAGAACCCATAGACGTGACTAGTGAAAATATTAATGAAAATGAAGAGTGTGTTAAAATAGTTGATAAATCCTTAGAAATAAAATTAAATTCACAAAAGCAATCAGAAGAAGTAGAATTAAGTTGTGAAAGATTAAAGGACACTGTTGAGAATTTAGAAATTGGACAGTTAGGTTTTCAATGGTTAGACAATAGTACTCTAGAGTTAAGAGAAATAAAAATGCATTATAATAAAATGAATGAAGGTGTTCAAACTTTAGAAGTTGAATTAAGTTCACCAGAAAAGATTAAAATTAACTCTCAAAAATTACTAGAAAGAACAGAATGTGTTTATCAAAGTCAATATAAAGAACAGTATCATGGTAATTCTGTGTGGTACAAAGAAAGCATATATATATATATATATATATATATATATATATATATATATATATATATATATATATATATATATATATATATATATATATATATATATATATATATATATATATATATATATATATTAGAACATAAATATTTGAGTGGTTTTTTGTACCATTGTTGCAATAGAAATGACTTATTTTACAAGTATGCCAGCAGGAAAAATTTAGTAAGATATATCTTATTGAAATTTGAGAGAAATAAGAAAGTAAAGAAACCTAAAGAGAATTTTCTTTATGAAAATTGTAATAGAAGGATAAAAGTAGGCAAAGCCAAAGTTAGACTTAAAATTATAGATGAAATGATAAATAATATTGATTTTCTTAGAGAGAATATTGACAAGGAAAGAGGTGTAGGGAAAGCAAAGGTAAAATGTAAAAGAATGAGTAAAAATATATTTGATCTAAATCTTGATAGAAGGATGATAGATGAGGAAAAAGAAATTGGCAAAGCTAAAATTAAACTTAAAATAAGAAGTGATAATGTAATTAATAAAGATTTTTTTTGAGAAAATATAGTTAAGGGAAGAGATTCAAGTAAACCTAAAGTTAAACTGAAAAAAATAATATAAAATAGGATAATATTAATGTTGTAAAACAAAATGATTTTCAAGAATTATTTAATGTTGAAGTTGTATCACATCAATCTGAGTTGCAATTTTTAAAGGATTATTTAGAAAATTTGAATGAATACCATTCAAAATTGCCCAAAGTATTGTTTTATTTGAACATAGAACAAGTGAAGTAAAACAAAGACTTACTCAAGTCGATGATGTTTATCAGGATAGTCAAATAAAAGGTAATAGATTATCTGATTAAGTAGCAACTGTTATTGATAAAATTAAGAATTATGTTAGTGTTTATGATCAAGTTAGTATGTACATAAAGGATATAGAGGCAGAATCTAAGGAGATCATATCAAAATCTTTAGATGCTGACCCCAAAATTATTCAAAAGCAATTGAATTATACCAAATCATTATACGGAAATCTTGTAAATCAAAGCAAACTTCTTCACAGAGTTCAACAAACTGGAAATTTGTTCCGAGAAAAATTAAAAGGCACTTTTGATTATGTTTTTTATTTAAAAAAAACTTAGACAAATATCTAGATGATCTGAAAGATATATATGAACAAATGAATATGATAATATTTTTCAAACCATGTTAGTCCTCAGAAAGATTACAAATTTGAGAAGTTTTTCAATATCTCATAATTAATTAGTTATTTGCAAAGACTTTTTTTCAGTGGATTAGGGGGTATTGTAAATATCGATAAATCTATCTATATTTTAAAAATCATTTGTTGTTATTAAAAAAAATCTCTTTGATTTGATGTTTATATATGAAGTATTATTATTGTTTATGGATATTAGTTATAGTTGTTTGGATATATTATTTTATTTATTAGTTAATGGTACATCACTGTGAATATTTAATTAATATATAGATAAATAAAGATATATAAATTGTTGATTATAAAAAAAGATTATTTTAATTGTAGTGATTATTAAAAAAAATGCAATATTATTATTTATGTATATATATATATATATATATATATATATATATATATATATAATCAAAACTACCCCAAATCTAAAATTAAACCAGACCAGAATAAAAATAATATTAAAACACAACCTAAGGTTTCACTGCTACAAGCAGACTTCTCAAGTGTAAAGAAATAATAATAATAAAAAAAAAAACACACATTATATATACTATTAAAAACTACCCACAAATCCATTCACTTCCCATCCACCCTTAATATTAAAAGAACTCTTAAATAAGTTAATTGCTTCAGAATCATAAATTTTCAATAATAAAGACTCTTTAATTCTTCTTTTGATTTCATTTCTCTCAAAGAAGACAACCTTAGCTTCATCAAAATCAATAGTGTGGCCTGTATCTTTTTCATGGACATACAAAGCAGAACTAAGATATCTATTTTTAACTCTACTTTTATGAACCTTTACTCTTTCATTTAAACTCAAACTACTCTGACCTATGTAAACCTTCTTACAAAATAAACAAGGAATAAAATATACCACACCAGGAATAGTCTTTCTATCAAAAACTTCCTTTGTATTATTCAATAAATTATTCAATGTAACACCCCTTTTCCAAGCAATTTTCTTATTTCCAAACAATTTACTATTTCTACACACAATTTTATAAGAAGACAATTTAAATGGCAAAGAAATAAAATCATATTTTTCTTTAACCTTTACATCCTTACAAATATTACTATTAAATAAAATACTTTTAACAAATTTATCAGAGTATCCAACACTTAAATAATCTTTATAAAATTGATATTTCTGAAACAAAGCTACCCCACTAGAATTATTTAATTTAATATTCCTATGACAATAATTCCTTAAAGCAGCTACTTTATGAGATACAGACTGATAGCTATCAGGTTTAATTATAGATCTTAATTCTTTACTTTTAACTAAATGACTGCACAATAAACAATTAGTTTCTATATTTCTAATCACCAAAAGATCTAAAAATTTTAACTTACCAAAATCTAACCCCCCTCCTTCTAACACAAATTTTATAGAAGGATCAAAACAATTAAACTCATTTACAAATTCCTTCAATTTACCATTCTCAACAACAAATAAACAATCATCAACATATCTGACAAATAATTTTACATATAAACAATTCTTTTTAATAATAATTTCCTCTTCCATAAAACTAATATAAACTGAACATACTAAAGGAGAAATAATATAACCTATTATCCATCCTTCCTTAATCTTATAAAAATTACCTTTATAAGTAAAATACATAGAATCTTCCAATAACAAAAGCAAATCTTTAATTACCTTAATTTTATTTTTTGATAAAGAACTTTTCTTAATCAATACAGACAAAAGAACATCAATACTGCTTAACCTATTAACAGACTGATACATATTTTCAATATCTAAACTTCCAAATACCCAACTACTTTCCATTTTAAAATTATTAATCTTATCAAAAGCCTCAAAAGAAGAAGAAACTGTGTACTGACCAAAATCAACAAATTGTTTTAAAAAATTATTCAAGAATCTAGAAATACCTTCTACAACACTACCTGTAAAATCAAAAATAAATCTTAAAGGAAAACCATCTTTATGAGTTTTAATATTCACAAACATCTTAGCTGATGTAAAATCATTAGGATAGCATTTTAAATAATCTACTCTATTAAAAATTTTTAAATTAACCATTTTCTTCATAATATCTATCAATTTTCTTTTAATCAAATTACCTGGATTTTTATCTAACAACATATATTTACCATTATTTAATTCTCTATCCATTTTCTCTTTGAAATCATCTCCTTTCATAATAACAAACCTACCAGCTTTGTCTTCACGAGAAATGATTACATCATTAGCAATTAACCTATTTTTAAGATGTTTAATCTCAGCAGGATTAATAACAAATTTTTCTTTCCTTTTTAAACTTTTATTCAAAATCGATTGAATACCAACTTTCTGCTCATCACTCAAATTACTAGATTCAATAGACGAAATTGTATCAAAAACTATATTTTTTGAATGAAATGGAACAAAATTTGGGCCTTTACCAAGAATATCTAATTCTCTATCATTTAACTTCAAATCCGTAAGATTAACAACTCTATCCTCAGAAACATTATTCTCATAACCTTTATCACTACAATAAACTTTATTAACTTTCCCAAACAACCACTTTAATTTTCTTTCATATTTTTTACAATATAAATTTGACCTATTCTGTCTAAATTGTCTCATAAAAAAATTCAAAATTGAATAATTAAAATCTTGCCTCCTTTCTAAATAAAATCTATTCCTTTTATATAGATAAATAAATTTATAAAACCTTACAAAAATATCTTTTAAAAAACTATTCAATATATATGTTTGTAACTTAAAAACTAAATTTTTATTTTGAATCAACTTTTTATTTTTACTAAAATTAATAACACAACACCTAGGAAAAACACTAAATTCCCTACATTTTTTAAGAAAATAAATCTGCCATCGTAAAGATTCTATCTTATCACTCAATTTAGACAAATTTTTAATCCTTCTAATATCATTAAATGGAAAATTATTAAAAATTAAGCTCCACAAACCCATACTAAATACCCAAATTACCAATACTCTTATAAATTAAAACCCAATAAAACCTACACACACTTCTATATATATAATATAACTAAATAAACACAAATATACTCTTTCAACCCAAACTCACACAACAAACATAATATACATAAATGACATTCAAATATATCAATAATTAAAAACAAAAAACAAAAATAAATATATCAATAATAAAATGTCTATAATAAATATCAATAATAAAATATCAATAATAATAATAATAATAAAAAAAAAAATCTTTACACTACATCAGCAAAACTACTCTTAAACTCAAAAAACTCATTAAAATGTAAACATTACAAGCATAAAGCTAAACTAGTCAATATAAAATCAAAACTACCCCAAATCTAAAATTAAACCAGACCAGAATAAAAATAATATTAAAACACAACCTAAGGTTTCACTGCTACAAGCAGACTTCTCAAGTGTAAAGAAATAATAAAAAAAAAAAAAACACACATTATATATACTATTAAAAACTACCCACAAATCCATTCACTTCCCATCCACCCTTAATATTAAAAGAACTCTTAAATAAGTTAATTGCTTCAGAATCATAAATTTTCAATAATAAAGACTCTTTAATTCTTCTTTTGATTTCATTTCTCTCAAAGAAGACAACCTTAGCTTCATCAAAATCAATAGTGTGGCCTGTATCTTTTTCATGGACATACAAAGCAGAACTAAGATATCTATTTTTAACTCTACTTTTATGAACCTTTACTCTTTCATTTAAACTCAAACTACTCTGACCTATGTAAACCTTCTTACAAAATAAACAAGGAATAAAATATACCACACCAGGAATAGTCTTTCTATCAAAAACTTCCTTTGTATTATTCAATAAATTATTCAATGTAACACCCCTTTTCCAAGCAATTTTCTTATTTCCAAACAATTTACTATTTCTACACACAATTTTATAAGAAGACAATTTAAATGGCAAAGAAATAAAATCATATTTTTCTTTAACCTTTACATCCTTACAAATATTACTATTAAATAAAATACTTTTAACAAATTTATCAGAGTATCCAACACTTAAATAATCTTTATAAAATTGATATTTCTGAAACAAAGCTACCCCACTAGAATTATTTAATTTAATATTCCTATGACAATAATTCCTTAAAGCAGCTACTTTATGAGATACAGACTGATAGCTATCAGGTTTAATTATAGATCTTAATTCTTTACTTTTAACTAAATGACTGCACAATAAACAATTAGTTTCTATATTTCTAATCACCAAAAGATCTAAAAATTTTAACTTACCAAAATCTAACCCCCCTCCTTCTAACACAAATTTTATAGAAGGATCAAAACAATTAAACTCATTTACAAATTCCTTCAATTTACCATTCTCAACAACAAATAAACAATCATCAACATATCTGACAAATAATTTTACATATAAACAATTCTTTTTAATAATAATTTCCTCTTCCATATAACTAATATAAACTGAACATACTAAAGGAGAAATAATATAACCTATTATCCACCCTTCCTTAATCTTATAAAAATTACCTTTATAAGTAAAATACATAGAATCTTCCAATAACAAAAGCAAATCTTTAATTACCTTAATTTTATTTTTTGATAAAGAACTTTTCTTAATCAATACAGACAAAAGAACATCAATACTGCTTAACCTATTAACAGACTGATACATATTTTCAATATCTAAACTTCCAAATACCCAACTACTTTCCATTTTAAAATTATTAATCTTATCAAAAGCCTCAAAAGAAGAAGAAACTGTGTACTGACCAAAATCAACAAATTGTTTTAAAAAATTATTCAAGAATCTAGAAATACCTTCTACAACACTACCTGTAAAATCAAAAATAAATCTTAAAGGAAAACCATCTTTATGAGTTTTAATATTCACAAACATCTTAGCTGATGTAAAATCATTAGGATAGCATTTTAAATAATCTACTCTATTAAAAATTTTTAAATTAACCATTTTCTTCATAATATCTATCAATTTTCTTTTAATCAAATTACCTGGATTTTTATCTAACAACATATATTTACCATTATTTAATTCTCTATCCATTTTCTCTTTGAAATCATCTCCTTTCATAATAACAAACCTACCAGCTTTGTCTTCACGAGAAATGATTACATCATTAGCAATTAACCTATTTTTAAGATGTTTAATCTCAGCAGGATTAATAACAAATTTTTCTTTCCTTTTTAAACTTTTATTCAAAATCGATTGAATACCAACTTTCTGCTCATCACTCAAATTACTAGATTCAATAGACGAAATTGTATCAAAAACTATATTTTTTGAATGAAATGGAACAAAATTTGGGCCTTTACCAAGAATATCTAATTCTCTATCATTTAACTTCAAATCCGTAAGATTAACAACTCTATCCTCAGAAACATTATTCTCATAACCTTTATCACTACAATAAACTTTATTAACTTTCCCAAACAACCACTTTAATTTTCTTTCATATTTTTTACAATATAAATTTGACCTATTCTGTCTAAATTGTCTCATAAAAAAATTCAAAATTGAATAATTAAAATCTTGCCTCCTTTCTAAATAAAATCTATTCCTTTTATATAGATAAATAAATTTATAAAACCTTACAAAAATATCTTTTAAAAAACTATTCAATATATATGTTTGTAACTTAAAAACTAAATTTTTATTTTGAATCAACTTTTTATTTTTACTAAAATTAATAACACAACACCTAGGAAAAACACTAAATTCCCTACATTTTTTAAGAAAATAAATCTGCCATCGTAAAGATTCTATCTTATCACTCAATTTAGACAAATTTTTAATCCTTCTAATATCATTAAATGGAAAATTATTAAAAATTAAGCTCCACAAACCCATACTAAATACCCAAATTACCAATACTCTTATAAATTAAAACCCAATAAAACCTACACACACTTCTATATATATAATATAACTAAATAAACACAAATATACTCTTTCAACCCAAACTCACACAACAAACATAATATACATAAATGACATTCCAATATATCAATAATTAAAAACAAAAAACAAAAATAAATATATCAATAATAAAATGTACTCCTAAACTCAAAAAATTGTTTGGAAATAAGAAAATTGCTTGGAAAAGGGGTGTTACATTGAATAATTTATTGAATAATACAAAGGAAGTTTTTGATAGAAAGACTATTCCTGGTGTGGTATATTTTATTCCTTGTTTATTTTGTAAGAAGGTTTACATAGGTCAGAGTAGTTTGAGTTTAAATGAAAGAGTAAAGGTTCATAAAAGTAGAGTTAAAAATAGATATCTTAGTTCTGCTTTGTATGTCCATGAAAAAGATACAGGCCACACTATTGATTTTGATGAAGCTAAGGTTGTCTTCTTTGAGAGAAATGAAATCAAAAGAAGAATTAAAGAGTCTTTATTATTGAAAATTTATGATTCTGAAGCAATTAACTTATTTAAGAGTTCTTTTAATATTAAGGGTGGATGGGAAGTGAATGGATTTGTGGGTAGTTTTTAATAGTATATATAATGTGTGTTTTTTTTTTTTATTATTATTTCTTTACACTTGAGAAGTCTGCTTGTAGCAGTGAAACCTTAGGTTGTGTTTTAATATTATTTTTATTCTGGTCTGGTTTAATTTTAGATTTGGGGTAGTTTTGATTTTATATTGACTAGTTTAGCTTTATGCTTGTAATGTTTACATTTTAATGAGTTTTTTGAGTTTAAGAGTAGTTTTGCTGATGTAGTGTAAAGATTTTTTTTTTTTTTATTATTATTATTATTGATATTTTATTATTGATATTTATTATAGACATTTTATTATTGATATATTTATTTTTGTTTTTTGTTTTTAATTATTGATATATTGGAATGTCATTTATGTATATTATGTTTGTTGTGTGAGTTTGGGTTGAAAGAGTATATTTGTGTTTATTTAGTTATATTATATATATAGAAGTGTGTGTAGGTTTTATTGGGTTTTAATTTATAAGAGTATTGGTAATTTGGGTATTTAGTATGGGTTTGTGGAGCTTAATTTTTAATAATTTTCCATTTAATGATATTAGAAGGATTAAAAATTTGTCTAAATTGAGTGATAAGATAGAATCTTTACGATGGCAGATTTATTTTCTTAAAAAATGTAGGGAATTTAGTGTTTTTCCTAGGTGTTGTGTTATTAATTTTAGTAAAAATAAAAAGTTGATTCAAAATAAAAATTTAGTTTTTAAGTTACAAACATATATATTGAATAGTTTTTTAAAAGATAATTTTGTAAGGTTTTATAAATTTATTTATCTATATAAAAGGAATAGATTTTATTTAGAAAGGAGGCAAGATTTTAATTATTCAATTTTGAATTTTTTTATGAGACAATTTAGACAGAATAGGTCAAATTTATATTGTAAAAAATATGAAAGAAAATTAAAGTGGTTGTTTGGGAAAGTTAATAAAGTTTATTGTAGTGATAAAGGTTATGAGAATAATGTTTCTGAGGATAGAGTTGTTAATCTTACGGATTTGAAGTTAAATGATAGAGAATTAGATATTCTTGGTAAAGGCCCAAATTTTGTTCCATTTCATTCAAAAAATATAGTTTTTGATACAATTTCGTCTATTGAATCTAGTAATTTGAGTGATGAGCAGAAAGTTGGTATTCAATCGATTTTGAATAAAAGTTTAAAAAGGAAAGAAAAATTTGTTATTAATCCTGCTGAGATTAAACATCTTAAAAATAGGTTAATTGCTAATGATGTAATCATTTCTCATGAAGACAAAGCTGGTAGGTTTGTTATTATGAAAGGAGATGATTTCAAAGAGAAAATGGATAGAGAATTAAATAATGGTAAATATATGTTGTTAGATAAAAATCCAGGTAATTTGATTAAAAGAAAATTGATAGATATTATGAAGAAAATGGTTAATTTAAAAATTTTTAATAGAGTAGATTATTTAAAATGCTATCCTAATGATTTTACATCAGCTAAGATGTTTGTGAATATTAAAACTCATAAAGATGGTTTTCCTTTAAGATTTATTTTTGATTTTACAGGTAGTGTTGTAGAAGGTATTTCTAGATTCTTGAATAATTTTTTAAAACAATTTGTTGATTTTGGTCAGTACACAGTTTCTTCTTCTTTTGAGGCTTTTGATAAGATTAATAATTTTAAAATGGAAAGTAGTTGGGTATTTGGAAGTTTAGATATTGAAAATATGTATCAGTCTGTTAATAGGTTAAGCAGTATTGATGTTCTTTTGTCTGTATTGATTAAGAAAAGTTCTTTATCAAAAAATAAAATTAAGGTAATTAAAGATTTGCTTTTGTTATTGGAAGATTCTATGTATTTTACTTATAAAGGTAATTTTTATAAGATTAAGGAAGGGTGGATAATAGGTTATATTATTTCTCCTTTAGTATGTTCAGTTTATATTAGTTTTATGGAAGAGGAAATTATTATTAAAAAGAATTGTTTATATGTAAAATTATTTGTCAGATATGTTGATGATTGTTTATTTGTTGTTGAGAATGGTAAATTGAAGGAATTTGTAAATGAGTTTAATTGTTTTGATCCTTCTATAAAATTTGTGTTAGAAGGAGGGGGGTTAGATTTTGGTAAGTTAAAATTTTTAGATCTTTTGGTGATTAGAAATATAGAAACTAATTGTTTATTGTGCAGTCATTTAGTTAAAAGTAAAGAATTAAGATCTATAATTAAACCTGATAGCTATCAGTCTGTATCTCATAAAGTAGCTGCTTTAAGGAATTATTGTCATAGGAATATTAAATTAAATAATTCTAGTGGGGTAGCTTTGTTTCAGAAATATCAATTTTATAAAGATTATTTAAGTGTTGGATACTCTGATAAATTTGTTAAAAGTATTTTATTTAATAGTAATATTTGTAAGGATGTAAAGGTTAAAGAAAAATATGATTTTATTTCTTTGCCATTTAAATTGTCTTCTTATAAAATTGTGTGTAGAAATAGTAAATTGTTTGGAAATAAGAAAATTGCTTGGAAAAGGGGTGTTACATTGAATAATTTATTGAATAATACAAAGGAAGTTTTTGATAGAAAGACTATTCCTGGTGTGGTATATTTTATTCCTTGTTTATTTTGTAAGAAGGTTTACATAGGTCAGAGTAGTTTGAGTTTAAATGAAAGAGTAAAGGTTCATAAAAGTAGAGTTAAAAATAGATATCTTAGTTCTGCTTTGTATGTCCATGAAAAAGATACAGGCCACACTATTGATTTTGATGAAGCTAAGGTTGTCTTCTTTGAGAGAAATGAAATCAAAAGAAGAATTAAAGAGTCTTTATTATTGAAAATTTATGATTCTGAAGCAATTAACTTATTTAAGAGTTCTTTTAATATTAAGGGTGGATGGGAAGTGAATGGATTTGTGGGTAGTTTTTAATAGTATATATAATGTGTGTTTTTTTTTTTTATTATTATTATTTCTTTACACTTGAGAAGTCTGCTTGTAGCAGTGAAACCTTAGGTTGTGTTTTAATATTATTTTTATTCTGGTCTGGTTTAATTTTAGATTTGGGGTAGTTTTGATTTTATATTGACTAGTTTAGCTTTATGCTTGTAATGTTTATATATATATATATATATATATATATATATATATATATATATATATATATATATATATATATATATATATATATATATATATATATATATATATATATATATTTAAAGTTATCAAATAAATTTTCGATTTAATTTTTTTTATATAGTTAATATTTTTTTGAATGTTAATTGTTTAAAAGAAAATAGCTGTAACAATGATTTTCAAAACTGCATTTTCTAGCACGTGGAATAACAGCAACAACAAAAGAAGCCATTATTATTATTAAGATAGTGATTAAACAAACTGAAGGATAAAAATTTGTTGTACTTTGTTTCTTTGAAATTGCCATTCTTAAGAATAGTGGAATAAGATAAATTTCTGTAATAAATACATAAACAATGACTGGCTAATATATATATATATATATATATTGCAGCCAGGAAGCTGCACCATTTCCTTTCATTTATTTAAAAGGCAGTTTAAAAAGAAAAACTAAGCAAATTTCAACACATGAATTTCATCGCGTCTGAAGCCGAAATTTGATTTAGCTATCTGGAATCTATAATGGTCAATCTAATAATAATCTGGATATAACTAAAATTAATTAATATATTGGATTCAACATGTCAATTATTATTTTTTTAAGGAGAGAAATTTTAAAAAATTAAATATATATGTGCATTTGGAAACCAATAATTTTTTCTAACGTGTTATTTCTTCAATTTAACTTTAGATAGAATGCATTCTAATATTAAACACATATAAAAGAATAAAACAACAAAACAAGTTGACTTTTGAAAAGAAAAATAAACAAGTAAAACTTTGAAAGGTAGTAAATAATTTTGTTAATATAAATGATATATATATATATATATATATATATATATATATATATATATATATATATATATATATATATATATATATTTGAGATCGATATATTTTACTTTTATTTTTAATTATAAAAATATAACGTTTTTATAAATGTCATTCTATTCAATTCAAGCATCTTGTTTTCTAACAGCAATAAATGTTTAGCAGGTATCAGAATTAACATGTAAGTAATTTAAAATCTTTAAGAATGACACATAAGTTTGGGTTGCATATGGGTTGCTATATGTATATTTTAATAAGTAAAATTTATATGCACAAATTTTATTATTAAAAAAAAATATTTTTTTTTTATTATTTATTCATCTATTTTCATTTTTTTTTAAAACTTCATATAATAATTCTTATGCAGACCTAAACAATAATTTATATATTTGCTGGATATAATATACTTTTATTTTTATTTTTTTTTAATTTTGAATATTTGAAAAATATAAATATGGATTTGTGTTTATATTAATGCATACTTGTTAAGCATAAATATGTCTTTATTTATTTAATATATATATATATATCAGAAACAAAGAGAATTCTATTAAATCCAATAAACACATCCAATACGATGTTATCCTCTATTAAATTGTGAATTCAATTAATTTCATAATGACTCTGGCACTAAAAAAAATAAGAATAAAATATTAATACTCTTTCAAATAAATTACAAAGACATTACTTATAAAACAAACAGTACATCCTTTATTTTTATATTATAGTTTAATTTTAGGTAGTATCAATGTTTTAAATACAAACCCAATACAAAAAAATATATACATATATACTTGTAATAAGTATATATATATATATATATATATATATATATAAAGTATATATGTATATATTTTTATATATATATATATATATATATATATATTTGATTAGTTAGTCATATCAACCTTGAAAATAAATTATAATGATAGATCTCATTGCTCTGTATGATTTTAGATTCATTTCATGTATAGCTAGTTGGAAGGGCATATAAACAATTTATTCAAATATAACTGGGATAATTTTATCTTTCTTCATTTAAATTATATAATTTATTATATTAGGATTTCTCAACAATTGGATTCATTTAGATTACATATATTCCATTACATTTATCATCCCAATGTTTGAAGCATTATTTTCTTCTCAAATATTGATGTTCCATTACATTTGATGTATAATATGTTTATATGATTTATTGTCCATTACATTTGGCACCACAAACTGTAGGTCCCAGTTAACTGATGATTGGTATAATGGAGTAAAAGTATGTTCCATTACATTTTGGATGCCACAACATGGTCAGCATAATATGTTTGTTCAATTGTCCATTACATTTGGCGCCTCAAAGTTAGGGGCTTGGTTAACTAATGATTATTGTTGCAAAAGTTCATATGTTTATTTTCATTTGAGATCATATATAAATTGTCCATTACAATATATATATATATATATATATATATATATATATATATATATATATATATATATATATATAATTTGATGACTATATTTCTTCAAAGCCATATATGTAATTATATCATTGAATATTTATAAATACAGTAATCAGATATATTTTAATAAGTTTATCCACTTACGAGCATGCTATTCTTGTAGTCTTTATCAACTAACACTTTGAAAGACCAACCATCCCACAATTCTGTGATCTTAATGCTTGCTGCCAGAAACATTAAAATCACAGAATCAAATGTTAAGATTATAGAATTGTGGGAGGTTTAGCCTTTTAAAGTGTTAATTGACAAAGACTACTAGGATGAGAGAATCTAGGGTAGTCAAAATTGCTACTAAGTAGATAATATTTTAAAAATATATTTGATTACTATATTGATAAATATTCAATTATATATATATATATATATATATATATATATATATATATATATATATATATATATATATATATATATATATATATATATATATATATATATATATATATATATATATTCTTAAAAGAAAGTTGCCTTTACAACAGTTTGTTACCATTAAATTTATTATTTTTATTAGAATTACAATTTTGTTTTAATGGACTATATATATATATATATATGGTTTTGACTTCAATTTTAAGTGTAAAAACATTGCAAATTGAAAAAAATAACAATAAAATAAAAATAAAAGAGGCTATGCTAATATACAAATATAAACATGACTTAATTAACAGGCAAGCAGCAAATGTTAAGATCATGGAATTGTGGAAAAGTTAGCATTTCAAAGTTTTAGTTGACACAGATTACTGTGATAATCGAAAGCACTCCTAAGTGGATAAAAAATAATTTTAATTATATACAAGTGTAGTTTATATTTATTCTTTTTTAATGATTGTCCAGATCTTTCTTGAAACAATAGACACTGCTGACCTTGTGTCAAGTTCCATCTTGACTGGTGTATCATTAATTATGACAGTGTCTATAAACCCACTTATCATCTCATGTATGGTTTGTACAGATTAGTTGCTTATGTTTTTTTATCAATGCCTTTACTGGTTTTAGGAATAGACTTGTGTGTTTGTCTTTTTAATTTCAGACATGCTGCCTTTGTATGTCTGACTTGCTTGCAAAATGTGCATGTTACTCTGTGGTATGGGCATTCTGTATTCATGTGTATGTGCTCATTGTGTGTTATGCTCAATTTTTTGCACAAGTGTTTTAATGGTTTAGCTTGACAAGCTATTGTTTCTGCTAGTCCTGCGTAAGCTACCACTGTCTCAAAATCTAGGTCGAGCATCATTAACATTTTCAGCCTCAAATTGTGATCGTTTATGCCACAAATAAAACAATAATGAAGTGCTTCTTTCATGAAGTCGTTGAAATCACACTTCAAGGCTAATAAATGGATTTGTTTTGCAAATTCTCTAGCTGTTTCACTCCGATATTGTATGCTGAGATTAAAATGGTATCTGTGCATTATTGTCAATGGTATAGGAAAAAAGTACTCTGTGAAAATTGTCAACACTCTATCAAAATCCAGCTCAGCTGGGGTTACTGCCATAGATTGAGACTTGAGTATATCATATGTTTGCAGACCTATTATGGACATTAGTCTGGTTAACTTTACCTCAGGATATTTGATCTGGTTAGCTTTTAGATAAAAAAATCAAATGTTCTTTATTATTTGGCCAGCTCTCAGGTTGAGCTGGATCAAAAGATTCCATGGAGCCAATTGCTTTAGCTATCTTTATTTAATTTTAAGAGTAACCACTTGTAATTATTTTGGTTTTACAGTTATGTTATTGTAAATAACTTAATGAAGCTTTTAAACCATTAGTGCAAGCTTTTGTCACTGTCTTGCGAGTAATGTTCTTATGATCTATTGAAGCTTCAAAATGACATGCCTTTATGTTTGCAGTCAATTTTATTCAACAGTTTTACATAGTTTTTTTTTTTCCAAAAAGAAAAATAATAAAACAACTATGCAAAATACTCACTTACATATTTTATAATATAATTTTTTCAACTGTGAAGAAAAAAATGTTTGTCTGACTGCACCAGATCTGTTGAAACTGGTGTAGTTTATTCTATCCATGAGGAAAAAAAAATTATCTGTGACTGCACCAAATCTGTTGTGTTTGGTTAGGCTTACAGGATCATTTCCAAACCAATAGACACAAAAAGAATAACTACTCAGCAATTATACGTACAATTTATTAATGCAAAAAATATACACATGTTAGTTAAACAAATGAATAAATATAGTTGATACAATTGAATGCTGAAATAGTTGAGCTGAGTATGGAACTCACTTCTAGCTAAATGTTTAGCCTGTGTTGTGAACCCTGCTAAGACTCTTCAAGCTATGTATTTAACTTGCCTTGAGGCAGCTCCAATTCAGATGTAGCAGTTTCCAATCCGTAGGTGGACTTGCCTTACTGCATGGATGTCACAATAATGACTAGATAATATCTTTGCTGATGGCAGAAGGTTTAATGGAGAGCACGTTCGGTCATTCAGGTTAACTGAAGGAATTACTCTCTGCCTTTCCTCCAAAAGGCTGACTATTTAATGGCAATCCCCTACTTTAATGGAAAGATTCGGATTTGGTGCCTGAACCCCAGTGAAGCATATAATCTTTTTGGACAGCAACTGGGTGCTAGCTAATCAGGTAAAAAATCTGGAATAGTCCACATCTAAAGGCAAGGTCAGATATGACAAAAGTGTTACCCAGTAACTTGCACAACAATGCCAAAATTCACCAATTAAATGTTCACACAGACAACAAAATTTATACCAGAAAGCAAATCAAAGTTTCACTCAGACTATTAAACATATTCTAAAAAAGATATAAAATATTTAGAAATATATATGTAAAAGAACTAAATACTTATGGTTCTATAAAATCATATAAATAATAATTAGATCTATTATTCTTGTATCATTTTTTTATAATATCTCTATTAATACTATTGCAATTTTTCTAGAAAAGTTGAATTCAAAACAACTAAAAGAGCAAGCTTGATTTAAATGTGGTTATATTGAAGTAATCATATACAGTTATCATTAAATTTTTTAAATATACAAACTTAAGAATTTCAATATATATATATATATATATATATATTGTGACCATGCCATTAGCCATAGTGCTTTTTAAAAGGGTTTAAAATATCCAATTTTTTTATATATTGCAACCCTTGGTTTTTCCGTGGAGAAACAAACGATTAGTAAATTCAGTGTAATATTAGTTTTAAAATAGTCTAAGAAGATTTTTTTTTATCAGTTTTAAGTTAAATAAAAGTTGATATTTTGTTTTTAGAGTAAAACAATCTTAAATCCCATATAAACAAAAATGTTTGTACTTTTTCAAAATTACAATGTATAAGTAAGCAAATAGTTTATACTTTGTGGCTAATTATGAATCAAAATATATAAAATGTGCTAACACACACAAGCACACAAAGCTAAAATCAAATAAAGAAAATATATATTATTTTAATATCTATTCATTAAATGGTTAAGCGCTTTCAAGGTTCAAAGCCCTCATAGGCATAGGCGTATTACAAAATATAATAAATTGACTCGGAGTGATGCAAATTTATGTGAATGAAATGATTACGCATTTCATTTCTTGGATATTTTGTAGCAACAGTCTTTTCTACTGATGGTGTTGCCATCTCTACATATAAAGAAAGCTTATTTTATCTTTCTTTTTAGATCGTGCCGCTCTCTGCATACCACAACTGGATATCCCGGTTGACAATCATGCCCAGATGAAGCATGGTGCTGTGCAAAAACTGAACTATGAGCAGTGTCCACCAAAGCTCTATTATAAGAATAAGTGTGTTGAGATAGCCTAGAGGACAGAGAGGCCCTAGTCTCACCATAATATGATGATCTACAAAATTTTTCAGGGCAGGCAATATTATAGACCACCTGAGGTGTCACGAGGGTGGTAGGAAGTCCTTGGTATTATTAATTAGTTTGTTAGAGTTAGGAGGTGTGTGAAAACATAACTGTTATTTATTATTGAAAATATTATAAAAACATTTATGCATATTAGGCAGGTAAGGGAGTAGGAGTCTTTGCTTGTCAATGTTAGGGACTTGATCATTTATTTTAGCAAAAAACTGTTTTATCCTCCTGTCGATTACATTCATATCAAAACCAACTTTTATTAGGTAGTCCCTATATGAAGTGAGGTTGGCTTTTTTATCTGCCTCAAGTTTACACAGGTGCATATTTCTATACAAAAACGAGATTGAACTAGAGAGTTTGTAGTTAGTTGATGAATTTGAAAGAGGGTGGGAGTGTCCTCTAACACCAAGGGGTTTGATTAGCATCTTATAATTAATATGTGTGTGTTCTCGCTGCATATGTAGGTCCAGGTATTTAACTTGTTTATGGGCATTTTCATTATCCATGTTAAACGTAAGCCCTGTAGTGTTTTGAAGTTCATTTTTTATTTGTAGAATAATCGGAGAGGGAGTGGCTATAAAGATATCATCAACATATCTAGTGTATATGGATAGCAAGTTAGATTCTTGGTATTTCAGAATTATTTGCTTTTCAAAATAATTTAAAACTACACTTGAGATGATGCCGCTCATAGGCAGTCCCATCGGCCAACCGTCTTTCATATGAAACCACTGGTTGTGAAAGAATGCCATAATATAAGTATAGATAGGGAAGGGAATTGAGTGTTTTGCATGCATTGTATAACTTTAAAATAGTTAATTTTATAAAAGAATAAAGATATAAATTGAATCAATGATATTTTAAAATGTGAAAGTCGATATTACCATTAGAAAATTTAACTTGCTAATTCTAGCGAGTGATTAATATTTTATTATATGGAGAAATAGTGCTTAAAATTTCAAAAGACTATGAAATAAGTTTAATGTTAATTAAAGTAACAATAAATACATATCTAATTATTATTCTTTATATGTGTGTGCAAGTGTGTGTAACATATATAATTTTAATTATACAGAAAATTATAAGGTTTTGTGCATCATATCATATACCATTTGATATAGTGTTCAGAGAGTTATTATTTTATCTTGGCTTTAAATTATTATTTTCAATCATAAATATTTAAGCAAAATTTGGTCTATTTATTTTAATTAAAAAGATTTTTCAATACATTTTTTACCATTTTTTTTTTTTTTTTACATTTTTTGTTCAAACTGGGAAAATCTCTCAAAGCACATGTGGTAATGAAAGGTTTTTGAATAATTAATGTCCAGAATAAAGTTAACAAACCATTTAAAATTTTAATATTAGGAGTCAAAGTGTAACCACTTATGTCATAAAATGATTAATAAGCTTTTGGGTTGGGCTTTACTCTAAAAATCTTGTGCCAAGTGAGCACGTACCTATTCCATTTTTTAATCTAACGTCTGATTAAATTTATTAGTTTTTATTTAAAAAGTGTATATATTGTATCTTATCAACGAAGCAGTAGAAAGTTAATAGGCACACTAATGTTTTTTTAAAGTCAATTGGTGACAAAATTTTACCAATCTAACAAGAAAATCTATACACCATGCTTAATTCAATGTGTCCAATTTCGAAGCTTCGATCACGTCAGCAAGTTTCAGGCACAGTCTTTTATAGATACTTATCTCTTATTAAATAACTTAATTATTAAATTTGAATTGATCATTGTACTGCAAACTTTTCTTAATATTTATTTTACATGGAATAAGTTGTTTTTAATATTTGAATGGATTTTATTACAAACATTCTAATATTTTATTCTACTTCAAAAATTTACTTTTAAGTACTACGATAAACGTGTTATAAATATAACAAAACGCTGGAAGAGTAATAAATGGCAATTTTATAATTATATTATATTTCATCAAAGACATAATAAAGTCAAAAGAATAATTTATATTGTCTATGATTATTGTTATAAAGTAAACCTTTTGCATTCTCATGAGTAGTTGTAAAAAAAAGAACGTTGTAAGCTCTAGCCAAAATAACCTAATGGATATAAGAAAAAAGAAATATTAAATAAACTTTCGTTAAAAAACAACTTGTAACGTATATTATATTGATCATCTAGTTCTGTTAACTATCTTTAAATGGAATAAGTGGTGTAAATCTTTACTAAATATTTTGAAATATTATAATGAGCATATATTTTAAAGTTAATCTGGAAATAATGGAAAATCATCTCAGTGGATTAAGTAGTTTCTAAAACAAGAAAAGTAAATTAATATATGATAATTCATCAGGAAATAAGTGATATAATAAATGTATGAATTATTATACCATATTATGGATAAAAGTGCAATAATCCGGATCCTATAAATAACTACTATTTTAAATGTGTGTTTTAACTACGATTTTGTACAAATAAATATTTATATTTTGGACAACTTCGATAGTATTCTCCCATGGCCATGCATGCATTTTGTTTTTTTTAATTGAAATAATATATTTTTCTTTGTATAATCTACACTTCGTGGGAGGATAATTGCCATGATCCCAGTGTACCAAGAAAGACACAATACATATTATTATTATTATTATTATTATTATTATTATTATTATTATTATTATTATTATTATTATTATTATTATTATTATTATTATTATTATTATTATTATTATTATTATTATTATTATTATTATTATTATTATTATTATTATTATTATTATTATTATATTTATGTTAGTATGTTTTTAGTTAAGAGTTAAAAAATGTTTGACCCCATATATTCAATCCAACTTAAAGTAAGGAAATAGTTTGGTTTACTATGACATTGCTTGAGCTCATATTTTTTATTAGAAATACTAGGAGAGTGTGATGTACGAAAAGTTTTATAAAATATTGTTAAGCTAATAAGTTAAATAAATATTTTTATCCTTATTTAATTTTCATATTTAGTATTTTATTGCTATGCTTGCAAGTGTGTGAGTTATTTAAAATGTGTATTTTAAAATGAATTGTGCCTATTTCTTAGCTTATAGAATTATTTCTAAGTAAAATTTATTCTTAGTACTATTAGACTAATCGGTTCATGCATCAATAATATGATACTCTTTTATGCTATGTGAGTGAAAATGATTTCTGTTTGTTGAGGTGATTGTATTTTTAAACGCCTCAAAGGGTTGGTATGTTATCTCAACGAAATTTTTAGGAGATCGAGAACTTGATACCAGCTTCATTCTTGTTTTATGCTTTGTAAGAGAAATGTTTTTATGGTTGTAGTGTGCAGTGTTTTTAGCAGGCCTCTTATATATGTGCAGAGACAAGTTCCTCACATAATTTATAGTCTCATAAGAAGACAATTCTTAGGTCTATGCTAGCACCAAGAAATTATTATTAATTTATTGTCTCTTACGAAAGCATCATTTATGATAATTTTATGTTTTTTACTTGTTATGTCATTGCATATTAGTGAAGAGTAGTTACTTGTTTAGGGACTAAATATAATATTATATTCATAAATCGATGTACCAAGTATCTAAGCTTTGCTTAGTTTGTGTGAGAATTGATATTTATTTTAAATATATGTTTACAAGTTTGAATTCAGACAAGCAGTGTGCATCAGACCAGGTTCATGCAGAAACAAGTGATCGCTGGACTGGTAAGATATAATAAACTCACATTGGGCTACAGCAGTATATACATGTATGTGTGCATAGATATAGTTATTAAAATATATCACACAATTATCAGATGTAATTTGAAACATAAATTATGGTATATAATAGTTCTCTAAATGCGTCTAAACTCAAATAGTAGAAGTTAAATTAATTTTGATTACACTTTAAAACATGTTCTTAAGTAATTTTAGAATCTTGAAAATACAAATGTCTTAATAAACTGAGTAAATATTACAGTAAAATTTTATGGGTTTTAAGCTACTTAATGCAGTTAACAATAGTAATATATTTTGCATAATGTTGCTGAAGCACCTCTTCAGATATAAACAAATAAATGTTAATCCATGTATTATGGGTCAAAAGAATTATAAATCATAATATAAAACAGTAGTAGTAGTAGTAGTAGTAGTAGTAGTAGTAGTAGTAGAATAGTAGTAGTAGCAGCAGCAGCAGCAGTAGTAGTAGTATTAGTAGTAGTAATACTAGTAGCAGTAGCAGTAGCAGTAGTAGTAGTAGTAGTAGTAGTAGTAGTAGTAACAATAATAATAATAATTAATAATAATAATAATAATAATAATAATAATAATAATAATAATAATAATAATAATAATAATAATAATAATAATAATAATAATAATAATAATAATAATAATAATAATAATAATAATAATAATAATAAGGATGCATATGCCTTATACATGCATTGATCAATAAAATCTATTTAGAAGACATTTTTAAATATTTATTTCTTGCGTTGTTAGCCGAGAGGAATCGCAGCAGCCATGCAAGCAAGTAGTTGGTTGCAGATGGTTGTGGGTTTGCGTCCGATGCTATGACATATATATATATATTCTTTTTAGGCAACAATATGAAAAGCTTTTTAATTTTATTTTAATTATATTACCCACTATATGAACAATAATCGTGGTAGCTTTCCTTTACTTAATAGAAAATAAAGCCAATAATATTTATTACAGTCTTTTCGGTAAATTAATTAGTTACAATCGTAAAAATAAAGTGATAATATATATTAAATAAAAGGATATATATATAAATTATGTTTGACTTCTGTATTCTTTCCGAAATATATGTAATATGCAAATTTATATATATATATATTAAATATAGTAATATTCATATAATTTAACTTATTTTATTAGAAGTACTTTCAACTATATTCCTTTTAGTATTTGTCAATTATATAACGTTGAATAATTGAAACAAGACATCATTTCACTACTTCCATAATTCAATTCAGTTCTCCCACAATTCTATTATTTTCATGTTTGATGATTGACAATTCATTAACATTTGACGTTTTGTTGAAATTAATATAGCCTCTTTTATTTTACGTTTATTAGGGCAACGTTCAATTTATATAATTTTTATGTTTTTTTTATAATATAATAACATCCTATTTATAAGTTTTATTATGAGCAAGTATAACAGATAATGAAGGTTTATTTTCATCTTTTTCTGATTGTTTTTCATTTTGAACTCTTTTATATAAAAACTTATGAATTGAATTATGGGAGTGGTGATATAATGTCTTGTTTTGATTAGTCAACGTTATATACTTGACAATGACTAAAATGTATATATTTCAAAGCACTTCTAATAAAATAAGTTAAATTATATGAATATTACTTTATTTAATATATATAAATTTGTATATTATATATATATAATGTGTGTGTGTTGCAAGAAGTAAACTTTAATTTGTAAACTAAGAAAAATAACAGTATTTCAATATTATCGTCATTACCAAAGTCTTTTTTACATTAATAGTCTCTCATAATTTATTTTATTAAAAAATATTAGCTTATGAGTTTTAATAAGTGTATGATATAGTCAGTTATAGCAAAATATTTTTTTTCCAATGATGGTCATCGTCATGTGAAACCGGATACACGTTACTTTAATCGTTAGGATAATCAAACTTGTTTGCAATAATTCTACTAAATCAAACTAATTAATCTTTAATACTCCCAGTTTATTGAATAATGTAATTTAATAAATACTGCTATGTCATATCTATTTCGTTTACCCAAGTCTATAATTCCGTCTTTTTTTTTTCTTTTCCAGGAATTAATCTACAAACACTGGCCACTGCAGTAGGCCACCCTCTTTCCTCCTAAAATGTTTATCGTTATTTATAAAATTTACAATTATAATATTCCATGTAGGCCGAAATTGTCTATAAGGAAATAGATTTTAACTTTTCAAATATATAGAATATGCGCTGATTTCATTTAATATCATCATATAGTTCTAGAAATTAATTTATGCATTTTTCATACTATATTTTAATATTTTATTAAGTGTTGCTTTTTTTATTTATTTTGATGTAATGCGTATTTAATTGTAGAATTTATGTCTACAATAATATCATAGTAAAAAAATATGATAAATCTCAGAGAAAAATCGAGGGCTATTTAAATAACAAAGTGAAATATTGAGTACACCAATAACTTACAGAAGTCAGAATTTATATATTTTTTTATTCTTCTTATGAAAATCAATTAAAAAATCATTAACTTATAAATCGTCTATCTCTCCCCTTGTCAATTCATTCATTCAAATCATTAGTTAATACTTTTTGCAATAAACTATATCCAAATTTGTTGAATTTTAAATTACCTGCTTCAACATGTAAATTCACTACTTTTGCAATTTGATTATTAATAAAACAATAAAATTTTCCATTTAGGATAATAGGAATATTATAAATGATGATACTTGTCATTGTGCTATTCAATGTAAATATCAATTGTCCTTTCAAAATTTGAGCAGCATTTTCTATTTCGTTACTGTATTCGTATATTTTTGTTCGAAATCTAGTGTATAAATTAACATGAAGCCACACAATCTTTTCAATGGGAATTTTGATATCATAATACAATTCAATGATTTCACCCTCTTTTACAATAATCGTGGATGATATACCTAAAAAAATTGTATATATATATGTCTAGTATTAAAAATTTTATAATTATTTACCTAATAAAAATAATTTAAAAACTTTTAATATATATATATATATTAATGTACAATAATACTCAAACATAGTTTAAATATAAAATAAAAATATTATATATATATATATATATATATATAATATTTTTATTTTATATTTAAACTATATATTATATATATATATATATATATATATAGTAATGGATCAGAGAGTCAGGGGTTAATCTTGGACCATGGAAAATCATCATCAATCCCAGTTAATGAACTTATCTAAATACACATATATTATAATGAGCATGAGAGACCAATACAGATCTAATTATAAGTAACCATACATTCACCAGCTTTACACAAATGAATAATGATCATTCATCATGAATAATCAAAAATAAATGAACAGTCAATTTTGTGACTAGATTTGAAATGGGTCTACTATATATCAGGGTAATTATTTAGTCTTTGCAAGAATGGGTCAGATTATATACACAACAATTTGGTTGTGCAAATTTAAGTGCTCACTTATAAAAATATAAATATTAAAAATAATGCTGGGTTACTAAAACATGTGGACCATTATCAATGATCTGGCCATTTATTATCTTTAATGTACTTTCCAAGTATAAATATAATTTCTAAATAAGTAATTAAAATAAAATGTAGGGGAAGGAGGTTTGAAGGATATTCCTTTAGTGTCATCTATAATCATCATCATCATCTGGATGTCTATAACCTATATATAAACCTAGCTTATATAACAGACCATGATGCAAGAATCTAGATCAATGAAAAAAAGCTATATAACTGTTATTGTGAGCATGAGATATAATACAACATATAATAATTTATCATATTTTACAATTAAATAAATTTATTGGAATAATCTTAACAATGCAATATCAATTTATTAAGAACAATATAATTAAAATGAAATTAAAGTCAGTAGAATATGCTATATAAATTGAACATTTGGATTATGATTACAATCTAAAAGAAATAACCTATCACATTATGATTTACCAATATGTACGTAGTTTTAATTAAAACATGTACATGTCACTTCACCCTTTCCTGCATAAACATTACATATCAGAATTGTGATAAACTAATAATAAAATTCCATTCATTTTTATAATACATAATTGCACATATATGTGAGTATATACAAAACTATACATAATCCAAATTAAAGCTATTAATTGAACGATTATTTTTATAAGTAAAAGTTTACTTTAAATATATGTATATAATTTATTTTTTTGTAAATACAAGCTTAAATATATATATATATATTGTGGCCTGTCTTCAGGTGGTACGACCCTAGGCAGAGTTCACAAGTCCCTTATATTAGGCCCTACTTGGACTCTGGCTAGGTACAATTAACATACTTACTATATCCCGACGATTTTCTTTAACTATAACAATTGAATTTAGATAAGATTAGTATTTATCCCAAGTTATTTTGACATGAGTAAATATTTCTAAAATAAGATGTGTTTTAAATATAATCGATATGAGACTCGTTTACCTATAAACAGATCACATGCCCTTAACATTAAACAAATATAAAATATTTGTTCAATGGCATAATAATACCCAGATACTCCTCCTTATTAAGTATCTACATACTCTCATGGCTAACAATAATATCCAACATCTTATATTTATAATTATTAAGTTTTAATTCAATCACTCATTAAATTAATCTGTTAGATAATTACAGATAAACTGTGATTCCTATTATTTTTAATAATTAAGATTGGCAATAATCACAAAAATAACTTTACAATAAGGAGATCTCAGGAAAATCATTGATTTATTAATTCTTCATACTATCTATGGAATATCAAGAGGGATTTTACACATTTCCATGGATAGTGCACAAAATAAGAAAAGCTTATAATTTAAATCTATAATTAAGGTTTATATTTATGTTATTTAATACTTATTATTAAAATATCATTATTAACTAAACTGTAATTAACACTAATACTTTCACTAACTAATGTATCACTTAATTTCTTATTAATAAATACACTTTCATAATTGGCAATGTCATCAATGACCTATGGGATCAAGGCAGCATGTAATAAGTAATAAAAAAATACTAAGAGATTTATGCTTATTAAACTGTTAGATTTGCTCTAAATTGAATTGACTTTTCATTTTAATTTTGACTGTACATTTTGAGTTATGTGATGTGGTGAAAATGAGCCCAGAAAAGAAATGCAGCAATTAGAATTTGATAAAACTTTTAAAACAATAATTTTAATAATATTCATTACAAATGATTACAATAAACATTACCATTAACATCTAATTTAAAATAACTTATAATAAAATGATACACATATATTATAATAACAATAACAACAGAAAATTAATCTTTGGAGTATTATTATTAAGCAAAACTAACAATTTTCCATTATATGTTGAGATATTTATCCCTATGTATTTGAAATACATAGAACACACTCAGTTTATTAAACAATCATTTTTCCATTCATGGTCCATTAGTTCAACCTCTACATAATAGTAGTAGTTTATGATAAAGTAACAATACAAAACATAAGTGAGAACATAGGGTCATAATTCTGGAGGTTGGTAAGCAAACAAAAATAATACTTTTATCTTTCATATAAGAACAAAATCATTGTTTTTAGTTTATCCATTCGCACATGTAAATACAACCTGCTCTCCGGATTGTGTATATATCATTTTAAATACCCTTTCATACTAAAATATTGCGCATATTTGTTTATTTAAATGATTAATAATTTTTAATCTCAACCTAATTATTAAATAACTATTAATATAACAACACTTGAATTAATTCCTTATTAAATGATTTAGTTCTCCCTCCCCCCTATTATATTAACAAATCATAGATTAAAAAATATAAATACCAACATTAGAAAGAAGTTCTCTTTTAAATTCTCAGCTAAAAGTATAATAACAACTTTAAGTTTTAAACCACTAAACATCACATGATCACTATCTCATACTAGCACAATAATTGTTATTAAACAATTCAAAACAAAACAACACTCTCCATATAGTAGTGCCATCTTGTGCTAACAAGAGCAATCAATGGATGCCAGAAGGCTTGTGCATAAAATCCCTATCTAGTGCCTACTCATCCAATATCCCCAGACTAGTTTCTGGCTTGTGGCCTTCATCAGTGAGGAGCCTTGGATCTCAGAGCACTGCACCTAGATCTTAGGATCTAATGCAACCCTCCAGCATCCACCTTTTAACTCTATTTAACTACAAAACTATGAGAATGAAATTGAAAACACTATTAATATTTTCAATCCAAGCTCAATAGCTGATATAGTCATATGGGTCTGAACTCAATTCAGTACCCATACATTTTGGTGTCTTTGGCTTTTTAACAACCATAGCCACCACTATCCTATTAGGCAGGATTGGTGTTAAACCACTAAACATCACATGATCACTATCTCATACTAGCACAATAATTGTTATTAAACAATTCAAAACAAAACAACACTCTCCATATAATAGTGCCATCTTGTGCTAACAAGAGCAATCAATGGATGCCAGAAGGCTTGTGCATAAAATCCCTATCTAGTGCCTACTCATCCAATATCGCCAGACTAGTTTCTGGCTTGTGGCCTTCATCAGTGAGGAGCCTTGAATCTCAGAGCAATGCACCTAGATCTTAGGATCTAATGCAACCCTCCAGCATCCACCTTTTAACTTTATTTAAGTACAAAACTATGAGAATGAAATTTAAAACACTATTAATATTTTCAATCCAAGCTCAATAGCTTATATAGTCATATGGGTCTGAACTCAATTCAGTACCCATACATTTTGGTGTCTCTGGCTCTTTAACAACCATAGCCACCACTATCCTATTAGGCAGGATTGGTGTTAACCCACTAAACATCACATGATCACTATCTCATACTAGCACAATAATTGTTATTAAACAATTCAAAACAAAACAACACTCTCCATATAGTAGTGCCAAAGACACCAAAATGTATGGGTACTGAATTGAGTTCAGACCCATATGACTATATAAGCTATTGAGCTTGGATTGAAAATATTAATAGTGTTTTCAGTTTCATTCTCATAGTTTTGTAGTTAAATAGAGTTAAAAGGTGGATGCTGGAGGGTTGCATTAGATCCTAAGATCTAGGTGCAGTGCTCTGAGATCCACGGCTCCTCACTGATGAAGGCCACAAGCCAGAAACTAGTCTGGGGATATTGGATGAGTAGGCACTAGATAGGGATTTTATGCACAAGCCTTCTGGCATCCATTGATTGCTCTTGTTAGCACAAGATGGCACTACTATATGGAGAATGTTGTTTTGTTTTGAACTTTAAGTTTTCTTAGCGTTCTAGTTGTTCCACATAAACTTATTATAATTTTTCTTTTTCTTCTCTCTTTGTACTTTCTACTTATCCTAAGATTCGTGAGATATTTAAGTTATTGCAACAATAATCCTTCCTTTTTTTCTTTGTTTAGTAATGCGAAAAAAAAATTTTATAGCTTGCTTTATTTATTCTAGATGACATATATTTTTATCTATAGTATATGGGACTCTTAGGATTTCAATTAAAATATATGTGTCATGCAACATTTTTCAGCTAAAACTTTATAACAACTGACATTCCAGCCGGTATGGCTCAAAGTGAATACTTCTATAATTTATTGTAATTAGGATTTTATATATATCTGGAATAATAGTGAACACTTTTCAGTTATTACCGATTTAGTTCTATTGATTCTTAAATCTATATATAGTAATAATTTACTAAGACTGTAACCTTTTCCTCAAGATTTACAGTTCTTTTATTTATCCTTACTGAATATTGACTGTGTTTTTGATTATTTCCTTTGGTTTATTACTGCAATTCATTTTACCCATGTCACAGTTATTGTTCTTTTTCAGTGAGTATATTTGTTGATCATTCATCTCCGATTATTTCTTCAGTATTTATTAATTTTCAAGAGATTATTGGGAATTATTGATTATTGATCTGTCCAGTAGAAAAACGATTAATTTATTCCATTATTTTAACAACAATGCTTATAATTATCCAATATATCGATACAGTTACAATTCATTACTTTTCTGCTTGCAAATTTTACGATTTTAGAAATTTTTAATCCAACTTTTTTTTTTGAAATATATCACAAGAAAAGAAAAAGCCTATTTACTTATTTTACGATCCAGCCAAAAAAAAATCTTTCTTTTTTATTTCCAGTTCGATAGTACCTAATTGTTTGACACTTTTTTGATTGGCTAATATTTCCCATCTTTTCTGTTTATAGCAACATAGATTTACCTGCCAAGTTTTTTTGGTTTATTATTTTAAAATGACCAATTTTTCATTTTGAAAAAAAATATTGAAATAATAATATTTTTACAAATTAAATAAAGATAGAATTTACTGCATTAATTTTAAATCAGTATTTTGTAAAATTAAACCTTATTTATTTACTTTTAAATATAGCAAGATTTGAAGATAAATAATTTCTATTTTTAAAATCAAATGCGCACAAAGAATAATTATTTCTAGTCTCTATTATTCATTATGTTTACAAAATTACAATTTAAACTTCACTAGTAACTCAATAAAATATCTTTTCAGGTATACAGACAGTAGATTTTATCCACTTTCCTTTCTTGGTTGGATCTCCTGTGCATGTCTAAGTGAACAACAAGTGAATATGGTCTATACGGGCGCCACTAGGTTAGCTGGACCTAGACAAAGTTATATTGCTAACTTTTTCACATGTACCAGGTTTGAATCCCTTTGGTACCTTATGTCTTACAAAATGTATGACTTTGATTTTAGACCCATAGCACTGTATGCACTAATATTTAAGTAAACACCTAAGTAACATAAAACATATTTAAACTAAAGTGGAATATATAAAATTCATTAGACAGAAATCATTTCTTAGATCTTAACATAACAAATGTGTTTCAATATTTTTAATAAGTTTTACTAGCTCAGATTATATTATTATTTTAGGATGGCAATTCACTCATCCTTGCATGAAATAGATGATGGGATGGTGATTATAATAATACTAAGAAAGCACTAAATACTATGAAATCAATATCTATTTATGGCCTTTAACGCTTAAAATGCATGACTCGTCTAAAAACGAGAAGATTTGACATCACTCTAAATCGGCTACTTTTTATCGCACGTATACATATTATATGTCATTCGAAAGAAAATCAAAAGTTCTGTAAGATGGTGCCCTCTTCAGGGTTATTTTACAAGTAAAAAATCAATAAAAATGACCATGTATGTCAAACAAAACCAAAGCACTGCCTCCTCACCAACTTTTCTTGAATCTTATTGGCTGTCCCACTTCTGTCAGAAAGGGAAATGGCTGCCAAAAAGTAAAAAGTTACGTTAGTTTTGATTTTTATTATGAAAATGATAAATGAATGTTTACAACATTTTAAACAATATTTGAATTGAATTACAAATTATTATTGATAAAATAATACTAAAAATCAAATTATTTTAGAAAAATAGTTAAGATATTACCAAGAATTATTTATTTATTGCTACATATTGATCGTAATGTTAAAGTGAAAAAAAAAAGATTGTGTCAGCAATCTTTTTTGGTTGGTTGAATAGCGGTTACTTTTATTTCACCGCAATTGAATATTTTTTAAATTATAAATCAAATTTTATTTTTGAAAAGACTTTCGTTTGCTTTCGTAATCTGAGAATTCAGTAATATACTTTTTACAAATGAAACTAACGTATTTATATTATTAAAAGTGATCTATTTTAACAATAGATTTTGTTAAAGTTGTGAGTTGGCCAATTACAAGTTTTGATTTCTAACTCATTCAGCCAATTAAATAATAATCGTTGAAAGGGTTAAACATTTATCTATCCCATTAATTAAAACGTGATGATGACGATTTTGATAATGATAATGATAATGGTTAACCACAGCTTCAGGATTAAGCCTAATCATAAACCTAATTTTTATAAAGAAATTCATAATTATTGCTTAATATATAATTAGAACTTAAATAGCTAATATTCACCTTGATGATGAATGATCACACTTAATAAAGACTACTCTTAATGAAATATATACGCCTCGTTTAATAAAATAAACTAATATTTATTGCTGCATTTCTAACATATACATAAAAATTTCTATATCTACATGAAAATTTATATTAACAATGACAACAATAATCATAATCGACTGTTTTAAAATCATAACATTAATTTTTAAATTCTTCCCCCTTTCCCGTAAATGTATTTCAAATTGGATGTCACATTGACCATGATTTTCACTCCATGAGAAAATGTCTCAAAAAAAAAAAAACACTCTTTTTTCTCTCTTTTTTTTTCTTTTGCACACATACCTTTATAAATCTAACATGTAAGTAGAATGACAAAAATAAATGTTAGTAAAATTGTAAAGAGCAAGTTTTAGAAACAAGTTTTAAATTATTTTCTCCCCCTCTCTTCTACCCTCTGAAATGCTATACTTTAACTTGAAACAAAATCTAATATTTTTAATACCGCCTATTTTTTTCTTTACATTCACACACAATTACATATATGCAACAAGTGTTATATTATTATGTATGTGTGTGTTTTATCCCCATAATAACAAAAATATTATTTAAAACAAAATAATAATAAAAATGTGTTACATATTAATAACATTTCATAACTTTAAGTTAAAAGACAATCATAATTTTAGTACATATGAAATCATTAATGCTTATGTTTATCTTTATTAAGAAATTCTGGGTTTCAATTGATCTTGGTTGTTTTAAAAGTTCTTTAAACAAAAATATACCACTCTGTTGCTAAAATTTTACTAAGTCTCTGATATCATAAAGAAAATATATAAAAGAAAAACTTATATTACCAGTTCTATTCTTTGTAGCAACTTCCAATAATTCAAATTTATCTTGTTCAATGTCTATATTTTGCAGCTACCATTTCTGTTTTTCTTTGGAACAATCTCTTTCTTGATGTGTATAATTACTTGATGATGATGATTCTATTGAGGTTATTTGCTTTAGTGGACAATTTGGAAATCATTATATTAACTTTTCTTCTCTTCTTGTCAAGCATGATTCTTTTATTGGGTGAAGTATAGCAGTTGTTTTCACATTTATAATTTTGCTTGGATTTAAACTCAGTTACTGGATTTAATTGAACTCGATGATTTAATATTTATCAGTAAATTACTTTTTTTCCTGATCGCCCCCAAATGCAGGTGAATGTTTTCTTCTTTCTATTTAAAAACATCTTATTTCTCTCAGTCAGTTGAAAGGTGTAGAATATTATTTTTCAGACAAGACATCTTTTCTTTCCTATATGTTATGCTGGATGGATGGTCTGGTCAACAGACAAGACATTAGATTAATTTTTCTTAGCCCACCATCCTTATATTTTCAACATTCAAAACTTGATATTAAAAAAAATGATTTAAAAAAAAAGGTTACCTTGTCTGCTTTAGTTTCAATAATTTTTAAAAAGTCTCTCTAACAATAATATCAACTGATTTTCCAGACTGCTTTTATATCCGATTTTTTTTTTTTGGCCACCTCTTTTAATTAGATTTATAACTTATTTTCAATCAAATCATTTTTTAGTTGAATAGTATGAAAAATCTCTGTATCCTGATTTTTAGATAAACTTTTGTTTTGAAGGAAAAAATAGGCTTAATCCTTTTTTACACCCATGTAACATCTCAAATTTGAGCTTCTTTCTTTTGATCTCAAGATGAGACATTTTTAAAATTAGACTTCTCACATCGTCTCTAAGTTGTTCAACAGAAAAACAACCCTCATAATACAAAAAAAAATTGTTGAGTAAGAAAAAAAACAATATAACAGATTTTCTTCTTTTTCTCTCAATATTTAATAAATGTAGATATATTTATGTGATACACACACACTTTCTCATTCAAATCATATTAAAATAATCTGAATGCTAGCTTAATAATTCTAACCCTAATATTTAAAATTAAATGCTTAGCTTTTAAATCCAAATTACAATTATAGAAAAGCAAAAATAGAAGTATAGAATAAGATATTAAAATTTAGCAAGTGTAGGTTGGTTTTAAAGAAAGTTAATATGTGTAATTTAAAAGTGGTTAACTAAGTAGCTTTTATAACACACACTGTCTATACATATGCATTATAACTTTATTTTTAACAAAAAAATTAAATACTGAATAATTAACTGTGTGTACTACTCTTTTTGAGTTTTCTATCAACACACAAACAAATAAAGAATATAACTGTTGCTCCACTCTCTTTCTATCTTACCCTTTTAGAACTGGATCTTGTAGGGTTTAAACTTGGATGTTCTACAGCTTCCTTTTCTATATAAAAATGTGATGATGATTTTTGTTTTACATTTTCTTTTATGCACATTACTACAAATATAGCTAATGACTAAATTGTAATGGCATAATATATATATATGATAAACAAAAATGCAAGTTAAAAAACTTGCTAACGCTTGTATTTATGTCCACAGATGGTGTCCTACCAAGACTGCCAATCAAGCGTGTTTTGTTTACATAAACGTCAGAGTAGTTAGTATTCACTATCTCTAACTATAATTCCACTTTCAGATCATGATTTCAAGCTATTTGCTATCGTCAGTGAAAGACAGGAATAAAGAAACTAGATCTGAATACAAACTCTGAGCGTTTATGAAACAATTTCTATTCAGCTTGCAAGCGTGAATTTTTTAGACACGTAATGTCTTCAAACTCAGCATAGCAAACCAGATAGCTACATGGGTCTGATCTCAGTTCAGCATCACCACATAGTAGAAGCCTCTGCAATCTATATCATTGCAAGAAAGACCTCAAAGGTACATTTATGATAAACAAAAATGCAAGTTAAAAAACTTGCTAACGCTTGTATTTATGTCCACAGATGGCGTCCTACCAAGACTGCCAATCAAGCGTGTTTTGTTTACATAAACGTCAGAGTAGTTAGTATTCACTATCTCTAACTATAATTCCACTTTCAGATCATGATTTCAAGCTATTTGCTATCGTCAGTGAAAGACAGGAATAAAGAAACTAGATCTGAATACAAACTCTGAGCGTTTATGAAACAATTTCTATTCAGCTTGCAAGCGTGAATTTTTTAGACACGTAATGTCTTCAAACTCAGCATAGCAAACCAGATAGCTACATGGGTCTGATCTCAGTTCAGCATCACCACATAGTAGAAGCCTCTGCAATCTATATCATTGCAAGAAAGACCTCAAAGGTACATTTATGATAAACAAAAATGCAAGTTAAAAAAACTTGCTAATGCTTGTATTTATGTCCACAGATGGCGTCCTACCAAGACTGCCAATCAAGCGTGTTTTGTTTACATAAACGTCAGAGTAGTTAGTATTCACTATCTCTAACTATAATTCCACTTTCAGATCATGATTTCAAGCTATTTGCTATCGTCAGTGAAAGACAGGAATAAAGAAACTAGATCTGAATACAAACTCTGAGCGTTTATGAAACAATTTCTATTCAGCTTGCAAGCATGAATTTTTTAGACACGTAATGTCTTCAAACTCAGCATAGCAAACCAGATAGCTACATGGGTCTGATCTCAGTTCAGCATGTGGTGATGCTGAACTGAGATCAGACCCATGTAGCTATCTGGTTTGCTATGCTGAGTTTGAAGACATTACGTGTCTAAAAAATTCATGCTTGCAAGCTGAATAGAAATTGTTTCATAAACGCTCAGAGTTTGTATTCAGATCTAGTTTCTTTATTCCTGTCTTTCACTGACGATAGCAAATAGCTTGAAATCATGATCTGAAAGTGGAATTATAGTTAGAGATAGTGAATACTAACTACTCTGACGTTTATGTAAACAAAACACGCTTGATTGGCAGTCTTGGTAGGACACCATCTGTGGACATAAATACAAGCGTTAGCAAGTTTTTTAACTTGCATTTTTGTTTATCATAAATGTACCTTTGAGGTCTTTCTTGCAATGATATAGATTGCAGAGGCTTCTACTATGTGGTGATGCTGAACTGAGATCAGACCCATGTAGCTATCTGGTTTGCTATGCTGAGTTTGAAGACATTACGTGTCTAAAAAATTCACGCTTGCAAGCTGAATAGAAATTGTTTCATAAACGCTCAGAGTTTGTATTCAGATCTAGTTTCTTTATTCCTGTCTTTCACTGACGATAGCAAATAGCTTGAAATCATGATCTGAAAGTGGAATTATAGTTAGAGATAGTGAATACTAACTACTCTGACGTTTATGTAAACAAAACACGCTTGATTGGCAGTCTTGGTAGGACGCCATCTGTGGACATAAATACAAGCGTTAGCAAGTTTTTTAACTTGCATTTTTGTTTATCATAAATGTACCTTTGAGGTCTTTCTTGCAATGATATAGATTGCAGAGGCTTCTACTATGTGGTGATGCTGAACTGAGATCAGACCCATGTAGCTATCTGGTTTGCTATGCTGAGTTTGAAGACATTACGTGTCTAAAAAATTCACGCTTGCAAGCTGAATAGAAATTGTTTCATAAACGCTCAGAGTTTGTATTCAGATCTAGTTTCTTTATTCCTGTCTTTCACTGACGATAGCAAATAGCTTGAAATCATGATCTGAAAGTGGAATTATAGTTAGAGATAGTGAATACTAACTACTCTGACGTTTATGTAAACAAAACACGCTTGATTGGCAGTCTTGGTAGGACGCCATCTGTGGACATATATATATATATATATATTATAACGGTTGGGGTGATAGTGTAGTCTTCCATATCTGCCGTACAGGGCACCACTAGGCTATTTGAACCTGGAAAATTTATATAGTAGGCAGATATGTACTGTTAAGATTCAAATTTTACATATGTATTTCATTCTGACCATCAGCCCATGCCACTAGCTCAGGCAGACATAGAGATTTATAATATATACTTATTATATATCTTAATAAGAAAAAAGATTTAATATAAAACTTCTTAAAAATATATCTCTAATATAAAAAAAAATAAGCCACTGCCAGTAATAACGCACACAAAAAAAACATTTATTAATGCACATACAAAATATTTGAGGAATAAATTTAGATATTATTAATTTTAAATTATTATTTAGAAAATCCACACAGATGGACATTTTATGAAAGTTCGTTTTATAATGTTGAGTATAGATACACTATACAGATTCGTTCAAAAAGAAAATATTCTATAGCCCTTATTTAACCTTAGGCCAAGAGTTCACAGTCAAACTAACATCAATCCATGTGATACATCAATGTATTCAATGCAGCATAAATATGATAGCACAGTATCATACTGTCAGGTTTACACATCTAAACAGCATGGTTATATAGCAGAAAATGTCTCTCATCCAGTACATGAATGTACTATTATTATTATTATTATTATTATTATTATTATTATTATTATTATTATTATTATTATTATTATTATTATTATTATTATTATTATTATTATTATTATTATTATTATTATTATTATTATTATTATTATTATTATTATTATTATTATTATTATTATTATTATTATTATTATTATTATTGATAGTTACTATAAAAGTGAACTGTAGATAAGATTGGTAATTATTTATTGAATATTATTATTATTTATTATTGTTGTTATTATTGTTAGCTAGGTGTAGTTGCGGGTGATACAAAATCCCTTATCAGACTTGACTACAGAAGATTATAAATTGATTACAGTTATTTTAAAGAACCTGAGATTATTATAGTCATATTATTTTAATAAAGAGATTAGAGTTTATTTAGAAGCATTATATTTAATTATTATTATTTTAAAGTGGTAAGAATGCTATAAATTTATTATTATTTGAAATAATAAGGGGGAATAGTATACTTATGCCATTGAGATTGTATCCTGTGGGATATTGGCTCAAAGTAATCCTTTACTGCTTGTACTTCACTTCATTGTCTCATGATTTATTAATATTTTCTTTATGCAATTTTTCATAAGCCGAACCATTTATTATATCTTAATCAGTTAGAGCTTTAGCTTTGACAAAAGGTAAGTGTCCAGTTATTTTTTGTGCCAAGATGTCTACAAATTATTAAAGCTTAATTTTGATTTAAATAAATTATTGGGAATACATTATAATGCTATAATTGTCACATGTTATAGCTGTTATATTTATATTATCTATCATCTCGCTGTAAAATAATTTTGACACTGCTTAAATAATCATTAGTTAATTTAAATAAATGTCAATAATAAAAAGTGTAATTTAAAGTTAAAATGCTCACTTAGTTTTAGTTTATCTGTAAAAATGTTTTTTTTTTAAGTTTATATTATTTTTTTTTAAAATTTAAAACGAATTTCTAACACTATACTTTGGATTGATAGTGTTGAAAAACTAAATCTATAATATATAATTAACTTGGAATGTAAAACAGAATATTCTTGTTAAATATTTTTAAAACTAATTTAATTAATAAAATGAGTTTAATAGAGATATTAATTAATTTAGGATTTTTAATAGCTGAATAAATGTGGAATGACTGGATAAATATTATATTCATGTAATGTTATTTATTCTAAATATTTTTAAAACTAATTTAATTAATAAAATGAGTTTAATAGAGATATTAATTAATTTAGGATTTTTAATAGCTGAATAAATGTGGAATGACTGGATAAATATTATATTCATGTAATGTTATTTATTCTAAATATTTTTAAAATATTTTTCATTTTAAAACCTACTCTGAGATTTGTCTAGATTTAAAGAGTGATAACTAATGTTGTTAAATTGTATTATGTGATTGGTTATATTATGTAATATTTTATTTCTATCCTTGTTATTTGTAATTTTTAATAACTATTTTTATTCAAACCTGGAGGTTTTTTAATTAATTTCAAGCATCTAAAAAAATGATTTATTGCAAAGTTAAAATTTTAGTTAAATAGTTTTTGATTAACAACCTTCCTTGGTGATAGGTAGATCAAAAATTGAAACTAATCAGAGAAAAGGTTGCAAGTTCAAAGGTAAAAAAAATCTGGATAAATGGTTATATAACCAAGCGTATAAATAATGTGAGACGGACAGCTGACACCAGTCTATCTTCATTTTCTTTTCATTTTCTCAAGGTTCTCAATCAATTTAATTTTGTTAGTAATAGTTGACTTTTAAACTCTACTAAAAACATTTTTAAAAAGTGTAATTGTTTTAAACTTTTGTTTTGTATTAGTCAGTATGTTTGGCTAAAATGTATATCTTGACACAATTGTCTGAACAGAAACACTAGGAAATTGAAGTTTCTATTACGGTCAATAGACTGGCAATACAATTTATTACAATATTTAGACTATTACAGAATTTTAAAATTTGTAACAATGAAAAACTTTGAATATTATTGTTAGTTCTATTGTTATGACTGGAGAATAATTGTCAATTTTAGAAATAAACCGAATGTTTATTTTATAATTGAAATTTCCAAGGAATATCTAATTCCATTATTGACAATAATATCACCAAAATGCTAATAATTTATTAATAGCTTTTTCATAATATTCCATTGAAGTTAATATATTATTTAGAATTACATTGCATTAAGTAAAGACTTTAATTTGAATAAGAAATATAAATTAACATTGCAAATATTTTTAGATGTTAAATAATAATTAATTCTGCAAAAACATTAATAAATAACCACAACTTTACATTATTTCTCCAAAGGAAAAATAATTGACTAAATTATATTTTTTATTTCAACAATGATAATTCACTTGTGCTGAATCATTACTTTAAAAGAGCTACTTACTATTGTTTAAAAAAAAAGAAGAAAAAAAAACATCACAAAGATTAGTATAATAACGATTTTCATTTGATTTTCCTTTGAAAGAAAAAATAATTTCTCTTCAGGCAGGATGATGACATTTAGCTTACTACGAATTCTTTCATTGATAAAATACGTGAATTTAAAATGTTTTAGTGAATAAAATGACAATATCAATATGACCTTTAATAATAACTTGATATTAATAAATTTAAATAATTTTTCTACTTTTCATTATTTATACTTCCTGCACAAATGTTTAAAACTCATAAGTGATTTCTTCCCTCTGTATGCTGTTATGGAAACTACTGAGCTTCTGGAAGACAATAATTGAAGTCCAACATTTATTTCTACAAAATATTCAACAATGTTTCTAAATGTTAATAACAATTGAAGTGTTTTAATGTACTATATGATATTGCTAATACCAATTCATAATACTTTGCTCAAAGGACTAATTTAATTTAAGAAATCTACATTTAAGGATTTGTGATCTATTTACTGCAATATTTTGAATATTTACTATACTTTAAATCTATGAATACATTGAATGAACGGTCATTAACTTATCATATACTTGATAATAGAATGGATTGAATCTATCTTTAATATCTAAAGACACATGTTATACATTTTCTAATTATATTTATAAATTATGGTATTTTAATGATATTATCTTACATAATGGATATGTGATGTCCACTAGATGTTACTGCCAACAGTCATTTTTTTAAGTAATGGAATATTGATCAAGAATAAATCAGAAGGACATTATTATTATTTAATATAATTCATTTATGGTAAAAGGTTAAATTTATTTATCTTATGGCTTTATACTATACTTCATGTTGAATGCTATATGTTTTAAAATATTAATGGTTAAAGTGCTCAGAGTAGTGCTTTATCATATGAACATATTTTGAATAGCATATGTATCTTTGTAAAATATGAATAATTTATTTATGAAGGAATATTATGTTGTCATAAGCTGAATAATCTGATGCATATTTCTATAATTTATTTATAATTTATTTGCCTAATATTTATATAACTATATTTCATATTATTTAATTAGTATTGCTTATCATATTTAACATTGATTAGCTGTAATAGTATTTTATTATAGATAGTAGAATTATTTTCTTTATATTTAAAATGATATTACATACCAGTATATTTTATGGATGCTAGTTAGCCTCCACTATTATTTATGCTAGCTTAATTTTTAGAACGGATGGAAGCATTAAACTTTTTTTTATTATTTGTTGTCCTGTTAATATTTTATATGCTCATAATACATACTTTAGAGATTGAGGCTAAAACTCTCTCTTTTTGTAAGGCAATTGTTACTTATTTTTCCCTGATGCACATTCTGATTGTTTTCCTTGATGAGTGACAAAGTCCTAGATTCTTTACTAGCCTTCAAAAGTAGGCATGTCCCATGAGAAATGACACCATACTTTTACTTTGCGTTACTTTATGATAATTGAAAATTGATTTTGCTTGTAGTGTTAGTATAGTTAATGAAATTTGCATAAGATTTTGTCATGGATTTAACTGGTATTTTAGTGATGTTATTAATGTTTTGAGGATTTCTACCTTCTTGATCAGTTTAAATGTGAAAAATATATTGTACATGTGTCAGTCCTATATTTGGGTTCTTCTAAATGGCAGGACTAAATATGATAAACAATTGGTTTTAGAATTTTTAAAGTTTACATTGGGCATGAAAATATAATACACATCTACCTTATAACTCCTTCACCAATGAATTGGTAAGCTATTATTATTATTATTATTATTATTATTATTATTATTATTATTATTATTATTATTATTATTATTATTATTATTATTATTATTATTATTATTATTATTATTATTATTATTATTATTATTATTCTTGAGTATGAAAAATATTCATATAAGACACACTACTATATAATGGCTATTATTGTAGGGTGAATGAGATAATAAATGAGAACTTTTGATAATGAAAACATACAAAAAGTTACTTTAATGTAATAGATTATCTTGCTAACATGATTGGTTATTTTTTGTGTATGATGGATTATTTTTGCTAATCCAATGAAGTGTATTTTTAATAAAGCTGTTCTTTTGATAAAATTTTGAAAAAGCAACTTTGTGAACATTTTTGATCTATGTGAACTTAAATACGGACTAAATGCAAATTTTGTCCATATTTTGCTGTAAATAAATCTTTGTATTTTTGTTATTTAGGTAATTTTTCATGGTTGTTTATTAGCATCACTTGTTAATCAGAAACCGTCCCAATTATCAAACATAAATCATTTTAAACATTAATTGAAATATTAAATGCTTATAAAATGTTATACAATTGTTTTAGTGTATTTACCATAAAAATACATTACATTTAAATTTATGAGTCACCATTTATTACATTATTTAAGCATTAATAAAACATCTAAGAAATATGTATTTGCTTAATAAAGGTATTGTAATATGTTTTGTCAATTTCGATCACTTTTATTAATATAATTTACTTATTTAAAATCACTATATATGTTGATTTTAAATCATTTTCATATTACAAAATCATAGTTATTATTATTTTGACAAGATTTAATTTGTACAAAAAAATCTAATTTATATTTAGAAGATGTTAATGCAAATTTATTCTAAGATGTTTCAAATAGCTACCCAACTTTATATCCATTCTTAATACCCGAGAGTAATTCTAGATTATTTTTTTTATTTTATTCTAAATTTAAAATAATAAGCTGTATTTATTAAGCCATTAATATTATTGTTATTGTTTTACCTAGAATTGCATTCGATATTGCATAAATCTAGAGTCAAAAGGATTTCCCTGAGTTAGGCTTACATGATTTCAAGAAACGTATTATTAAATACATTTTAATATTAAAATTTTACATTCAAAATATAAATTATGAGTTGCATAAATTTTAAAAGAACATTTTTACTTATTTTAAGAATTAAATATTGTTTCATCTTATCAAAACAATAAGATGCTTGTAAGAGGATTAGAACATCTTTACATGGATAAATACATAATAATGTATTTGATCTTAAAGAAACAATTTCAAATATTACCTTAATAATATATGCTTACAATACTAAGATTATTTTATGTATGATAGAGTGAGGTTTCTTTTAATATCTTAATAGTATTACTTTGCATCTGCATTAAACATTGGTGTAAAAGTTCTATTATTAAAATAATGAATACATCATCTCCCAATATGTTATTGTAATGTATCCATTGTGTATTATTCCTAAGCGATTAAATTAAACTATATTCCTATATCTTTTTTTCTAGATAAAAAAAATTGAAATTCTATATATAATATAACAGTTTCAAAAGCTAATGCATCTTTTAATAATATGCATATGGGAGAGTTCTCAAACGTACAAAAATATGTGTATGTGAAGACATGAATGACAACTAAATGTTTATAAATGTATCAATATTATTTACTTACTATCCTGATTAGTAACACGTACTCTTTTTACTGCAACGATGTATTCCGGACTTAGCATACAGTAGAAAATTTGATTGTCATCATCGCTTAAAAATAATACTTCAAAAATGGGATCGTTTTTCCCACGGATGAATTGAGATTGAAAATGTAGTTGATAAATAGAGTCTGAAGTTGCAGTTTTTGTTATGTTAAATATTTTAACAATACTTGGAATATTTGGATCTCTTCTGATTATTGTTAGCTTATCTGCGTAGGGACACGTAATATTTTTTAATAATCCTTCATCCACATCAATCATTGGTATACGTTCTACAAAAAAAAATTTTTTTTTCTTTTTTAGCATTGTTACGGAATTTATTTTGAAATAAATTTAATTTTCAAAACTTGTAATAATCTATTAAAACATAACGTTTAAAAATAATAAATGAAATGTTAAATTTAATTTGACTTATATAAGCATATAAATCTGCAAGAGAAATTAATTTGTTTCAAAAATGGTCAGACAATACTTAAAATCCCATACACAAGTATGGTGTTTTTTTTTTTTACTTAGGATATATACATATTTTTGGTTATTATCATCTTCTAATTTTATTTCACTATAATTTCATCATTTCCTAAAGCAAAAACCGACACCACTTTTTGTAACTGTACATGTATTTTGTGAATAATAATTGCTTATTAGGTATCATAAGTAAGTTAAAATTGGATAGAAATCAGTCTCTTTTGTGAAAGAATGGAACAATAAAATATTGATTTATCCATGTAATCGTGGAGATGCTTGAAATTTACAAATTTAATTTATTTGATGAGTATGGGCTGTTTATAAAATTCATACATAGTGTACCAGTCGAAAAACACACCACCTAAACTGCAAATCGGATCCAAACTCAGCTGAACCAAACTGAATTCACACCCAACTCAACAGCTCAGATTAGTAGAAATCTAAATCGACAGCACAGTGCTATGCGCCAAGAAAATAGCTCAACGGTTGGTGAGGATCAGAGACCCCTGAACTGACACTAACATCTGATAATAAATGACTAAAATAATTTTAAATCGAATCATATGTATATGTTCGGGTTGCCAACACAGACAGCGAGTATTAACATTAAAATAATTATGAAAGAATTAAGCACTAAGAAACCAAGTGTGTTTAGAAAATATTTATTAATAATAGTTTGTTTTGTTTGAGTTTTAAATAATGATTAAATTAATTAATTCTAGTCCTTAAACAAAGTTTATAATTATAATACGAGTGGCAGTCCTTATTATATGCCAATGAATATTACGCAATATTTGAAAGTCTATGTCTATGCCCCCAACAAGAAAATAAAGGCAGATAAAGGTATTCATTAGTGAGGGAAATTATTACTCTAATTTTTTACGAAAGAATGTGATATTTATTTTCACATTCGCAAATCCATTCATGAAGAGCAAGATACGTATTTTAGGGCGTAACTTTAATCTTTATTGGAAAACTTATTTAATTAAATATAACAGAATTTATTTGACTTTAATTGAAATCACTTTGTCACGAATTACGAGCATCAGAGCGGGCTTTACTGGAACAGAGAGGTAACGGTGCTGACGAATTATGAGCTATAAAATGAAATTGAAAGATAATAGCTAGTCGATAATCGAAGTCCTATGGTGGCTTGCGTCTGACAAGTCTTATGCCCTTTGACTAATATGAAGAGGAGAGGAAGTACATTCTTCCTCGATAATTTAAAATAGCAGAAATATTATCACCGACCAGCCTAACGGAGCGGAAGATTGCCCTACGTCAGCAACATTGAAGATGATGACTTACTAGTCACCGTTTGAGAACTAAAACCCAATGATAGAATGCTCTACGTGATGACTTGATCAATTTAATTAAAGTCAAACGAGCTTTTAACTAAAACTATTTTAACGCATTATAAAATTATATTCATCATGCCCCAAATATTGTGCCCCTCCTGAATATTAATAGACAGTGAAAACAATCTGAATTAGAATGTATTTAGTTGATTCCTTTATCTACCCTTTTTACAAAAACATTTTAGATTATACGTGAATAAATGAATATTGGTGAATACGAGAAAAAAACATTTTAACATTATATATATGAATATATAAACATTTGGGGACAAAGGTGAGAAACGGAGCTAATAATTTATTATTAGCCAAATATAAAAATAACAACATTTAATAATTTCTTTTGACTCAATGATTGATAGAACTGTATAAATCTAGTTCTAATGGACGAGAATTATTATCAGATTTAATATCTGCTTAAGGCAAAGAGAACAAAGGGCTCATCGAGTAGAAGGATTATTGGCATATAATTAAAATAAACAACATTGATAAATCATGCGATATATATATATATTAAATGAACTGCCATAGAGGGAAGGAAAGTTAAATTTAAAGACTAGAGATTGAGAGAATTACTAATTTAAAATAGCATAAATAAAAAGTTTTATAAAGATTATTACATTATAAATGAGAAGAGCTCTTAAAGGGAGTGTAAAGTAAAGTTCGGAAACTGGCCAGAAAGCTTAAGGTTTATTATGGAAATATATTACCCATTTCTTCCGGAGCTGGTTCCCTTAGGTTACACGTCCGGGTTGGTAAAAAATGTAGGCACCATTTGGCCGATTACTTGAACCGTATTTTAATGAATTTTCACAATTGTAGCAGCATAATTGGTCTGGAAAGATTCAGCAGCTTCAATGAAGATTCTCAAAGGGTTTCAGGAACTGTAGCCAAATTCCTGATGTTCTAGCCCTTCACCATAATCAAAACACTATTTAAAAAACACTGAGTTTACTGCACTTTTCTACAACAAATATGGCTTCTCTTTCTCCAAACTTTTCAGAGCTATATATCTGTCCTCTGATGCCTTCAGGCTAGCGCTTCTTTCATTATCAATGTTTTTAGATTTACTAGTTGTTTTTAGATACATTCCTTCATAAGGCTTTGAAACTCATTAACTTGAATTCATTTTCTAATTAAAAAATGAATTCTTAAAATCAGAAAATGATTTTAATTAGGAAATCCTTATCTTTTTCCTAATTAATAAAACTTTAACTGTTGTTTTTGGAAAGGGAAAATCTGAAAGCTTATCGAAAGAATATAGCTTTTAATCAATAAAACTTTAACAAATTATTTAAAAATAAAATCAAACATTCCCGACACAATGAAACTTTCAAACAATTATATATATTTAAATATTTACAAATATATACGCACAATCCACGCAGTTATAATATATAAATTCATGAATAATTCTATCATGAATTTATTAATAGAATTGATCAATTTAAATCTGAAACTAATTATTTGAATACACATTTATGAAATAAGTTATTATTTATGGAAATTAGAATGGATTGAACGTATAAAGCCCTACTGCATCGGAAATTTAAGGTTAGTACTAGGGTTTGAAGTGGGATTATGGCTAGATGTCATGAAGCTAGGATAGAACTGAGATCCGACTGCTTCAATAGTAGGAAGGCATGTTCTGCATTTCTGCACTGACCAATTTTAAATATAGTCAAGTTAAGACAAATGATGTATTGATAAAAATTAAAGAGTTCGGTATATACAAATTTGAATATGATCATTTTCACTAATAATTAATTTGCTTCTGGATAATGCTCTCTACAAGTTTAATCTAACTTCTAACATCGATAGAATCATTCTTCATTTCATGGTAATAATCTTTTTTATTTTATCCCACCATCTTACATGTCATGTCCATCCATCACGCATTTGGTTTCTTTTTAGATCTTTTAAAATCTCTTGCAATCCAATTTAAGTCTTCAATTTCCAATTTTAAAGCCTAGATCTATTTCATTTTTTAAGTGCTCCCAGGACGTAAATCGCATTGTTTATTTACTCAGTCAATTATCGCACTTTTAATTCTTTTTGACACTCTCAATATGCATCTCTCTACATTTCACTGAATAATTTATAATATCTGTTTTGCTTTTTTATTAAATGTTCAAATCTCATATCTATAAGTAAGAAGTGGTCAATTACATGTTTTAAAAACTTTTCTTTATAAACTTAGTGGCATATTTACTTTAACTGTCAAATTACTTTTTAACTTTGCGATAAATTTTATTTACTTTATTATCATATTTTTTAACAATCTTAGCAAAGTAATTGTAGTTGTTAACTTCCTTTGATTCATGATTTTTTTTTGATTTTCTAATATATTTTTTTAATTTATCTTTAAGTGTAATTTTATATGATAATCTTTACATTTCTGATGCAATATCTATTCACATTGTCTCCCCTCACAAAAATATCAAAATCTACATGATTTAATTAATTTTTATGTATTTGTTTTAACCTTCCATTTTTATTCCCAAAACACTTATCAGATAATACAATAATATATCTTGCTAATATATAACTACATTAGTGTACATACAAATCAATGTTACTCATTTTACTGTTACAGTGCAAATTAACCATTGTTTTAGCATTTTAAAATATACTCTTCAAATTATGTCAATAATCTTGATGTATATTTTGATGATTCCTTATTTAGTGAAGGCGGACATTTTTATAGAGTTGATACCTTTTTATCATCTACAAATGCCAATATATTATAATTTGTCTTTTCTATAAGTTTGTCAACATTTGAGTTGCAATTATTTTGATAAAATCAGAGGGGTCTGTAATATATATGTTCTTTTTCACCTTTCTTAAAGAGCAATATTACTATCACATTATTCATACATATGGTGCATTTTTATTATTGTATATAATTTTACCAATAATATTTCTATTTTCAAATAATAATTGCATCATTTCATGGAGGTTTAATGTTCTTTATATATTTTCTGCATCTCACGTTTTTCATTAGTAACAATCATTTTTTTTTCCTTGTTCTTTATTAATACATAATTCTTTATACGTCTCTATCACATCTTTTAATTCATCGAACTTCATTTTAGCACTATTTTTACATTTTTGTCATATTACTGCAATAACCATTTTCAGATTCTAAGATGTTTATTTACTTTTGAAATTTATTTTATTCTACAATTTTCCCTAAAATTTCATACTTATATAATTCTTACGCAATTATTAATTCATTTTCATAACATTTTACATAATTCCAGATTTTCAGTTTTCTTCAATGAATTATTTTCAAATATTTTAATACTCTTTCTTTTCTTGTATATTGATGTGTTTCAATTAAAAATTTAATGGGGAATTGCTATTTTTGTATGAACTAGTTTTATAGAAATTTAGCACAATATCACTTAACGTCTTATTAATTTTAATTATCCTTAAGCCTTCAAAATATAAAGTAAGTCCTAATTCAAATTTATCTCAATATTTCAGATGGTTAGTAATACATGTTTTTATAAAGACTTTCGTCTGTCTAGTTTTACAGAAGAAAGCTACCAGCACCCCATTAAATAATAACTTCTTGTGTTGAAATAAAATATTTTACAATGTATATATTTTTTTCTTTTTCTCATAATTTCAAGTCTGTCTCATTTCCATCATTATGATCAATTTCATGTTAAAGTTTAATATATCTGGTTATTTTATTAAATACAGATACACACATGGAGTTATTTACATTTTAATTGGCACGTGTAATATCTTCTGAACATGTTTTAAATAATCTCAATATTTGAACTAGTGATAACTTCTAATTTAATTAATAATTAGTGATAATCATCGTTGTATTTATCTACGGTGTATTTTATCAAAGTTATTGGTGGAGTCCGTACCACCTTTTGAATTTTGAGGTCCAGGGCACAAATATGGAATGTGGCCCTCAGTAAATAAAAAAGTGAATAAATAAATTAAATCTTTAATTTTTATTACAAAGAAGGAACCTATATAATATTTATTCTTATCTAAACAGTAATACTTAACTTGTAACACATTATTATTAATATAAAAAAATAATATAACTTTATTTTTCTTGCTTTAATTTCAATAAATTTACCTATTATTTTACATAAATTTAGGTATTCTCACAATTTATTTTCCATGGAAAGTAATGTTAGATTAAATTGTCTTTCTGTTGCCATTGTGGATATTAAATATGTTTTTATTATTTTATGGTTGGACAATCAACTTTTGAACTTAGCAGCGGTTATCGAAATTGTAATAAGATTATATTGAAATTGGCAAACACATTTCCTGTTTGGTGAATTTTTTAAGACACTAGCCTATCGGTTCCTGGGCATACATCCAGTTGACTAATCTTAGGGATGCTATTGGTTGAATTAAGATTTCACTTTTATATATCAAAATGTAATACAATAATTTATTATTTATCAATAGTATACTTACAGTATATATATATATATATATATATATATATATATATATATATATATATATATATATATATTGTAATGGAAACGTATATGTAGCAGCTCCACGATTGGACTAGCCAAATGTAATGGAACCTATAATTCAGAGCCTCACTTGGATGCTCCAAATGTAATGGAACGTAAGGTAGCCCACGATTGGGCAAGTTAAATATAATGGATCGTACTTGCTACATTCCATTTAAATTGAAGAAAGACAAAATTATCCCGGTTATATAAATAATGTAATGGAAACTATATGATAGCTCATAATTAAGCAAGTTAAATATAATGGAATGTATATGAGTTATTCCATTTATATTAAAGAATGAAGAAAAATAAACTTGTTCCAATTATATTTTAATAAATTGTTTAAATTGCCCTTCCAGCTAGCTCTATATAAAACAAATCTAAAATCATACTAATCAATGAGATCTTTCATTATAATTTATCTTTTAGGTTGATATGACTAACTAATCAAATATATATATCAAAAATAAAGGAACTTTTATTAAATTCAAATATACACATCTACTATATAAATTTATGTACCTCTAAATATGTGTATGAAAAATAATATATGTAAGTGACCTACAAACCAAGTATTAAATGAAATAAGAAATTATCTTTTATTAAGTCGTAAATTTAATTAATTTACTAATAACTTTGGCATTAAGAAAATAAGAATAATATAGTATCGATCTTTAAATAATTACAAAGGCATTATTTATAAAAATAAATAGCACATCTTTATTTTATGTTATCGTTTGACTTTAAATAATATTAATGTTTCAATATTAATATAAACAATAAATATATAAAGACATATTTCTGCCTAATAGTTATAATATAAAGATACTAATTAATATATAGTACCTCAACTTATAAATTATATTTTCAGATTTTAAAATTATTTAAATATTTATCTTAAACATCATCTGTTATACGTTTAATGTTATAATAGAACAAGACGCTTAAATTGATCATTCACAAACGTTACATTTTACAATGAAAAATAAAATAAACAAAAAAAAATATATCAATCTCAAAATATATATATCCACACATCATTCATATAAATATATAATTATTAAATACCTTTTTAAAAATTCACTTAGTTGATTGTCCTTTTTAAGAATTAATTTAGTCCATGAGTTTTTTCATCTGTATATTTTTTATTTTTAGAATGCATTCTATTAAAAGAAGACGAAACGATTTCATTAAAGAAGATTATTAATTCTTGAATATATGCATATTTTATTAAAATGTTAAATCCAGTACATCAATTACAATTACTTTCAGATTAGAATTAAATTGACGATAATACATTTAAGATAGCTATGCCAGCTTTTAACTCCAGACGCGATGAAATTTATACGTTGAAAATTTTAGTTGTTCCATTGAAAAATTGCTTTAGAATATATGAAAGCGATGATGATGATGCAGCCCTAGCTGCGATATATCCTTATTACCCCGTCATAATTTATATGTTTATTACAAAATATATATACGTTACTTCAGTATTTTAAAAATGGTAAACTTTAAAGAAATAAAATGTAATAAAATTCTATCCTTCAGTTGTTTGTTCTATATCCCATTTTTAATAAGCAATAATCCTAATAATGGCTTCCTTATTATTGTCGCGTGGTTCCATGCCAGCAGATGCTATTTTAAAACTCATGTTATATATATATGTTCTCTTTTACAACAATTAACATCAAAATAAAAATAAAATATTAAGTATACATATAAAAAGTATCAAATCGAAAATTTGACATCTTTTAAAATATACATAAATAATTATTTATTACATTTAGTAATCATTGCAAATAAAATATTTTTTTTAATAATTAATAATTTATATGTCCTTATTTATTTTAATAATTAAATGTTTATAACGATGTACTATCAATATATATAAATAAAATAATAACTTCAAATACTAACTATATTTAATAAACATAAAAGAAAAATTTAAATATTTCATATGTAAACTTCAACTTAAAGAGATTTTTTTTTTAATAACAAATAACAAATTTTTAAAATATAAATATCGACCTATTGATATTTACAATATATTGTACCGGGTTCGAATATGTGATGTTCGAAACACCAGTCTCTTAGGCAGAGAAGAACATACTTGGAGAGTATGTATGCCCAAACGATAGCTATAAAATATATAACTAGCATTACATTTCCAGGACATAACTTCTTCTCGACTGTTGAGTTCAACACCAGAGTTCAAAGCACTTTTTTGTTTTACGTAAACACGGGCACCAGCTATTTATTCTGAAAAAAATAAACAACGCGCTTTAAACAATGGCTACTAACTCAATGCCTAAGTGTCCATGACTAGCTCAGTTATTTGTAATCACTAACAGATTATACATAATTAGTGGTGAAAAGAATTGTAAGGGAGATTGGTAAAAGGAATTGACTGACAAATAAAGTTTAATTTTAAAGACAATTTATTAACTAACATTTACTAATTTTAAACATTTTATAAATCTAAAATAACACACACACATTTTAAATTAACACACTATAATATATATCTTATGAAAAGCATAAATAATGTATGATGTTTATAAAATCATATAGCATTCACAAACACACACATCAATAGTTCATTTTATGCATGATTATAGAGTTCAAATTACTTGGCTCTGGAGGCTTTACAAATTAATGCAATGGCTATTATGGTATAAACGAAAATAAGCAAATGTTTTACCTAGGATTTTGAATGTATATTTAGAACTTTGTTTTCTTCTTCCATTATGAATACTTCCAGCCAGCTGGGACATTTCCTTGATGAGTTTCCTTATTATTCACTATTATTACTATTGGAGACAATTAGATATTGACGGAGATTTCCAAGTTTGCCTTTTTTATATCTTTTACTTTCCATACTAAGGACAATCTGTTTTGACTATCCTTTCCTTCTATCTATGCTGAATACATTGCTTACAGTGTTCTGAGTCCTGGATAGTGACCACGAGTAGAAACTAATTTTTGTGGCACAGGGATCCTTTGGAATGAAGCGGAGGCAGATTCGCTGACTTATACCAACTTATACATATGAAAAAGGAAGCTTCATTTGTGGGGTTTCTACCAGACTTTGACTAAGAAAAGGTCGCTGCGAATGGCAGGAATTTTCAACTGTCCATTTTCGACTTATGCTTTAGAAAACAATTGCGGACCTCTTGATTGGACTTTGAGTAAGAAGTGGTCACTGTGAATGGCAGAAAATTTTAAATGTCCATTTCTGTCTTATGCTTTGGAAAATGAGGTACGAGATATGGGGATGCGTCTCTGAAAAAGTGACTTGCTGCTTATGCTGGATTGTCCCCAGTGCACATTTTAAAAGAAGAATGATCCCTGCTAATCTGTTACAGGTACTAAAATTTATCCAGTCAACAGCTTTAAACTTATCCTTACCTAAAACATTTTTACACTACCCTCAACCCTATAATTTTGAACCCTTATACATTTCTAATACAACTTATATTGACTATTTATATTATTTTAACCTTTCAATATTATTTGTAAATACACATGAACATTACTTTAACATATTTATTTATATCACATTATTATTTATAACCCTTACGAACATTATTTAATATTTATTTACATTACTCTTATAATATTATTCTAAACTATTATGGACATCAGTTTACATATTTATTTATATTACGATATTACCTTTAAACCATTTGTTTACCTTATATATTAATGCATGTGTACTTAGAAAACTCTTTTATTTTACTGCTCTTCATTATTATACAAATATTTTATTTGACTTGATTACTTTAAACCATTTATTTACTTTTTTTTTAATTTGCATGTATTCAAAAAACTTTTATTTTATTACGCCACTCTTATTATTTTCTACAGATATATTATATTTTTTTGTTTATTTTGATTTTATTCTATGTATTTCCGTTATTTTATTTATTTATTTAATTCTACAAACATTACCTTTAAACCATTAATTCGACCTATTTATTTACGAACATTTTTCTTAATTAATATGTGCGTGGAGAAAAAAAAAACTTTTATTTTATGAAGCCTCCATTATTATTATTACTTTAAACATTTCATTTATCATTATTCATTTATTTTTAAATTTATTATCTTAGTTTTAAACAGAAGTTTCAGATTTAATTTAACAGATTTATTTACTTTAGAATAATCATATCCGTGCTCATTATCCATTTCCGGTCCTTTTTGTTTATTTCCTTTACTATTCCATCTTTTACTAACTTTTAAACTATGTCAGGCGATTCCTTCTTTCTTTCTACTAACTCACTAACATAAATTATAATCCATGTTCTCACATCACTCCCTAGATTAAAATTTATTGCTTTATCTCTTTCTCGCTCCATTCTATTTTCTGCCTTGTAAATTAGAAAACCTTTAAGCTTCACAGACCTTCGTATTTTTCCTAACCATGAATATCTTTTTCTATGCTCCCTTTTTATGTTAAATATACATTTAAAACAAACACGAATGCTTCTTTTTGAAAACTCTATTACATTATTTTCTATCTCTATTATTTTTATTTTCCTATCACTATACTTAATGCTATCTTCTGCCTTTTGATCTGCATAAGTTTCTACTTTATCTGTTGCAAAGCTATCTGATTCTAATTTAATTTCTAACTCTTTCATGACCTCAACTTCCTGATTTACCTTGACAAAATCTACTTCTATGATTTCTTGATTTATCTTTACCTTTCCTGTAATTTCACATCTTATTTCTCTTATGCTCTGAGTTCTTTAATTTCTGTTTTAACTTGACTAATTTCTTGACACATTTCTTTCATCAATTCTGTTTTGAGTTCTAAATGGCTTTGCTTAAATTCTTGACACATTTCTTCCATCATATTTATCATCATTTTCATCATCATCAGCATCTCAGATATTTCTTCTTTCTCTTTTTCTACTAACTGGCGATTTTAAAAATATATTGGGCTTTCTTTCGGCTCCATTTCTTTATTCATAGTTACGCTATTACTTTTTTTTTTAAATTATATGTTGCTCTCATGACAATCCTTTCTCAGATAGCCTCTCTGCTGGCAGAAAAAGCACTGGGATGGAAGGCCATGAAAGATGATGTTGAGTGGAGATTCGCCATGTTGAATTAGAGGTGGCATTGATAGAGGTGCAATTCCTTTTTTTAGAACTAACTGAAATTGTGTGGTATTGATGTGTACTGGGAAACCAGCATTGTCATCTAATAGGTATTGAAATTTGGTAATTGTGCCATAGTCTTTGAAGTGGCACTGAAGGTCTGCCTTTTTGAATTCCATGGTACATTTTTGAATTCGTCCTATTAAAATAACTGGTCAGTTAAGATCAATGTAGACAATAAATTTGTTATTTAGGAGGTTATGACTATTTTTAAAGGCAGCTTTAACTTGTTGGTTTGTGAACTGGATGATAAGATGTCTTTCATTTGGATGAAAGAGGATCTTATGGATCGATTTCCACCAGCCATGTGCTTTACATAGTTCATATAATGATGAAGTAGGGAATGTGTAAAGATTTAAGAAGTTACCTGTAGTGGAAAGTATGAGAGAACATTCATTATAATAATTGAGCAGAGATTTATGGAGTGGCAATAGGAAGGTTTGGTTAAAACGTTCGTTTATTATTTCATGGTTGTGAATATAACAAGTAGAATTATCTGTAGACGTTATTTGAGGATTAGAGTAGATTGTTGTAGACTGTTCTGTTTCTATTTCTTGTAATAGTTGAATTGCTTACATGTATTTATCAGGTTGTGATGTCTGTTTATGTGTATTTATCATTATGCTAGCTCTGACTTTGTTTGCATATGTCATTTCATTCATCATTGGCCATGTGATTTTATTATTAGTGTTATGAGGTAGTTGTGTGGAATCCTTGTATTGAGGTCCTGTAGTATATAGTTCATTGTTATTTTCAAAGTGTTTGTCAAACTTCTGGTGGTTTAGTGAAGATAGTGTTCGAATGGGAGAAGGTGTCTTGTTATGATTTATGGTCGATTTCTGATTTGGTTTAATCACAGTAGTTTTTGGTATGTTTATTCTTCTTTAAATATTTTGAAGGTTTTATGACATTTAGATTTGTGTAATTATGTAAATTATTGATGTTAATTTGTTTTCCCAACTCTGGATTATTTAATGGGAGTACATTAGTTTTAGTGATGGGAGAGTGCATGTCATTTAAACTTACGTCAGGCTTCTGGCTTTTTTTTCCGATTCATCAAGCAGCGTGATTTCCAGTTCATATTCAGGATGACACCTCTCCTTCCTGATAGCAAAGAATTTTGATTTTGGCGATGTTAGTAGAGTTTTGTTATTCTCTATGTGATTCATTTTTTATTTGAGTCTGTAATTGAGGGAGCAACAGTTTTCCCCTGCTGTAAAGTTTTTCCATTGTTTTGTGAGTTTGTAAGAGGATTTTTTTTTCAGTAGTAGAAGGCAGATTATGATTGTTTAGAACACATTCCGACAATTCTGCACTGTTTTTAGGTTCATAAGGGGTTAAAATCTTTGCATTTACAGTTTGGAAATCATCAGACAATTCCGAGTTATTTTTCCCTTTTATGTGACAATGTTTAGATTTTAGCATAGGTTTTATTAAAGGGTTGTTAGTAGTCGAAGGAAAAAAAAATGATTTTGATTATTTGAAACACTTTCTACTGTTGTAGATTTATCCTTAGGTTCTTTGGGGGGGGGAGTATTCTTATATTTTAAACTTTGGGAGTCATCAGAGACTTTTAAGTTATTATTTTTCTTTTCATTAGAACATTTAGGCTTCAGTATAGGCTTTGATATAAAGTCCATTGTAGCAGTTTTACCGTAATTAATAAATGTTATTTAATTAGTGTTTTAAAACTACTTTAAAGTAGTAAATCATGCCAAATAACTACATAGAATAATAAAGAATCTACTCTCAGAAGTGATTTTGTAATTTCCTCTCAAAAATTTTCCTCTTTAGTGCAAATATATTCACATAAGATGAGATATGATGCAGAAGATCTGTAATCAAAGGTCACCGGAAGTGAGTTATATATTTTCTAACTTATAACACATACTGATTTTATAATGTACATAAAATGTAAGTATCTAAATATTAAGACTTTTACATTAACACTATTATATATTAATCAGAATATACAAATAATAATCCAATTATTTATCTATAATGTTTTTATTCGTTAAAATGATTGTACGTAATTTATGTTTATTAATACAAAAATATAATTTCATATCAATATTAGTCATTTATCTACTTATCATCCATATTCATTATTAGACTATTTGGATTATTATAAGAAAAATAGTGTCATGTCATAAAAAATAATAGTATGTGAATTTAAAAATAATTTAATATATTACCTCTAAGATCACTTTATCCCTCTATATTTATACATGCTTTTACCATATTAATATTTCTTAACCTATATCTAAATTTTTATTAAGCAAAAATAAAATTATTTTAAATTATTAATTTACTCCTATTCTTCATTTCTTTAATGAAATGAATTCAATAATAAAGGAAATGAAATTAATGTTTCTCAATTATAATTTTTAAAGACTTAAATGGTATTTATAAAAGTTAATGCAATAGTCTTAGATGTTCATGGCATCCATGAAAGAAATCCTTCAAAGATGCAATGTTTGAATTTCTTTGTTGTTATACATTGAAGAAAATAATAGATATCAAGTTGACATTCAGTTTTATTCTTGCATGTAGATGTCAACTTTGTAAATACACAGTTCCTTTATTAACAATTATAATTCCATTTTGCAGATATTGCTTCTATATAATTTTAAAGGCATTTGCAAAAGATGTTATTCAAATATATATATATATATATATATATATATATATATATATTTGATATATCATAATATATATATATATATATATATATATATATATATATATATTTGACTAGACAAGAATTTTATATATCCAATGATAAATCAGTATTCTACTCAATCTGCATTTTCCTTATAATATAAAGTACATTATATTTTGTTGAAGTTTTTATAAACATGTTATATTTAAAATAATGTTTACTATTAGAACTCAAATTAGAACGATTTTCATCGAACATGAAAATACATTTAAATTACTTTCTTTAAAAAAAATGTTAGAAATTTTTTCTAATAAGTATTAAATGGTTTAAAATATAGATTTTATCTTATACACTGTTCTTTTAAATTGAACACAGTATAAGTCTTTGTGAGGATATAGCTGAAAGAATAGACCCTTTATTCTTCTAAGAAATTATATATATATATATATATATATATATATATATATATATATATATAATTTCTTAGAAGAATAAAGAGCATATCTTATTCTATATTGTTACAAAACAATTTGATGTTAAATCACTATCTTAACTTCATTCCCTTTAATTTGATAGAGTGCATGTGAAGCCAGAGGTCATCACCTTATCAACTGTCTTCTTAACAATTATTTTTTATTTTATAAAGATATGATACCAAATTTGAAATGAAAATCAATGAAATTAAACATAGTAAAATAATATGAATAATAATAATATAAAATATATAAATAGATAAATAAAAAACTTATTTTCCTGAGTTAAGTAAGATTAGTTTTTATGTCCGTATTTCATAATCCTGGTGGAAATTCCCTGGTGAAGTATATTTATATATTGGTGTAGTAATCATACTTTTATCCCAAATTAATAGATTATTAGCATTATCCAATGGTTTTATTGTTATAAGATAAAATACATCCTTCAATGTTCTTAATCTCAATTTTTTCAGTTAGACGTTCTACACAATTAATATTTTAAATTGTCATGAAAATTGTTTTCAAAACCTTTATGATATAAAGTTGTATTACTCACTGCACATTGTAAGATTCTTTAAAAATATATAATTATTTTGAATACATTTATATGCATAGAAAAACAGTGTAATAAAATAAAGAAGTTACTAGTAATTCAAATAGATGTTCTTTTTATGTTACTATTCTCTATCACATTTAAAAAAAAATTAAAATACTTTTCTTATAATCTTTTTGAACCTTAGGTTTTAATTTCTATATAAATAAATCAATATTTTAATTTAGAAAAGTTAAACCTTTTCAGATATAATATAAATTCAATTCAAGTGTAGAATAGTAATATTCATTAAAAGAAAAAAAGGTGTTAAAAATCATCTTCTTTTGGTCAGAGACAGAATGAATTGTTAATATCATGTTTTTGTTTCAATTTTCAATGCTTGATGTAATTACTCATTGTTATAAATAAATATTAGGATATAATAAATATATATATATATATATAATTGTGTTTTTTAAATTTCATATGTGGATAATTTAAAAGTTTGACATTTAAGTATGTATCATTATAAGTTTATTTTTATCAAAATGAATGGTATATATATATATTGAAACAGTCGACCTTAGTTCAAGGTCGAGTTTCACGCTATTACCACTGTCCACATGTCATCATTTATATATATATATATATATATAAAATGTATATTATAGTAGCGTATATACGTGAGTAAAATTAGTAGGTAATTTTGTATATTTTTTAAAATTGTATTTTTCTATTTTAATATGTTGTAATTTATTTTTTTCATAAAATAAAATATAAATTCAAGATAACTGTCTGAAATAATTAAAGGGGTGGGGAGTTTGTCTTATGATTTTAAGAGGAAATTGTAAATTAAAATTAAAAAAGTAAAAGCTAAAACAAAGCTAACGCATTTTAGTTAGCTATTAACATTGTTTTATTTAAATCCATTTCCAAGCAGGAAATTAATTTGAATTGATTTTAGACAGTTATCTTAAAAACTGAATCTTTACTAACAATAGAGTAAAGATTCTCCTAAAATAGAGATCCATTAGAGGCAGGAAATCTATTTTAGAATAAATATTCTCTAAGGGGCCAAAACCTGATATAAATAAAGCTAAAAATTTGTTATGTTAGAGTTGGGTCAGTCATTGCTAGGTGGCTTCACGTCCATTTGAAATTTGAGAGAATTAAATTGCCATCCACTGTCTTCGGTTGAACCTTGTCACAATGTAGCCCCAAAGAATGCCACCTGCTGCAGCAGATTCACCAGTGCTTCCAAAAAATTCTGAGGTAACCAGCCAAAAGACTGTATAGCTGCCTTATACACTTTTAACTGTAATTTAATTTGTAAGGTAATAATTTTGTTATATTTAATGTTTTCTTAAAGCTTTGTTAATCATTTATATTAATTCTTTGCTGCCTAATTTTTGTGCAATCCAACTCACCCTTATTATTATTTTTATTAGTTAGTGCGGTTATGATTTAAGTTTAATAATATTTTTATATTTTATTCCTTTATTTATAAATGCCACTAAAAACTTAATCTTATGAACTTCTATTAAACAGGGAAGAAGTGGGGAGTTAAAATGTGTTCTTATTAATTATTTTAAATACTTCGTAATTTTGTGTTATATTTTAAATGAATATATTTATCTAAATGTTTTGTTGTAAATTTATACGAAACATATAAATATTTTGCAATCTGGGGTGGCTATTGGTGTCTGTTAGTGTTATAAATTTCTTATTGATCATCATCGCCACTAAGTCTGGCCACTTAAATTTGTTTAATAATTTGCACTCTTATAGTTTTGCTTCTTATGTTTAAATATTAATTCAGAAAGTAGGGAGCACTGCAAGCTTCATTAATATTAGTTAATTCATAATCAATGACTTTATATTATATAGGTCATTATACTCGCATGTTATTACATATTTGTTAAACCATTTAAGGCTTTTCTTTAATAGTTAATTTTATTAATTTTATATTATTATGATAGCATTGCTAGCATATATCTAATTATTTATAAGCCATATACGGCTTCGATCTGATACCTCACTCCAGGGAATCATGATCATTTTGCTAGTCATTCTTCTCCTCAAAGTATATATATATTATATACTGTTTTAAATCGCCTGTGCCTCACTCCAGGGATTCAAAGCTTCATCGTTTGTATTCTCATCATAAAGAAGTCTACGTTTACTTCTAGATTATCCAGGTTAGAGTAGATGAAGCAATGTATAGTTTGCCATGGTCTGGCCTATAGTATCTTCCTACCAACCTTTTTCTTCCTGTATCATTTCAGCAGAAAGCTGGCACATACCATCGTTATATCAAATTTGAGAATGACCTTATCCTGGCCAAATGTGCCCTTTCTTCTCGATGATATTATGCTAGCACTGCCATTTCTACAGTTAGTTTTAGCCTGTTTAGCAATGTAACATCATAATAATATGCGATAATAGAACATTCTGTTTTTTTCTCTATTTGTTGGTGTTTAAACCCAACTTCTCACGAATCTGCCCTCCCTCTTTACTGAAATAAACTTTTCCTGCAAATATTGAGTTTTTGCTATATCCCATCATTAAATGTTGAAAATATATATCCACATTATAATTATTATAAATGAAATATCTAAATAAAAACAATAAACTTATGTATTAAAATCTTTTAATTAGCAAAAGTCGATTATATATTTATAAATGTATTTTTATGTATAAAACGGCCACTAAACCACTATGATAATTCTGCCTCTTCTATCTGCCACACTAACTTAATATTTGTCAATATCATTATAATCTTAATAATAGTCTTAAATGTGTATGATCAAAACAGTTTTATAAGTGTAGAGTCACTTATATATATATATATATATATATATATATATATATATATATATATATATATATATATATATATATATATATATATATATAAACTCATCATCAATTATGTTCAAATAAATATTTATGTTTTAAACTTAATCCAGTTGTTCGAATTTCATTATTAATATTTATATTTATCTATACTTGTAATTTAATATCTTGGGTTCACTCAATCTCTCATCATCATCACCAGTTGAGTCTCATGTAAAATGTTGTAGCACCGGGCCGGGATGTAATGAATTTATGTGGTATCACCATAGGTGTTGTTCATAATGTTATAAATTTGGGGAATGGGCAAATAGGTTGGAATTCATGATTGCTCCTGACCTGTGTATCTCGCACATAATTGGATTTGAGGTACTTTTGCCTAGATTCTAAATCTTGTTGGATGGACATACATTTTTGATTGGTACAATATATATATATATATATATATATATATATATATATATATATATATATATATATATATATATATATATATATATATATATATATATATATATATATATATATATTAAAATAGTCAAATATATTCACTAAATAAATGGTTTAATTAGAGATAGTTATAAATGAGTGTATAAATGTTTTAATGGGTTACTATGCTGGGTTAGTTGGAAGTTACCCTTACAACTCCCCTTTTATAAAGAGTTAAAATTTTAATTTAGGTTAAAATTTTTAACACAAATAAGTGTTTTAATGCATCCCTACAATATAATTATATTTATATTTGGATTTAGTAAAGGGTTATATAGTATTTAATTGCTTCATTTTCTTTATACTTGGGCTATATTATTTTTATAATGATCTAAAATTAAGAACTTTGATGGTTAAAATTCAAATAATAATGTGTTTCCTTTGAGATAACAAATATATTTACTAGTCTTCTTCCTGCATTATTAAGACTTATGGATTTTTAAAGGTCAAATAAATACCAGAGTATCCATTTGTTAATATGGATTGACTCCATTGTTCTAACTTATTTCAACATATTCCAATAATTACATTGGTGCATTGATTAGAGATTATGTTCATCAATGTTAATACTCTTAATTATATATTTTCTTTTACATTGATTAGTAATCATTTTTATTTCACTTCAGTGTTGTTTACATTGCACATATATTTAACTTGATGATTACCTTTATTCTTTATATATCATTATGAACAGCCAAAATAACATTTCAAAATATGTGAATTATATTTACCACAAATCTCTTCTTCTTGGTTAATCCAAAATGCATTAGGACCTGCCTTTTTAATGATAGTATAAAGTGCTTCATATATATTATAAAACTTATGGTATTTTTCTCTAATGGTTTACTGGAATGTGGAGTCTTTATCAATACTCTATCTCCAACTTTAAATTCATAAAAGCATTTTTTTATTTTGATTTCTATAACTTGTCATTTTAATAAGTCATTCATGGGCTTGTAAAATGTCATTTTCTTTATTAATTTTGGGTTTATTGGTTATAGGTTTATAATTTTTGAATAGTATGGGTGTAAATTGATTAAAGTTTAGTCAAATGGGCAAGAATTCAGTAGATTCATTCAAGCTCCAACTGATATACTTGACTACATGTTTTGTCTGATTTACCTATCTCTTATGTTCTTCCTGTAAATAGATTCCTAAATAAATGTCCATGCTCCCATATAATGCATTTGCATGGGTTTGATTGTGGATTTTTAATGGAGGTTAGCACATGTTATATTTTTGATATATCTACCTATTTCTTACACTTCTTAGATAGAAAAGAAGTACCATGATCAGTTAATATGGTTTTAGGCTTTCCTATTATTGTAAATTGGAGGGCACCCAATACTTTGATTGTATGTTTGGCATTGGTTTGGAGGCAGCAACATATTTGGAAAAGAGATCATAGGTGTCTAATAAATATTTTTGTTTGTTAAATGGATGCAAAGGCCAATAATAGTCAATTTCCAGGATCTCAATTGGTCTATCTGAAATGATAGATTTAAATGAGTTGGTATAATTTTGGTTTACTGACTTAGCTCTTAAACAAATTAGACAGTCTTGTAGTGATCTCAAAATGTCTCTGTACATTTTGGCCAGTAAAACCAATTTTGAAGTGTGTGTTCTGTCTTGTGAGCACCATAATGCTAATATAGACAATGTAATTATTTTATAAGTGGGTTTCATAATGAATTTGGTATTATTGTCCTCCACTCATCAATGTTGTCATTCATTTTATATAGTAAGACCTGTTGTTCTAATTTAAAATGAGTAAGATCTTTGGGTGTATTCAAAACTTCCTCCTAAAACCTTCATGACTCAGTTTAACTCTGGGTCACTGAATTGTATCTCAGGTAGGTTTTCCAATTCGTTCTCCACATTACTAACAGCCATCACATTGACATTTTTAATGTAGGCATTATTTACTGATAGTTGATTTTGTTCTGACCTACATGGATTTGATCTAAGCATATCAGCCATGACATTCTCTGATCCCTTGCAATACTGTACACTATAATTGAATTCCTTTAACAGTATAAACTCCATCTAACTTGACCACTAGTAGTCAGAGAGCTGTTATTCAGTAATTCGAGGCTTTTGTGATCAGTGATCACTATCCCCTCTCATCTAAGTAACATTTGTTGAAATTTTTGGAAGACCCATACACTATTTCCAGTACTTCTTTTTCTGTAACCATGTAATTTATTTCTGGACCTTTCAAGAGCTGATTAATAAAATAGAGGACACCTGGTTGGCCATCCTCTTGGATCTGGGCTAGTGGTATCCCTAATAATCCAAAACCACTACCATCTGTTTGGATAATAAATTGTTTATTAAAATCAGGGGAGGCTAATATGGTTAATTCTAAAACCCTGTTTTAATAATTTCAAATGCTCTGTCTTTTTCTTCAGTCTATTTCCAGAATTCATTTTTTCTAATCAGTTTTAGCAATGGTTCAATGTGGTCGGAGAACTTTTGGTAGAAACGGTTGTAAAATTACATAGGCCTAAAATGACATTTTTAATTAGATTGTTTAGGGAAGTTTTGAATGGCAGAGATATTCTCTGGGTGAGGTCTTATCCCATTGCAACCAACAATATGACCTAAGAAAACTTCCTGGTTAGAAAATATGGTATTATTTTTGAAGTTAATTTTATACCTTTCAGAAGACACTTTAAAAAATATGGTTAAATGTTGAATGTGTTCTTCAATTGTGGTAGATGCAATAATTACATCATCCACATAGATAGTTATGATCTGTTTAACCTCAGTAGATAAGGTCTTAACCAGGCATCTAATTAAACCAATGCTACTGTTTACCAATCCATAGGGCATCCTATTAAATTGGTATGTAAAACCTTTATAACAGAAAACAATGTATTTGGCTATCTTCTGGATGAAGGTCAATCTGCCAATACCTGTAGGTCAAATCGAAAGTAAAAAATACTTTATTGTTTCCAAATCTCACGAATAATTTGTGCATGAGAAGTGGTATATTTATGTCAGGATCAGTAATTTTGTTTTCTTGTCTACCATCTAAACAAAATCTCATTGATCCATCTTTCTTGTTACAGTAAGGTAAAGAGTATTTGGAAATGATTTCCCAATCCAGCATTTTGTTAATTTGTTTAGATATATCTTCCTGATATTGGTATAGAATATGATATGATTTGGATTGAAATGGTAGACCATGAATTAATCTAATTCTCTGCTGGAATCCCTCTCACTTCTTGTATGTCTCAGAAAATATAATTATTTTTTTTAAAAATGAACACAGTTATTTAAAATACTTTAAGTGATAAGTCTTTACTATTTAAAAAAGAGTACATGTTTTTAACAAATTTTGAAAAATCTGATAATTGGAAACTATTAATTGAAAAAAAATATCCATGGATAAATAAGAAAATATCCCAACAGTAAAACTCTATATGCTAGCTTTATGTGAAATAGTTAAATATTAATTTATTGGAATATCTTTAAAATGTGCAAGAATTACGTATGGATGCCGAATGCATATTGCCATCAGAAACACTAAAAGCCGATATAGGATCTTGGTGGGATAAGAAAACTTAGGATCTTGGTGGGATAAGAAAACTCTGGATAATTCTTTTCAAATACTATAGGTTGAAATTATATTCAATAATCACTCTTCTTCAGAATATAAACAATAAAATATCAATTTTTTAAACTTTCAAGAACAAATTGGTGATTATTTTTACAAATGGATCCAGATTCCCAAAGTCGACTTTCTTTTCATTTTTTTTTTTAATTTTTCGTTCATTTATTCGGAATCAACTAAGCATGCCTCTTGTTCGGGGGAGAAAAAAATTGTCATTTTTAAGTGTTTAGATAATATCATAGAAACATGCTTTGGGGAGTTTCAATACCTGCAAGGATGCGATAAAAATCCTGAAATAATAACATTTTTTTAATGAATATATATCATGGACTGAAATTTATGTAGCTATATTTTTTATTATTTATAAACTAATATTAATATTAATTTTTTTTCTTAGTATAGTTAGAGATAGGAAAAGTGCATATAAAATATTTACTAATATAATATTATAATTTCCTTAAATGATACTTAGTAAATTTTAGTTTATGATATTTTAAGTACGGTAGTGTTGAATGACTACGCAATATTTTTATTAATTGTGGACTAAGAAGACTTCGAAAAAATGATCAACTAGAAAGAATATCACTTGGGAAATAATTGTAAAATATTATTTTTATGATGTATTTATTTTTCTTTTTTTTAGATTGCCAAGTATTTTTATAATGTTATTGCATGAACGTATGAATATGTGTGAATACACTAAACACATATAAAACGTATAGGAGTTAGATTTTATTTAAAATATGCATACTTTTATTTTATATTTTTGATATAGTACAATGTAATAGAATATAATTATAGGATTCTTTCGTGAAAAGAACTTTATTATTTTTAAAACGTTTTGAAGTATTGATTTTATTATATCAATACCTATCATTTGTATTTGTGTTCAAGAAGTTTTTAAACGTGAAGTAACCTTTTTTATTGAATAATCTAGATCATTGACTTTATATGGGAATTTTATTTATTGTTTTAGAAATATTTTTTTTAAGAATTCTTTGGCGATGTAGATTAATAAATCTATAAAGAAATTTTGTAAGGTAGTATTTTTAAAATGAAACCAAAGTGATGATTTGTTGTAAGTTCTTTATGGGAAATATAAGTAGTTTTATTGTCTTAATAATGATGCAGGTACAGATAACAAAGCTCTGTAACTTGTATATTTCATGGGCCGTGGATTCCCTTAATATTGAATATTAATGCTCCGAAAGCTGAATAAATAGCTACGACATTGTTATTTTAGTGGAGGTTATTAGACAGAAAGTCAGGTCTCTTTTTGTTATGCACTGTTACCATGTGACCATCTTATGTTTGTACTATTGAGTTGATACTCTAGTTTGTTTTTCAAAGCTACGCATCTGATCGCTATCATGATTTCTAAGTATTACATCATACAAAACTGTATCTTTGAGGGAGAATGATAAATAATTTTGGAATAGGAGGATCATTATTTGGAAAAGGATAAGATAGGTTCTTTTACTTGGAATGATGTTAAGAATAAATACAAATGGTATTGAGAATAAAATTTAAAATAAGGATAAAGAATCATAGAGTGTTGTCTACATTTTAATAAACGATTTTAAGAAAATATGTAAATGATAACAAAATTATTCACGAAATTTTTGAATGATTTTAAATATTTTTTAACTCATGTGTAATGCATATTTTTAATGAATGGTGTATCTAACGAAACAACAAAGAATACAATAAGTAAATTATATTTTATGAATATTATTTTATATTTAAGGAAATGCATCAACACATACATATAGTGTTTAGACTAGCTTAATACCTGGTAAGATGTAGAATGTATGATAAGTCTATTATTAATTGAGTCCACATATTTTATTAACGAACCACAATAAATATACTTTGTATAATAGTATCAGAACTTTCATGATAAATTATTTTTAAACCATTAAAAATAAGTTAAAAGTCATATCTTAGAATCAGTAATCCTAATGTAATTTATGTTTTATGTTTTTATAATTGACCTATATTTTGATGGAAACATATTGTAGTATTATTCAATTGTATCTAATACAGGTGAAACCCTATGTATATCCATGATGATTATTATTAATAGTATTGTTATAAAGATTTTAAAGTATATAACAAGTTCTAAGTCGGATTGAATGCTTAGATGCATAGATTTTTTTATATTTTTGTTTCATTTTAAGATGATGGAAATTGTAATTAGACAAGATTCGTTGACTGTAAATATTGTAAATAATTTATTGTTTGTTAAGCTATTGTAATAAAATTTGTTAAACTTGTTTTTATAAATTTATGTTTTGAATCAATTCTTCCACATGGCAAACATGTGACTACAGATATCTTGAACCAAAACATCATATTTGCACAGTACGAATAAGAGTATTATTTAAGAATTATAGTATTTTCTTAATATGATTTATTTCAGAAATTTTATTTACATTATCATTATTATCATTGTGGTCATAAATTAATCATATAATATATTACACAGAATTATAATATTATCCGTTGCCACATATTTCCAGATTATAAGAATTTACCATATATTCTATTTAAGATGCCATATGAAAACTAAAATATTATGCTATATTATTTATTTATTATTAATAATATTGATAAGAACTATAACGGGAAAAGATGGATAAGATCGAATTATACATTGAAGATGATTATTATTATTATTATTATTATTATTATTATTATTATTATTATTATTATTATTATTATTATTATTATTATTATTATTATTATTATTATTATTATTATTATTATTATTATTATTATTAGTTAGGTGTAGTTGAGGGTGGTATCAAATCCCTTATCATGCTTGACTACAATAATTTTAATTGACTCGAATTAGTTTAAAGAACCTGAGATTATTTTAGTCAGATTATTCTGAATAAAAAGATTAACATTTATTTATCAGTATTATCTTAATTAATTAATTATTTTAGAATCGTAAGAATGCTATGTATTTATTATTTGAAATAATAAAAGAGGGGATAGTATCCTTATGCCATTGATGCGATATCCTGTAGAATATTAGCTCAATGTAATTCATAATCTCACTTGTGTCTCACTTCATAATCTCATGATTTAACTAAATATTAATTTATAAAACCGAACCATATTATTATTTCTATTATTTAGAGCTAGTTAAACAATTGATATTAACATAGAACATTTTTATTATCGATTATATGCATTTTAGCCAAGCATAACCATTCAATCTGAGCTAGTCCTATTTTATTATATATTATTTTCCTGGAAGTGAGGGTACTATATATATATATATATATATATATATATATATATATATATATATATATATATATATATATATATATATATATATATATATATATCCTGTTATAGGAAATACATATTTCAAGATTGTAATATTCTTAATAGATTTAACACATGAAGTGATCATCAATTAGTAAGGTGCAAGATACGTGTTAATGTAAAACTAGAAAGACAAAAATTGTTAAGAAAAACAATATTTACAGTTCATATTCCTAATCTTCAGAAACATTCTAATGAATTTAAATTAGAACTTACAAATCGGTTTTAAGTATTAGTAGATTTTGAACATGATTCAGATTTGAATGAAATTAATATGAAAATAACTGATACACTTTTAAAAACTGCAACAAAGATAGCTGATAGACAAAAGCAGCAATTGTCCAATAAAATTTTTACTAAGACTAGAGAATTTATGAAGAAAAGAAGAAATATGATGATATACAAAAATGATGTATTAAAAAAGATTGGATATCTCGAATTTTGTAAAATGGTGGGGAAAAGAATTGAAAATGATATAAGAAAGTATAACTGTGAACTAGCAAGGAAAGCTGTAGAAGAAAATAAAAGTCTTAAGAATGTAAAACAACATTTTGATATTGGTAGAAAATTTATATCTGCAATAAGAAAGAAAGATGGAATTATTACTAAAAAGAGAGATGGCATCATGAAATTGGTAAAAAAAATTTATCAAGAAATATATAGTAATAAAGAACATGTACCTCCTATATCTATTACATCTTCCGAATTGCCCAGAATTTTAAATGAAGAAGTGAGAAATGCAATTAAATGTACAAAGAAAGGAAAGGCTCCAGGTAATGATGGAATTATAATTGTTATATTAAAAGAAGCAGGTGAAGAAACAGAATTTTTTTTAGCAAAGTTATATACCAAATGTCTAAATGATAAAGATGTACCGGATGATTGGAAGAATGCAATAATAATATTAATATTTAAAAAAAGGTGATAAAGAAGATATTAAAAATTACAGACCTATCAGCCTTTTATCAGTTTTATATAAAAAAATTTACCAAGATAATTACAACTCGTCTACAGAGAACATTGGATTTCCACCAACCAAGAGAACAAGCTGGATTTAAAAGTAATTTTAGTACAGTAGATCATATTCAGATACTGAAAGAAGTTATAGAAAGGACAAATGAATATGAGTTGTCATTATGTTTTGAATTTGTAGATTATGAAAAAGCATTTGATTCTATAAACATTTTTTCAGTGATTAAAGCATTGGATCATCAAGGTATAGATCCAGGATATTGTCATATTTTAAAGAATATGTATAAAAATGCAACATCAACAATTAGATTACATAATGATACTGGGAAAGTCAACATTGAGAATGATGTAAGACAAGGTGACTCCATATCTCCAAAACTTTTTACAGAAGTGCTGCAAGAAGTATTTTGTGGATTAAAATTGAAAACTAAAGGAGTGAAAGTGAATGGAGATTATTTAAGTGATTTAGATTTTGCAGATGATGTAGTTGTTTTTTGCAAATAATGCTTCAGAGCTGAAGGAAATGTTGCAGGAGTTATCAGATGAAAGTAGGACTAAAGATAAATGTTAAAAATACTAAAGTAATGTTTAATATATTTGCTCAAAATATGAAAATAAAGATTGATTATGATGAATTAGAAGAAGTTAACAGTTACAAATACCTTGGTCAGATTTTTAATACAGATGGAAACATAATGGAGGGAATTAATCATAGAATTAAACTTGGTTGGAGTGCTTTTGGTAGAAATAACTTGATACTAAAAGAAAATATGCCTATGTGTTTGAAAGGGAAGGTGTTTAATAAATGTGTTTTACCAGTTTTTACTTATGGATCTGTGACTTTGACATTCAATAGAAGAGTAATACAGAAACTTCAGACCACTCAAAGAAGTATGGAGGGATGTATGTTGGGAGTAACAAGAAGAGATTGAAAATGCAATGTATAGGTAAGAGAACAAACAGGTGTTAGTGGCCTCATTGAAAAAATTAAAAGATTGAAGTGGAGTTGGGCTGGAAATATTGCTATAATAGATGACAATTGAAATTTTAAACTGGATCCCAAGAGATTGTAAAAGACCCGGAAAAAGACCACATGTGACATGGATGGATGAAGTAAGAAAGTGTGCAGGAGTGATGTGAAAAAGAGAAACCTTCATCCTGCAATGGATTGATAATGGTTGATAATGATGATGATGTTATATATATATATATATATATATATATATATATATATATATATATATATATATATATATATATATATATATATATATATATATATATATATATATATATATATATGAGAGAGAAATGATCTACACAAACTGAAGAGTGCTGGTCTAGTAGTTTGTGGTGTTTTTACTCATATATTTTTAAAATAATGAGTATTGCTTTGCAGGATATTTAATATATCTATAAAGGTATTATTACACATGGGAAAAAATGTGAATAATTTCATATGTGTCTATCTTTAATTTAAAAATCTGATATATTATCTCTAATAGACGTTTAACATTGATATCTGGACTAAAAATCACCCTTAGTTAAATAAATGGTTAATAATACTTATTACAATATTTATTTAGAATGGATTGTGTCAAAGTTGTGGAGGCAGTATGTTTGACCCATGTATGTCAAAACGTAACGGTTTTCTCTGTGAATCGTAGTACAACACTCTCTTTTTATGGCATTCATAATTCTATCCATTTTTGTCTCAATAAGTATCTGCTTTTTACATTTTATATTCAATATTAATTATTTGCCTTTAGAATAAATTTTATTTTTTCTCATTTATTTATACCCAATATTTTTATTTATTTTTCCACATTTACTTGCCAACATTTTATTGTTCTGTTTTATGCTCTTACATTTTTATTTCAGCAACTTATAAAACTGTGTGGTGACTAGAAGTTTTCTTACTCTACTCTCTATTTTCATTATCATATAATAGTCATTTACTAGCTACAATTTTTTGCTATTGTGATTTATAATAGATAGAGAGAAAAATAGAAAGTCACTCGGAATGAAAGACAGATAAAAATATACATAAATTAATAGATAGTTACATAAATAAGCTGATAAATATATAGATGCATGATAGACAATCAAGGAGGCAAATAAAATCAATAGATTGACAGATAGATAGAAATATATATAAATATTTAGATGAATAGATGGATAGGTAGACATATAGATTTATATATATATATATATATATATTGTAAATGTGTAAAATAATTCTATGATACTTACTTTTACTTGTAATTTCGGTCCATGATAATTGGATATTAGTATCGGTTTCACAAATATATTCCCCTTCTCCTTCTTGTACTACAGGTCCAATTCTAATTCTTAAAGTACCATTTTTTGGAGTAAAGTTTTTAAATTCCGCTATAGTAAAATTTGCATCACTTTCTAACAATGTAGCTTGGATTTTATAACTAAATAATGGGCGAATAATTTCAAATTGTTTCAAATACCAATGAATTGTTAAAGACTGATATGCACGAGGAACAATACAAAAAAGATCAGCAAATGTTCCTTCCTCAACAGAAATAGATTTCTTAGTTTGGTCTTGAAATTAAAAAGAAAAAAAAATTGAAAGAAATAAAAAAGTATTACTGAACAAACTTCACTTTTAATCAACTTATTAAAATAAACATTGATCCATTATGATGTGAATAACATTTATACACTTTATAAAAGTTAGTTTTTAAACAGGTAAAAGATAATGACTTTTAATACCATTTTCTAAATAGATATTTAACTAATGAAAAATAAATAAATAAACAACGATTCAAATTGTTACCACTGCGAGAGAATAAAACCCGATGAGAAATCACTTTACGTTCAGTGATCTTTGGTTACTGATTATAAGAAAGTTTCAACTTGATTGAAGATTTGCTACATGTTTCTTATATTTAAAATTTTCAACATTAAATTTATTATCACTATTTCTAAATACATATATTTCTTAAATTTATTTCCACCTTTTAATATTTTCAATGGTGTTAAACAGTACATGTTTATTTTAATCCATACATTTTGTCTTTAACATTGGATTATTATTCTTAATTACGTTTCAGATATGTAAGTAAGAATTGATAAGAATACTTTTACAACAGCCCTTCCCATGCACTGGCATATTCAAGATTATTTACATGATTAATTATATATTCATTAAATTATCTATATGCTTTAATAATTTGATGTCATTATTAATATCCATTATATTTTTATTAAACTTTATTCTTCTGTAGAAACACATTGAATGTTTTTTTCATGGTTATAATAAATATGCTATAACAAGCACTTTCTGACTATTTAGTGTCTTATTTATAAAAACGATTACAACATCTAAAAAAATTTACATAACTTTAAAAATCTAATCTATATTTGTATTTTGTTTCCTATTTTAATCTATAAAATTAAGGAAAATTAAGGAGCCTACTTTGTAATAGAAATATTATAAAGTATAGATTTCAATTCTAAATATATTTCGACTAAAATATGAATGTCATGCCAGAGATTAAAAAGTAAAATTTATAAATGTTATAGTCCTAATATTATGAAAAAATAAGACTTAATGTAAATTATGAATTGTGAATATCAGAAATAATGTTTTGAATCGTTTCAATAGTTTATTACATAATATTTCTAAGTACTTGAATGTAATATACGTTGAAAATTAGTGTTAACTGAAAGTTAGACATTTGAGTATTTATCTTGAAATCCTACAGTAATCTAACAAAACAAATTCCTAATTTTAATTCCATATTTCTTGTTGTAGTAGCTGTTATTATTATGCAATTAGTCATTTTACTATTCATCGTTAATGTGAGCAAAAGTGACGATGTTGTTGGCGTCTTACTTCTGAAGTTAAGATAAAAAAAAAACATTCTGGAGTTCTTAAATGCCTGATTTTTTTTAAAGACAGGTTTAAAATCTGGATGAATGATTTTTATCCTTTTTATAAATATCTATAATCACCCATGGAAGTTTTAAAATCAACTTTTAAGACAATGTTAGAAGGCCAAAGATGAAGAGGATAAATAATTTCTTGATAGCACACCCAAAAGTGAATAGTGTTAAGAATTTCATGAATGCATATATTCTCCCCCTATTTAATGACAGACTTTCACTTAGTCTCAACAACTACAGATATTTTTTTGATGAAGGAAGAATGTATAAAGTGTGTGTGTGGGGGGGGGGGGATTGTTTCTAATATTAATTGGGACACTGTTGGGCTGCAATGTTAGAAATAAGAGTGAATATGATTTTTTTCTACAAAGGTACAGATATTGGAAGCATAAATGAAATAATGTAATAACAATATTAAGAGAATTGTTAGGTCATCACATTGAGTGAGAGATCAACATTTTAAGTTTAACATACCTTATAAACTATAAATAATTCATGTTTGTGCCCTGATAATTTATTAGTAAAAAAAGTAATGATTTTTATAATGATGAGCAAAGTGATTCTAATTAGATCAACAACATTTTAAATTTGTAGGCTAGAATTGATAAGATTTGAAAATTTAAATAGTGAAGGCAAATTTAATTATAGATATAGAAATGTGAGTAAACCGAGATTCATAGAGTTTGTCACGAGGATGGGTGTATTTTGCGATTTTTTAAGATATAAGCAGGATTGAATTATATTTTAACTAACACAAACCCGCATTTTAATATCGTAATATTCTTAATTGATTCTACACAGTAAATGATCATCGACAACTAAGATATAAAATATGTGCTAATGCAAGATGAGAGAGACACGAAAACTATTAAGAAAGACAATAACTAATTAAATTAGAATGACATTGAAAATGTTTGAAGCTTAATTCGAATCAATAAGAAAATTATTAATATTTAAAAACGACAGTTGCTATAAAAAAGTAGCAACTTACGATTTTCTAATGAAAATGGACATTATATAACGAAAAGAAAGAACATAAAAATTTTAACACAAAAAGGTCAATAAATATATAATAAGGTATAGTTGTGAATTTGCAAAAAAAGCTATAAAAAAATAAAATTACAAAAAGTATAAAGCAACATGTCGATATTGGAAAAAAAATGTTTCTTCTATAAGAAAAAAAATAATTATTACTAAACATATATATATATTATAGACAACTATATTTGAATTAATAAATAATAAATTTATTTACATCAAATCGATTTTCGTTCAAAATGAACCTTCTCAGAATGTTAGAATCAAAAAGTCACGTGATTTATATTCATTTAGTATACACTTAATGTTCAAATTAAACTTTAAAAATTATTAAAAATTTCAATGTTCAATTGACGACCCATAACTCAATTTCATGGATTCTTGAAGAAAACTCAGAAACTTAGTATCCTTTAACTTTAATAATAAAACTTTCATAAAATTATGACAATTCAAGGAACACAGTTAATAAAATTTACTACCAACAATCAGAAGACAATGATCGCACTAAATGTCTGTAGAGTTAAAAGACAACAGATGGTATACCTTCAATATAGCAGTTTTCTTAATTTTATTTATAATAATCTTTAAATAAATTAAAAGATATTATATCTATTGAATTATATAAAAACTTGCATTTTTCTTTATGAGATCAAAATTCTAAAGTCATTGCGTTCTTTAATATAAATATTTCAATGACGTTCTAATTTAAAACCATTTCTAATTTCCTTCAATAATATTTCATATGATGGAATTAAAATCCATTATGTTGCCTTCATAAAATACTTTAATATAAAAAACATAAACAAATATTATAGACAACTATATTTGAATTAATAAATAATAAATTTATTTAAATCAAATCGATTTTAGTTTAAAATGAACCTTCTCAAGATGTTAGAATAAATCAAAAAGTCACGCGATTTATATTAACTTAGTATACACTTATTGTTCAAATTAAATTTTAAAAATTATTAAATTTCCAATGTCCAATTGACGACCCACAACTCAATTTTATAAACAAAATTAAGAAAAATGTTATATTGAAGGTATACCATCTGATATCTTTTAACTCTACAGACATTTAGTGCGATCAGTGTCTTCTGATTATTGATAGTAAATTTTATAAACTGTGTTCCTTGAATTGACATAATTTTATGAAAGCTTTATTATTAAAGTTAAAGGATACTAAGTTTATGAGTTTTGCTTCAAGAATCCATGAAATTGAGTTATGGGTCTCAATTGAACATTGAAAATTTTAATATTTTTTAAAGTTTAATTTGAACAATAAGTGTATACTCTGCTGGTCAAAATATGTTTAACCATCTAACATGAGCTGGAACTCACAAAATGTACTTCAAACCCAGTCAAGCCCAAGATTTGGGTCAGGGACCAGCCTGAATTTGAACCCACTCTCTAATCCCCAGATCAATCACCAAATGAATAACATAATAGTGATGGCCCATGAAAATTAATCTTAATCCGGCCGACTAGCAAAGCTGAGCAAATTTATGAGACATCTATTAACTATGATTATATTCAAATAATATTTAAGCACGGTTGTAATATGTGGAAGTGGAGAAAAAGGAATTTGAACTACTCAAATAAGTTAGACAATAAAATATATTTTAATATACTGACAAATTATTATACATTTATAAATTAAGTACATTAGTATGTGTGTGAATGAGCAAGCAGTAGATGATTACATAGTGTCATTCACCCTATTATTTCTCATATGCTCTTTATTAGCTTAATGATATATTATAATAAACACACATCTTTGGTGGGTCCAATATTAAGATGCCAACCAGTATTAGAAAGAAGTTACATAAAATTGCTATTAACGCTTTGGGTTATGGCTCTGAAACATGGTGACTAACATATGATTTAGGGGAGCATTCTGAAATTCATTATACATATGATATAAACTATTTTCACACCATTAAGATCGTGAAAATAAACAAAAGACAGTTAAAAGATTATATTTGAAACTATGACAAAATATTTAATGAAAATCATTTAACAATAGTAAGACAAATGCTTTCTTTTTTCCAAGGCACATAGATAATCTTAAATAGATATATAAATTATGATGGTGGGACTGTATAAGTCTGAAATAAATTTAATTAATAAAATAGAAGTAGTTGGCATTTATATATATTTTTAAGCAAAGCTTAATTTTAATATTAGAGCATTAAAACTGGGCCATGAAGCAAAAGAAATGATAATAATATGAAGAAGTTTGTGGTGCTGACATAATAGCCTAAAAATAACTAAGAGGAAAAGGTCGTGCTTCTGGATGAAAAATGAAATGGATGGGCATAGCATGTGCCAAACTTAGGGGTCACTGCCAGTGGCCTTTTTATACGAAGAAAGAATATGCATAGTGTGTGCCAGACTTAGGGGTCACTGCCAGAGGCATTTTATATGGAATAAATGTGGTTCCAGATAGCTCAACTATCTATGGAATGAGAAGAAATCTATGGGTTCGAACTTGTCATAACCCCCAGATTAAGAAGTACATATATATAATCACGAAGATCGGCTATATGTCAGGAAAGCAGTACGAATGATAAATGTCACTAACAACCTTGAAAAGTTTTACTGCTTTAAAAATAAATGACCCTTGTTTGAATACTATAATACGCCATGCAATTATAATATATATATATATATATATATATATATATAGAGAGAGAGAGAGAGAGAGAATATTTCATTTAATAAAATATACGTTGAGATTTTTACCTAGTAAAAGAAACATTAAGATTTACCCCCATCCCTTTTCTGCTATTTTTAAATAAATCAATCACACCTTCATGATTTTTATAATAACTGGAATATTTAAATACTACATTTGATATTTTAAGAGTATAAAAAATGAAGTAAGATTAACAGTTATATAGGAAACAAATTATAAGTCACCCTTTCAGAATTTAATAAATAATTATAAAATAAATGTTTCAGAGCATTAATTAGCTTGAGTTCTGGATTTTCAGAGTTAAACAAATCAATTTTTATATTAAAAATGAACCTAAAATGTTAATTCATAAAACAATCTAGTGAACGTATTAATTTACAATGTATAACATATATATATTGTAATGGAACCTATAATTCAGAGCCTCACTTGGATGCTCGAAATGTAATGGAACTTAAGGTAGCCCATGTTTGGGTAAGCCAAATGTAATGGATCGTACTTGCTACATTCCATTTAAATTGAAAAAAGACAAAATTATCCCGGTTATATAAAAAAATGAAATGGAAACTATATGGTAGCTCATAATTAAGCAAGTTAAATATAATGGAACGTATATGAGTTATTCCATTTATATTAAACAATGAAGAAAAATAAACTTGTTCCAATTATATTTTAATAAATTGTTTAAATTGCCCTCCTAGCTAGCTTTATATAAAACAAATCTAAAATCATACCAATCAATGAGATCTTTAAATAATTACAAAGGCATTATTTATAAAATAAATAGCACATCTTTATTTTATGTTATCGTTTGACTTTAAATAATATTAATGTTTCAATATTAATATAAACAATAAATATATAAAGACATATTTCTGCCTAATAGTTATAATATAAAGATAATAATTAATATATAGTACCTCAACTTATAAATTATATTTTCAGATTTTAAAATTATTTAAATATTTATCTTAAACATCATCTGTTATACATTTAATGTTATAATAAAACAAGACGCTTAAATTGATCATTCACAAACGTTACATTTTACAATGAAAAATAAAATAAACAAAAAAAAAATATATATCAATCTTAAAAATGTATATCCACACATCACACATATATATATAAAATTATTAAATACCTTTTTTAAAAGTTCACTTAGTTAATTGTCCTTTTTAAGAATTAATTTAGTCCATGAGTTTTTTCATCTGTATATTTTATTATTTTTATTTTAGAATGCATTCTATTAAAAGAACGACGAAACGATTTCATTAAAGAAGATTATTAATTCTTGAATATATGCATATTTTATTAAAATGTTAAATCCAGTACCTCAATTACAATTATTTCCAGATTAGAATTAAATTGACGATAATACATTTAAGATAGCTATGCCAGCTTTTAACTCCAGACGCGATGAAATTTATACGTTGAAAATTTTAGTTGTTCCATTAAAAAAATTGCTTTAGAATATATGAAAGCGATGATAATGATGATGCAGCCCTAGCTGCGATATATCCTTATTACCCCGTCATAATTTATATGTTTATTACAAAATATATACGTTACTTCAGTATTTTAAAAATGGTAAACTTTAAAGAAATAAAATGTAATAAAATTCTATCCTTCAGTTGTTTGTTCTATATCCCATTTTTAATAAGCAAAAATCCTAATAATGGCTTCCTTATTATTGTCGCGTGGTTTCATGCCAGCAGATGCTATTTTAAAACTCATGTTATATATATATGTTCTCTTTTACAACAATTAACATCAAAATAAAAATAAAATATCAAGTATACATATAAAAAGTATCAAATCGAAAATTTAACATCTTTTAAAATATACATAAATAATTATTTATTGCATTTAATAATCATTATAAATAAAATAATCTTTTTTTTATAATCAACAATTTATATGTCCTTATTTATTTCAATAATTAAATATTTATAATGATGTACTATCAATATATATAAATAAAAATAATAACTTCAAATAATAACTATATTTAATAAACATAAAAGAAAAATTTAAATATTTCATATGTAAACTTCAACTTAAAGAGATTTTTTTTTTTAATAACAAATAACAAATTTTAAAATATAAATATCGACCTATTGATATTTACAATACCCTCAAATCCACCGAAAAAAAAAAATGTCTTTGCAAATAACTAATTAATTAAGAGATATCGAAAAACTTCTCAAATTTGTAATCTTTCTAAGGACTAACATGGTTTAAAGAATATTATTTTTCTTATTAATAACCACATTCATTTATTTATATCTATCTCTCAGATCATCTAGATATTTATCCAAGTTTTCTTAAAAAAAAATAATAATAATCAAAAGTGCCTTTTCAATTCTTCCTGTAAAGAATTTCCAGTATGTTAAACTTTGTGAAAAAGTTTGCCCTAATTTACAAGATTTTCATATAGCATTTTGGTATAACTCAATTGCTTTTGAATAATTTTGAGATAAGTATCTAAAGATTTTGCTATGAACTCCTTAGATTCTACATCTATATCCTTTACATAAATAGTAACTTGATCATAAGCACTAACATAACTCTTAACTTTATCAATAATAGTTGCTATTTTATCAGATAATCTTACTTTTCCTTTGACTATCTTGATAAACATCATCGACTTGAGTAAGTCTTTATTTTACTTATTCTAGGTTCAATTAAAAAAAACAATTCTCTGGATAATTTTGAATGGTATTCATTCAAATTTTCTAAATAATCCTTTAAAAATCGCAAATCAGTGTGATATAATTTCAACATTAAAGAACTCTTGAAAATCATTTTGTTTTACAACAATAACATTATTATATTAATTATTTTCAGTTTAACTTTAGGTTTACTTAAATCTCTCATAAAATCTATACTTCTTTTAAGATAATTTATTTTAAACTTATCTCTACTCATTTCTTTGAATTTTACTTTAATTTTCTTCATATTTTTACTGGTATAAATTATCTCAAGAAAATCTATTTTAATTTTCTCTTTACTTCTGAATTTAAGTTTTATTTTGACTTTGCCTAAATTTCCATTTGGATCAATTTCTACTTCCATAAAATTTACATTACATATTAGATTGTTAATTCTTGTAAAGAATATTTCTTTGTAAATATTAATTTTTGTATAAACGTTTCCACAATTAATGGTACATTTTTGAACTAGATTTTGTATTTTATCTTTAAATTTATTACTGGTATTATCCATAATCTTTAGTAATTCATTGTCTAATAACTTTAGATATTTTTCACCTAAAGAATTTAATTTTATTTCTACAGATTCATCAATTCTTTTATCCTTACTATAGTATTCATCAAAAATTTTAGGTTTCTTTATAGTCTTTCTTTCAACTACTTCTTCAAACAACTTACTCTCTCTTACATTATCATTATAAATTAATTCAAAAGACTCTTGAGGTTCTTTTAAAATTTTACCATATAATTCATTATCTTTATCAACCATTTTAACATCCTCTTCATTTTCTTTTATATTTTTACTAATCACTTCAATGGGTTCTTTGTATTCTTCAAAATTTTCATCAACTAATTCAAGATTTTTACTACAGATTTTGTCAGACACATTTAATTCTTTCAGTTCTTCATCAACTTTTGTGTCTATACTCGTAACACTATCATCTACCAGAGTTTTTGATGCAACTTTTAATTCTTTAGAAAGATCATCAGCATTGGTTTTCAACCCAGCTTTAAATTCATCAGAGTTGCTTGTTAATGCGTTCATCAGTTTCTCATGATTGGTTTTTATCATAGCCTCTAGTTTATCATATTGAGTATTTATCTCAGCTCTAAATTTTTCCAAAAAATCTTTTAAGTCAAAATCACCATTAACTGGCATTTTATTACTATTGTTATCCATTATTATTAATAATACAATATTATATACTCATAAAATAAAATCTAAGATATATATATATATATATATATTTATTTCTATATAGTAACTATCACAGATCAAGGGCTCACCATCTCCAATCATTATTCCAACAAGCAATTTTTTAACTAAAAATACAAGCCTTTTTAATCTTATAATATATAATAGCTATCTGACAATCTAAATTTTACTTATTTGAACTCATGAACTTTTTGGCTTAAAAAAAAAAAAATCTTATCTATCACCATAACATCAACAAATTTCTCTAAAATATATATATATATATGCAGAGAGTAACAACTGATATCACTAAATAACATTTATTTATATTTAATGATAATAAATATTCTACACTTATACTGTATTAAAATGTGGATACTTCATATCAAATTCAATATAACCTTGAAATATTTAAACTACAACTAAATGTTCACATGCCTTAAAATAACTAATTTGATAATATAGTGAGACAACTTTCTCATTCAAAATAATGGTAGTTAAATATAAAATACTTAAATCGATACCTATAAATTTTCTGGACTTTAATACTTAATACCATTTTATACACATAAAAAAAAAATATTCACTTCACTTATTATTAACTTTTGTGCTCGAAATATTTTACTAAAATTGTACTAATGCAGTTTACTACTAACAAATATTCACTAATTGAATTTCATGTTTAAAAGTCACTTACAAAAAAAAAATAAAACATCGATATGTTTGTTTTCAAACCCTAATTGATAATCAATGTAATAGATTATTTGTTACAAACAATAATCAATTAATCAAACTCTTAAGTTTGGTGTTATATATTTAAGTTATATACTTATCTATTCCTCCAAAGATCCGACAGATATTGACAACCAAAAGATTGATTAGTACTTCACAACTTTGATGTAGATAAAAGAATTCAATCATTATTCCCAAAGCATACAATGTTTCATGAACACTTAGATGACTATCACATTTCATTCTATCCTATCTACTACAACCCATAATAATTTTTTCTTAGAACACCATTACACTACCCTGCTTATATTTAAGTCTTAGGGGCTATTATTTATAAATATTTCCTTGCTCATCTTTGGGAGACTTAGAGGCAAATATTATACATACATTAAAATAATTATATCTTACTCTCTCTGGAGTTTTAAAGATAAAATCATGGCAGGACTACTGTTAACTGCTTCATGATAAATAATAATAAACATCAAGATTTGGGTTGGAGCAATGAATGAGACTAATCAATCACAAGTGACATGAATGCATCACATCCTCAAGACAATGACAAAACTCCCCACTCAACATCAATACCTGCAACAGAACCAACCAAACTCCAACAATCAAATATCCCATCCAACCTTCAAAATTATAGATTTTCTACAACTCAAACTTTCCAAATATGTACAAAATTATTATACTATAATTCAACACCATCAATATACTTTTTAAATTGAAATTAAACTGCTTCATGACTATATTTATCTTTCATCACTAAAAAAAAATACAATAATATTAACCATTACCATCTAAACATAAGGCTAAAATATTTCCATTTATATAAAAAAAATTAAACACACAAAAATGCTTCTTTTTCTTTAAACCATACATCTCATATTAATATATATACTAGACATCTTAATCTCAAGTATGTGGGGTATTTCAAGCCCTAATTAGCTTATTTCTAGCCCTAGTTGTTGCGCCAAATGTAATGGAAATTATAATTCAGAGCCTCACTTGGATGCTCCAAATGTAATGGAACTTAAGGTAGCCCATGTTTGGGTAAGCCAAATGTAATGGATCGTACTTGCTACATTCCATTTAAATTGAAAAAAGACAAAATTATCCCGGTTATATAAAAAAATGCAATGGAAACTATATGGTAGCTCATAATTAAGCAAGTTAAATATAATGGAACGTATATGAGTTATTCCATTTATATTAAAGAATGAAGAAAAATAAACTTGTTCCAATTATATTTTAATAAATTGTTTAAATTGCCCTCCTAGCTAGCTTTATATAAAACAAATCTAAAATCATACCAATCAATGAGATCTTTAAATAATTACAAAGGCATTATTTATAAAAATAAATAGCACATCTTTATTTTATGTTATCGTTTGACTTTAAATAATATTAATGTTTCAATATTAATATAAACAATAAATATATAAAGACATATTTCTGCCTAATAGTTATAATATAAAGATAATAATTAATATATAGTACCTCAACTTATAAATTATATTTTCAGATTTTAAAATTATTTAAATATTTATCTTAAACATCATCTGTTATACATTTAATGTTATAATAAAACAAGACGCTTAAATTGATCATTCACAAACGTTACATTTTACAATGAAAAATAAAATAAACAAAAAAAAAATATATATCAATCTTAAAAATGTATATCCACACATCACACATATATATATATCAAATTATTAAATACCTTTTTTAAAAGTTCACTTAGTTAATTGTCCTTTTTAAGAATTAATTTAGTCCATGAGTTTTTTCATCTGTATTTTTTATTATTTTTATTTTAGAATGCATTCTATTAAAAGAACGACGAAACGATTTCATTAAAGAAGATTATTAATTCTTGAATATATGCATATTTTATTAAAATGTTAAATCCAGTACCTCAATTACAATTATTTCCAGATTAGAATTAAATTGACGATAATACATTTAAGATAGCTATGCCAGCTTTTAACTCCAGACGCGATGAAATTTATACGTTGAAAATTTTAGTTGTTCCATTAAAAAAATTGCTTTAGAATATATGAAAGCGATGATAATGATGATGCAGCCCTAGCTGCGATATATCCTTATTACCCCGTCATAATTTATATGTTTATTACAAAATATATACGTTACTTCAGTATTTTAAAAATGGTAAACTTTAAAGAAATAAAATGTAATAAAATTCTATCCTTCAGTTGTTTGTTCTATATCCCATTTTTAATAAGCAAAAATCCTAATAATGGCTTCCTTATTATTGTCGCGTGGTTTCATGCCAGCAGATGCTATTTTAAAACTCATGTTATATATATATATATGTTCTCTTTTACAACAATTAACATCAAAATAAAAATAAAATATCAAGTATACATATAAAAAGTATCAAATCGAAAATTTAACATCTTTTAAAATATACATAAATAATTATTTATTGCATTTAATAATCATTATAAATAAAATAATCTTTTTTTTATAATCAACAATTTATATGTCCTTATTTATTTCAATAATTAAATATTTATAATGATGTACTATCAATATATATAAATAAAAATAATAACTTCAAATAATAACTATATTTAATAAACATAAAAGAAAAATTTAAATATTTCATATGTAAACTTCAACTTAAAGAGATTTTTTTTTTAATAACAAATAACAAATTTTAAAATATAAATATCGACCTATTGATATTTACAATATATATATATATATATATATATATATATATATTAAGGGGATGTTAATGACCTTTGCATGAATGTTTAGTTAAAAAAAATGACAGAAAAGATTTTAGAAATTAAGCTCACCAGGTTGTGAGATTGACATTTTAATAATAAGCAAGCAGATATATAAATCAAATAATAAATATATATAAATAAATGACCACACCAAGTTAAAGAAAGTTAAGAGCATATGAGAGAGAATTAAATTTATATTATTGCATGTTATTTATATTAAAAAAAAACATATTAATTTAAAAGATACAAAATTGAACAATACATTAGAATCTTGATAGCAGGATTTGAGATTAGTGAGGCTAGATTCATTTTCAAATAGTAGCATAAAAGTTACCTTGCAATTTTAAGAGTCCAATTTAATACAGAACGTGCACGGCAATTGAAATGCAAGTTTTTTGGTGGCAGAAAACTTCTATTAGCATTCTACAGTTCTTTTTAGACCTTTCTTTATTTCAGGGCAGCAGGATATTATGGTAGTGGCAGAGGCCACTGAAGAGTGGTGGATTTACTGCTACATCATTTTAAGTTTCACTGCGATGTTAATATGTTTATAATACCTCTCTCTAAAAGTAGCTAATCTCCCTGTGATTCAAAATTCAGTCATTTTATACTTTTTCTTTTATCAGTTGTTTTTGAAAGATGCAATTGTTAGATAACATCCAAAATAAATTCAAATCTATTTCCAGATTAGAAATAGATTTGACAACATGTTTTCAACAAAAGAAAATCTTTAATCTATTTAATCCCATTTAATTTAAGTAAAACTTTAATTAAAAAATACCTCCCTTTAATTATTTTTGGACAATTAACAACAGTCACATCTTCCATATTGGATTTTATAAAAAATATATAGTTTAATAGAAAAACAAGCAATTTAAAAAGAAAAAGCTGAAAATGACATATAATAAATATTTAAAAACATCAATATTTTGTTAGTAAGTTTTGCTCCTATGTATATATTTGAGTGGCATCTATAATACTTTAATAAAAAAGAATTAATAATTAATAAAAAGAATTAATAATAATTTTAAAACATGTTATTGAAACATTAAATTTTATAATTTAGGCGCGCATCTCAAATATATACATAAATATATATATATACAACAAAAGGAGCAGGATGGGAAATAGGGATTTAAACACAGGTTAGTAGGTAGAAACATGAAGCACAATCTTAAGCTAAGATTGACTGCTTCAATACTAAATTAATATAAATCACATGACTTTTTGATTCTAACATTCTGAGAAGTTCATTTTGAATGAAAATCGATTTGATGTAAATAAATTTATTATTTATTAATTCAAATATAGTTGTCTATAATATTTGTTTATATTTTATATTAAAATATTTTATGAAGGCAACACAAAGAATTTTAATTCCATCATATGATATATATATATATATATATATATATATATATATATATATATATATATATATATATATATATATATATATATATATATATATATATATATATATATATATAATATGATGGAATTAATATATATATATATATATATATATATATTGTACCTATATTGATATAGGCACATATAATTTTTATCTAAAATTATTATTAAAGTAATCTTTAGTAAAAGAAAAACATAAAATTAAACGTTAACAAGTTTATTCAGTTTGTTTTAGAAAAAGATAGGAATTAAATAGTTTTTATTAGTATTCGTAAAAATATAAATATACAAATCTCTTTTCATTCCAGTTTAATTAAAAGAAAAAATAATGTTAAAACTAAATAGTAAATTGTATTAAAATATATGTGCATATATATTTGAGTTTTGTAAATAAATAAAATGTATGCGAAATAAAAGAAGATTATCATTAAAAACATGGCAATGGCTATTAATAAAATAAAACAACATCTCTGCATGGCTATTACTAATTAAGCAATCTTCCCAAAACACATTTATCAAAGGATTAATTGATAAGGAATTTGACAACAGATCTTTGCCGGAGATATCAGAAAGACAACAAGGCGCAGGTATAAATAGACCTTTTTATCGGACAGTAGTTCAGTTCCACAAATTAATTGAGTTGAGACAATCAGTTCACAAAGTTATTGAGAGAGTGCAGTTCGGAAATTAATTGAGTCAGCTAAGAAACAAAATGCAGTGCTGAGAAAATTTTGGAATGCATGTTCACCTCCAGCCCAGATGTCCGAGAAAACAGCAGATCTTCCCGTGAAATAATGTCAGCTTAACATCTTAGAAAATCTCCGTCAGTATCTATTTGTCTCCGATAGCAATAATCGTGAAAATCAGGAAACTCAGCAAGGAAACATCCCAGCCGGCTGGTAAGCATTTATAATGGAAATATCCTCACCGAAAGCAGCCTCCAAAGAACAAAATTCTACGTCAACATTCAAAATCCTAGGTAAAACATTTGCTTATTTTCATTATACTGTAATAGCCATTGCATTTCATTAATTCGTGCGAATCCTCCAAGAGTCTAATTATATGAACTCGATATCATACATAAATGAACTATTGATATGTGTGTGATTAAATTTCAAATGCTATGTAGTCCTTTATTATCATTATTATGTGTGTGCATGAGATAATATGTGCGTGGTCATTATATCAATATTTATTAGTTAAATTAGAATGTTTTGTTATTAAATCTATAGGAATGTTTAAACTATTTAGAAATGTTAATTTAAAATATGCGTGTGTTTTATTAGAATGTTTAAATTTAGTAAATAAATGTTAGTTAATAAATTATCTTTAAAATTAAACTTTATTTGTCGGTCAATTCTTTTTATCAATTATCAATTCTTTTACAATTCTTTTTATAAATTCTTTTTAACAAATTCTTTATCAAGTCTTTTAACCACTAATTAAGTATAATCTATTAGTGATTACAAACAACTGAGCTAGTCATGGATTTAGGCATTGGGTTAGTTGCCACTATTCAAAGTGTGTTGTCTATTCTTTTAGAATAAGCAGCTGGTGCCCGTGTTTATACACAAACAAAAAAAAAGTGCTTTGAACTTGGTGTTGAACTCAACAGTCGAGAAGAAGTTATGTCCTGGAAATGTAACGTTAGTTATATACTTTATAGCTATCGTTTGGGCATACATACTCTCCAAGTATGTTCTTCTCTGCCTAAGAGGCTGGTGTTTTGAATACACACATATTCGAATACAGTTCAATATATATATATATATATATATATATATATATATATATATATATATATATATATATATATATATATATATATATATATATATATATATCATATGATGGAATTAAAATCCTTTATGTTGCCTTCATAATATATATATATATATATACAGTAAAAATATTTTAAAAACAAATATATACCACAATTTAATAGATAGTTGAAAATACTTCAATTAAATTGTGGTATATAATTGTTTTTAAAATATTTTTACTGTATTAATTATTGTATTGTTTTGATTAATTATATATATTTTATTGTAATTGGAATATAGACATTGATTAATAATTTGTATATATATATATATATATATATATATATATATATATATATATATATATATATATATATATATATATATATATATATATAAAGATTCATTAACAAAATCGAAAAACAAAGAATAACTCATATTAGTATTACATGTTTTGCATTTCCCAGCATTTTAAATAAAAAAGTGACACATGAAATTAAGATTCTTAAAAAAAAAAGGGTTTCTGAAAGTTATGAAATTATTATCGAAATTTTGCTGTGAAATAAACAAAAAAAAAAGATTTTTCAATAAAAAATTGATGTCCGGAATCAAAAACATAATTTCTTTATTTCACATCTGCTTGTTGAAATTCTGCCTTTATTTTATCTACAGCCATAAGATGTAAATATGAAAAATCTTCTAACACATTTTTCTTTATAATACAATTATATAGTAGTGGATATTTGTGTGTATTTGCTTGTGTATGTTGCAGTGTATTGTTATATTGTGATTGACTTTTTCTGTAACATTCACAACAAAACTCTATTCAGACATACCATATGAAGAGCATGACCGAAATTTAGACATACATAAAAAGCCAGATGTTTCACTCAAACATCCATTACATTTTAGTTTGGTTGAAAATTTTGGAGTGACATTCGATTACAAAAAATAGATAATAGTTGAACTCAAGACAGAACCCAGTCAGTATATCCATGTTCTAGATGCAGTGCTCTCAGATCCAAGGCTTCTCACTGATGAAGGCCACAAGCCAGAAACTAGTCTGGGGATATTGCATGAGTAGGTACTATATGGGGATTTTATGCACAAGCCTTCTGGCATCCATTGATTACTCTAGCTTGCTGTGTGTGACATACATATTGTGAGTTTTGCCTGTTTTAATATTGTATTAAATGGTAAGATGATAAGCTAAATAAAAATATGGATTCCAAGTTTGACAAAATCAGAATATTTATCATAAAGTCAAAACAAGCTATACATTTTATGACAAAAGAAGTAATCCCCCTTAAAGTTTTGTTGACTTTTATAAAACAGTGAAAGTAATCTACTTCAAGTCCAACTATAATAAATAACTAGCTATAAAATTTACTACAAATTCAAATTCTACCTTGAAACTTAACAACTAATTCTTCTCAGGGTTCAAACAACTCAAAGATTGTTATACAAAATATAATTGGGTTAGTGAGGGGGATTTTGCCACTACCCAAATATAATGCACAAAACAGCTCTTAATATAAATTCAAATTAACAACTATATTTAGCATTTTCACATAAACTTTATGAACTCAATAACTATTAAAAACTTTACAATGTAAGAAATAGAAATAACGTTTAACAAACTAAACACAATAATTTACCAAATTCCTTTTATCAAATAATTATAAACCATGTGATCAAGATCAGTGAATGATAGCTCTGTGGATTCAACTAAACTGATTAAACCAATATTAAGTGTTTATCTTTTAGTATATCACTTAAAATAATATTTAATCTAGGTTAATAATGTTTTAATTGTTAAGTGATGCTGCCTTAGATGTACTCATAAATTATAGGGCTTAATAAAATTATTATGATATACCAACATATAGTTAATTGTACTATATTGGTCAATGATGATCTCAATATATAATCCTCCGAGATGTCGATAGCAATAACAATGGTAGTGTGTATGGTGATTAGCAATAAGACTACAGGCAACTAAATAAATTTTTAAACACAACAAGATTTATTTACAATATTTACGAATTTATTTCAGTCACATTGTTAGAAATAAGACAAATACATTAAATAAAATCAGGAATGGAAATTAACAGGTATCCCATTGACTATACACTTAGTAAGTAAGACAAATTAATACAGTGATATTCATAGTATCACTATTATTATTGTCTATATTTCTATTATTATTCTATCTTATAGCATAAGATAGTTAAACCTTGTTTAAGCTAACTTAACATTTATATTATAAAGCAAAATATTTTTTTAGCTCATTGGGATATACTTAACTTTCTAAATCAAAAACTCTATATTATAATTTAGTTTATTAAACTGTAGCTATTTGATTTGGCAGAATATGATAAGGGCAATTATCATATGTGGTGCAATTAATAATTTATTATCATTTACTATAAAAAGATTCATTATATAGATATGGGGACAGACATCATAAGACAAATGCACACATTTCACTAAAACATTGGCTATGTCCACAACCTAATCATTGAATAGTTAACTGATCTTACCGATCCATCGGCGAATCACTATTTGATGAAGATAAATCCACATTACCCATGTGCATTTCTTGATTTTTTATCTAGAAGTTCTACAATCATTATCAGTTTTTAATTTGGTTTGTCTATAAACTGATGAAGATCTACAACATTATAAGACACTATTCCAAGTAGGCAAACACTATAGATATACCAGTGTCTCTTAATCTAACTATATCTTATTCTTGCTATTAGATTTTGAAATACTAAACTTCACCATACATGGTGGAAAACTAGCTCTATAACCTCATGAGGGATCAAACAATAAAGAGAGGTTCTACAAAACAACATTCTAGTTGTATAATAATATGGCTAGTTCTAATACCTCTCCATAGGTGTAAAAGTGTGGGCTTGACCTCATCAAGGAAAATAGAATTCAGACCATGGATATCCTCTCTTGGGATTAATTATGCTAACTAAGCATTAATTATTACTCAGCCTTGACCATGTCATCCTCTCATGCAGTCAGCAAGGGGTGATTCTCCACCAGCCCATGCTCAATATTAATATTAATATTATTCTATTTTATGCCATTATATGTAGCACATATTTATCAGATGAAAGCTGTCACAAATCCTTATCAATAGCATAGCAAGTCAAAATAATATTAACAACAAAAGTGGAAACCTAAATATTCCATTTCAAAATGCAGAAACTATTAATGTATTAATAGACAAACTACCAAAATATATGTCAAATGATCATTAAATATTTAAAATAATAATTATACTTCTGTTATACCAAGTATTATGCATGTAAACAAGAAAGATCAACCTGCATTTTATATTTACAATGGATATGTTCATTCATAGGCAAAATTAAGAAATGAAAAAGGCTTAGATCATTTTTTATATAAGAAAACAATTAGCTCATTATAGTATATCTTTGACAAAATTTAGTCTGTTTGTTCACCCTTTAATAAAATATTAAAATCTATTTTTAAAAGTGTGAGAGATAAATATTTATCCTCTCTCCAGATAAATTATATTTAATATTATGTTTTCCCTTAATTGAAAAAATAACAAAAATACGTGTAATAAATGTATATATCTTTATGCATCTTCACATCCTTTTACTAAATATATTTTATACCACAATAAATATATATAATAAAAACAAAATCCCTGAATAAAACACATGACAAATGTATATTGTAATATACTAACATAGAAATAACAACAAAAATAAAATAAACAAACATTTTCTCCCATTAGATTTTATCCTATTATTCAAAGTTTAGTTCATCCTTGGAAGCTAAAATGATAAGAAAATTGATCTTATGATGAGTAAACATTCCTAAGTAATGCATGCATATATATATATATATATATATATATATATATATATATATATATATATATTGATTATCCTGTTCGATGCTAGCATAAGAAGACAATATTCAAATGTTTTCAAGTGTAGCATAATCAAAATTGGTTTATCCACATTTTAATCCAGATAATTTTTTTTAAGAAAGAACTTTATAGTTCCATTACAATTAACATGTTCAACTTTTAAAATTATTTATTGATTTTCTTCTTCCTTCTGTAGTAATATCTGTAACAACTTTAAATAATCTGGGCATTTTTAAAACATTTTTAAAGAAATTATTCATATGCATGTTAACAATAAAAGTTTAAAAGTAAATATTTATTTTATTTCTCTTCTATTAGCAAAGTATAATGTGTTTAGCAATACTAAGATGAATTTATTCAATTATAAATACAATATCCTTAGCATTTTAATTAGTTTGTAACTTTCCATTTTCTATCATTAAGCAAGTTGGTGCTAAAACAAAACTAGCAGACAAGTTTTCTTACTTAAAGTAATATATATTAAATTCACACATTTCTTTTAACTTTATTAAAAGATTATATGATTCAAAAATGGCTTTTTTGGTTTGTTTACTCTATCCCCTGACATTTTTCTTCAAAATTATTTCGAAGTATTTTATTGAAATTATAATTTATAGGCAAAGTATTCTTCTGCTTGATAATAAGAGCGTGTGAAAAACAAACATTTTTGCCATCCTCTTTTAAATATAAATAATCTACGTGTCATTTTTAAATCTGAGAATTTAAAAATATAAACAAAATAAAAACAAAAGCTTACATTCTCTGGAATTATTATTGGTTTGAAGTAATATTTATTGAAGTAAGTTATTATCCACATTGTTCCCATTTCTCCTTCCCAGTATGAACCTGAGGAATTATCAAATTGATAGAAAAACAGTGTTGAAACAAATATAGGGCTTTAAGATTTTCTATTCCATATTTTTAAATAAACAGTATTTTATAATCTCATTTAAGTAGATTCCAAATTTTTCTGATTCTTCAGCTTTTTCTTCCTTATTTTATAAGTTTAGAATTAAAGTTTGTTGATTCTGATTCTCGTTTTCTTAATTACCCCTCTACAACTTTGTTATATAATTTATACCTTGTATTACAATGCATTGCAGTGCCAAATGGACCAATAACACATGGTGTGAATATCATTAATATTACTCCATCTACCTTCATTTTTAATAACTATCCATAATACTCAAGACTGTTTTTTAATTCACTACAAAAAATATGCTTAAGGAATTGACTATAACAATTCATTTTACATGATTTAATAAATTTAATTTATTTATTTATTTTTTCAATTGCTATTCAACAATAATAAAATAGCAATATATTATTTTATTCCTAGTCAAAGCCTACACTAGGTTTGACATCTCATCTCCACTCAAGAAGATTTCCTACTGCATCCAGAACAGTCTTTATTTAAAGCCACTTATTAAGATTTTAATGCCAAATATATTTTTATGATTTAAAATTTTGGATTATTTAATACAGTGACCTAAATAAAAGGTCACTATATATATATATATATATATATATATATATATATATATATATATATATATATATATATATATATATATATATATATATATATATATATATATATATATATATTGTGAGGATAGCATAAGATCGCACCCACAACGAACCTTAACTACCTGAAATAGTGGATTGTTTTTTTTTTTTAATTCACATGTAAAGATCAGATAAATAATAAGTTTTGCAAGAACACTTTAAAAAATATATATAAATGTTTTTTTTATAATTATAACAGTGTTCTAACTATATATTAAGTACTAGGTATGATGGGTAATTTACAGTAAAGAAACTCATATATATTAGTAATAAAATTTTATTGTTTAAGAAATATAAATCATAATAAAAAATTGTACATATTTATATATGTTGACCATTGTATTGTGTTGATTATATTAAATATAGATAGTGACTTAAATGACTACAAAAAATAGTTATATCAGTTATAAAAAAATCAAGTATTGTAATAACTAACTGAATATGAAAGAGATAATAATAGTAACATTAATATTCTATTATATATTTTAGTTTTTAAAATGAATTGATAATAAAAATATTTTTACAAATATAACAATAGGAACATGCTAGGTTTAAACAATGGAAATAATGTATATAAAAAGTAAAACAATTACAAATCATTCTTCTTTATTATTCTGCAATGATATAATATTTTTCTGCAAAATTAACATTTTTTAAAGCAGTGTCTCAACAAATATAAAACTTTTTTTATTTATTTGCCATCAAAAAGAGTAAAGGAAATGAATAATCAATAATCAGGTAAGTTAAAATAATTTATCAATTTAAATTTTAAAAAAGTATTTTGATTTTTTAAAAAGAAATTAGAACAGTTTGTTCAGTTTAAAGTTTAAAAGTTTATATAGCCAATATTACAAACAGTAAGTAGCTGTATTCTGTCTATAAATATATTTTTATTAAATTCAAACCACATATATATTTATATAAACCTGTGTATATAGTTAAAATATTACATATGTTGGATAGAATGATTGTCTTCAGGTGGAGCATTTTTATTCACTATAGCCATGTGAAAATTAATATTTAATTGTCTACAATTTATGGGCCTGAAAAGCTGGATCCACACAAGATGGAAATCTATGTGAGGAGTAACACAAAACTACCCACTGCCAACTTAAATAAATTCAGAATGTGCTATATAGAATCAATCAGGAGTTCTCAGTATCTATAATGAAAAAAAATTATAAATTGTAAGAACTGTTTATGTAAACAGGACTCTGAAAAATAGTGATAACTGATCATATTGATTCATAAAATATTGTAAAATTATGTTTTATTTCCTTTTGTATAGATCTGTATTTTTATTTATTATCTTGGTCTTATATGTGGAAAGTACTAATGATAATTCAATATGGAACAATCCAACATAAGACAGTATCAAGAGAGTAGGGGGAGGGAAAGATGAAAAACATTTTTCTTTTTGTTTTTAATAAAATCTAGATAATTTACTTTCTGCCAAAATACTTGATTTTCATCTGTGAATATTAAATTGAATGCTCAAACAGAATACTTAAATTGTAAGAGTTTTTCTCTTTTAAAGTCACTGAAATAACCAATGCCACAAGAGGACATGACTATTTATATTATATGTTTTACTAATAGTATTCTTAAGATCTTTATAATGAATAAATAACTAATACTGTTAAATTAATATTATTTATAATTTTCTGTTCTATCATTGTTTTATTATTATTATTATCTTTTTACACACGTGAAACTGTGTACTGCATCTGGAGTTGCATTTAAATTTTCATTGAGTTAACAATTTCACTATTAATTAATAGATTTTTTTCATTATTTTGTATATATAGATGTCTATATTATTGGTGTCTATCATGGGAAATAAGGATAAATGTTTTAAATTGTTTAATTAACAAAATAATAGATACTCATCATTGACATAAAAGTTACAAGGACAGATGGATATATCCACATAATTTATTTGCACTTGTAAAGATTTTTTTAACATTTTCTTTTCTGCATAGAGTGATAATTTGTTTTATGTTTTAATATATTTTGTTTTTGTAAATAAATATTATGAAGTTTTGTTAATTGACAACATCTTTGTACTTTTGTTGATCCAGCATTTACATTTAATCTAACATTTACATTCAATTTAGCATTTACATTGAATCCTATAACCAATATTTTACACATGCACACATACATTATTGTTTGATAAGTAGAGAAAAATGTTAAATAAAGATTATTTTTTACTAATAGATAGGATGAGTTCTTTTTGGTACATCCCTGTTAAGAGAATCAAACATGAATTCTTCCTGAGTTCGAATATCTGAGGCAATGGTTTGGAAAAAAGAGTGGGGAGATGTTAGATGAACTGATTCAAATCTACATGTAGATTTGATAGATAATGCTTAGGCTAGTTTATTATAGATAGGTGTAATCATCAGTCAGGTACTTCATCATGTTATCTCTAGCATCCCACATGAAGACCCTAGTTTCAACAGTAGTTACATGTGTCCTTGCTCTTTTCCCCCTATATATGTGGATGAAATGGATCATTACATTTGGCACTATCAATTTTGGGATATGAAAGATAGGTGTACCAGCACTTTTAAAATTGATGTAAGTTGCTTATACATTGTAGATGAACCAACTGATTATGGAATTTGATAGAGGTATCCAAATGTATTTTCGGACTGGGATCTCTGGGTATCCACCAACAGCTACAATATATATATATATATATATATATATATATATATATATATATATATATATATATATATATATATATATATATATATATATATATATATATTGTGCCCTTTTTATTGGTACATCATAAAAACAAATCGGGGATAAATATTAGTATGTATAATTTTAAATTGTATAAAATAAAATAATATTCATTTATTAAACTATGAAAAATAATAGTTATTTTAATTACCTTAGGATTTGAACTTGGATTTAATTAATTTACACTAGTATAAAATTTAATTTTGTTAAGATATTTATTTTTAAAGGTGTCTAAATGATAAAATAAAAAACTATAAAATTAATAATATTTTATAATCAATAGTGATCTGATAATAGTCAAAATGATAAGAGAGTTCAAACTTAATTTGATAAAGGAAAATATGCGTTATATAGATGAATGATTATGTCTGTGGCAAATGGTATTATTTTCCAATCATTGTTTCCAGTAAAATCTTAGGTTAATTTCTACAATAAATTTTTAGCATACATTTTATGAATTTTGTGATTAAAAGTTCATAGGATTAATTTCAAATTTAATCTGTATAAAGAAAATAGAATAAAAATGATTTATTTAGTTACTAAAAAGTATTGTTATTTTAATTACTAATAAATATTTCAAAAATATACTATTTGTTTTTAAAAAATACTTCAGCTAAAAACAAATCATTAAATATTCAGAATCAAAGGAGGAGGAAAAATTAACCAATAAAAATGCACCATTTGACATACATAACCATGCAGACGATATTTGTTTGAAAAAGTTTTTTTTTTTGGAGGAAAGAAATCAGTTACATATCGGAAAAAATATAAAACAGAATAACTAAGTTTTGTTTTGTTGATAAAAAAATGTTTGCTGAAGTTTTTTAAACATCATCATCATCATCATCATCATCATCATCATTATTATTATTATTATTATTATTATTATTATTATTATTATTATTATTATTATTATAAAAAGGTAATTAAGGATGATTAATTTAAGGACTTTGAATTTTATAATAACAAGTTTTCAGTAAGATGATCGGCTAAATTAAAAGAAATCTCTGTTGGCTAAAGACGACAATTAATGTATCAATGTATTTGCTAGTGTATTCTAAAATTGTTATATTAAGAAATTAATAAACCAATGGAAAGGAAATATATATATATTTTTACCAGGGTTTTTTACCAAGGAATCTCGAAACAGGAGGAACAAACTGTAAGTAATTTATTAATATATGTGTTAGGATAAGCAAGATCAAATGCATAGGCTTGTTAAATATCAACATATTTATGAAAGACTAAAAAGAATGCTTACATAAATAATAGAAAAATTAATTGTAACCAAGCTGAAGATGTGATTATCAAGTTAATTGAAATTAAGTTAAAAATTAACTCGTATGGAAATTTTTATATATTAAAAAAATGTAGTTGATATTCAAATGCAGGTTATGAATGTTTCTCAGAATTTTTTTTTTCGAGTGGAAAAGATTTAAGTATAAATTAAAAGATATGATATGTTGAATTATTTTCATCATTTATGAGTGGTATGGAAAATGTTAAACTTTGTTTACATTTTCCAAATATAAACAGCTTGTTAGGAATAACACACAAATAGACAATACAGTTTAGTAATTACACCTGTGTTGTATATTTGCGTATTATTACTAACAAGATGTTTGTATTTGGAAAGTTTAAATAAAGTTTAATTTTTTTCTATACATTCAACATTCACTCATAAATGATGGAAATAGTTCAACACATCATTTCTTTTAATTTATATATAAATTTAAATATAATCTCATCAGTGAACCTAACTTTTAACTATAAAGAAAACTTTTATGATAAACCATTGATAGGGTTCAATGAAAAAAGAAAATTCTGACTAAGGGCTATATTTATAGAGAAAAAATTATAGCAGTCTCCTGGGACACTGAAATATTTAATTATTAGCACTTTCAATAGAAAAAAATATTAATCAATATGTAAAGAAAGATCAAAAGTAAAATAAATCATGATCAGTGACATTAGTTTACAGTATAATATAAACTATACTAAAAATAAATTCATTTTCATCACATTTAGACAGAATGTGCAATATGGGATCTGAAATGATAAAAAATCAAGTCAGATATCACATGATTTAATTTTAATAAAGCTTGTATTTACAAATGTTATATATAGAGCTCGCAAAACAAGCTCTTAACAAGCTTTGAGAATATCTTCAACCCCAGACGAGTTTCTGTTTCTGGGATTGTCAGTGAGGTTCCAGGATAGTCATTAGAATAAAAATACTAGGACAAGCCAAGAACTTTATGTAATGTATAAATAATGAGAAGAAAATCTGAAATTTTCAGACATCCATATGTCTAAAAATCCAGCTATTACACCATATATTAATAACTTTAACAATATAAAATTGCCAAAGCCTTAATAGCAAAAAATAAAATAATAAAAAATCAAGTCAGATGTCACATGACTTAATTTTAATAAAGCTCGTATTTACAAATGTTGTATATAGAGCTCACAAAACAAGCTCTTAACAAGCTTTGAGAATATCCTCAACCCCAGACCGGTTTCTGATTCTGGCATTGTCAGTGAGGTCCCAGGATATTCATTAGATTAAAAATACTAGGACAAGCCCAGATACATGATATATTCCTTCAACCATACAGAAACATTATAGTCTAAATGCTAAAAGACAAAATAGCTTACATTATCAACACTTATTGGCAATATACTACATAGATTCATCCTGGAAATATATCAATGTTTATATTATTTTTGCTATGATTCATCCATCGCTGGCCCACCTTTAATCGTATCCTGGATTAATTAATGTTAGACCTTCTAAATGTTGTTCATTAGAATAACCCTTATTAATATCACACTCGGTATCTATGCTATATATACTATTAAATCCAGTGTCAATTATCAATACATTATCAATTTTAATGTCAATTATCAATTCATTATCAATTTAGTTAACTACACCTACCTCTAAATTACCCAGATCTTTTTTAATACCATCTATATGCTGATTGAAGCAGCAAAACTATCATTCTGTTGAACATCAGAAATAGTCAATCTTAAAAAATTATCTTGTTGGACAATGTTAAAAATTATATCATCTAACAAAAGGTCTAAAGAACCATCTTTACATTGAGTATGATCTTCTTTAAAACCTGTGGAGATCCATCCTGTAATGATTCCTCCAAAACACTCCCTGTTAAGCAAGATTCATCATCATCTACTAAGATCCTATTAGTTTCATGCATCATGCAGCATAATAATTTGTGATTGCTGAGAATTAAAAATCTCAGTTTACGCATCCCTATTTCACATGTCAACACAGCTTCCATTTGAGTTCCAACATCAGCAAAATAACATTCCACTGCACTCAACACTGAATTCACATTATAAACTGTTATACTTTGTCAATGGCATTATATATTTAAAACCATCCGATAAACATTTAGCACCATACTTGTTCAAATGACGGCCATCATGGGCTAAAAATTTAAAAAGATTATCTCTTTTTATAAATCCGTATACTGTAAGAAAAATATATTATAGTGTGTATAACTTAAAAAATGACAATATCTATTAAATGCAAAAAAAAAAATTCATTAATAATTTTCAATATAATTGGATTCATTGAATAATATTTATTCTGCAATTGTTGTAAAACTTGAGAGATTATAAGTGTCATCTCCAGTTCAAAATCTGCACATATTTGTTATTTGTAAACAAAATAATATTATTAGATCCAAGATGAACAAACAAACATTTAATTCAATGCTTATTAATTAACTTATTAAACAAATCAATATTTTGCAAGATAGAGGTTCCTTGTCTATAACTAATTTGTACACCATCTTGAATACTAAACTTCGGGAAAAACCTATCTAAGGCTAAGTAACAAAGTGTTATTCACTTTAGTCAATAATAAATCCATCTAAAATATATAAAATAACTAACCAATATATATATATATATATATATATTGGTTAGTTATTTTATATATTTTAGATGATATATATATATATATATCCGATATATTTCAACCAGAGGACTAATTTTCATCAGAAATAAATAAATATATACAGTAAAATGGTGATATTAAAAAATTACAGATTTGATAAAACACTTCACATTCACCCAAACAAAAAAACCCGATTGGTCACAAAAATTTACACAGGATATTAAGCCAACCAATAACAAATCAGTTACAATGTATACTTAAAACAAACAAACAAAAAACATTTATTTTGTATTAATAAAACTTAATTACAAAAATAATCATTTGTGCCACGGGATGGTGCTATTTCTAGCTTAATTTCTAGAAATATGCCATTTCCATGGCTGTACCCAAGCCATTAATAAGCATTCTTTCTACAATAAATCCTAGAACGATTGTTAACTCAGAGTTAAGTCTTCTTTCTATGCTAAAATGTAGAAAGACTGTTAACTCAGAGTTAAGCCTTATTTCTATGATAAAACCTAGAAAAAAGTGTTAACTCGGCTTAGCGGCTAAGGTGTTGCTTTTTCCTATACTAAAAGTAGAGGATAATGCCATAGTTGTTTGGGTCATGCACTACATCGTAAAGCTGTGTTATGTATTTTATATAACAATATCGTATGAGGGTGTGTTAAGTTCATCGTGTCAAAATTATTTAAATTTTCATTGGGGCCTTTTTTTAATACAAATTGATGTACTATTACCTTTTAACAATTTTAACAGTGGCTTGATTGTTCCTCATAAAGCTGAGAGCCTCCTAAATTCTCTATTAAGGTGTGGTAGTGTAGTTTTTTTTGATGATCACACTTTGAGTCACGTTTTAGCAAAAAATTTTCCGAGACCAAGAATATGGCTAATTTGAACACAGAAAACATGAAAATATGGGAATTTTCAGACATGGAAGCTGATTCTGGAACATTTCAAGAGCAGAAAAACATCCTGCTGAAAGAAAAGATATGATTGTGCAGCAAATATATGCAGACTTGAGGTCCAAAAACATCTTTTGACTTTCATTTGTAAGTTTTGTTGTTGCCGACTGCCAACGGAAATGTTCACTTCATAAAGGGCAGCTTGTTTGAGGGATTCCAAATGGCATTTGTCAAATGTAGAATAAAAGTAACTTAAATTTTTATTTAAAAAACATACATCCCTTCTGCCAGTAATTGTTGTCGGAAATCAAATGTAAAATAAAATTAATTAAAATTTTTATTTAAACATAGCCAAAAAAAAAAAAAAACCCTTCTCACAATAATTGTTGTAGGCAATCAAATGAAAAATAAAAGTAACTTAAATTATTCTTTAATCATATGGAAAAAAACCCTCTCAATAATTGTTGTCAATCAAATGTAAGACAATAAAAGTAAGACTGTAAATTGTTATTTAAAATAACCCTAATTACTATTTGAACATACACCAAAAAAGACCCTCTTGTCAATAAAAATTAATGAAACATCTATTATTGTCCCATTGTCAAAAATATTATTTGGGAAACCAAAATAATTTATGAACGAAAAAAAGAAAGTAACATTGGTTGTCAATCAAATGTAAAATAAAAGTAACTTAAATTTTTATTTAAACATACACACACACACAAAAAAAAAAAAAAACTATTCTCCCAATAATTGTTGTCAGCAATCAAATGTAAAGTAACATAATTATTATTTAATCATACACAAAAACACCCTTCCCACTAATTGTTGTTGGCAATCAAAATAAGGTAAATTATTTTTTAAACATAACCCAAATTACTATTTGAACATACATCAAAAAGGACCCTCTTGTCAATAAAAAATAAAGAAACAACTATTATTGTCCCATTGTCAAAAATATTATTTGTGACACCAAAGTAATTTATAAACGAAAGAAAGTCAAATTGGTTGTCATTCAAATGTAACCAATAAAAGTAACTTATTTTTTTATTTAAACATACTCAAAAAAAAAAAAAAAAACACTTCTCCCAATAATTGTTGTCGGAAATCAAATGTAAAATAAAAGTAACGTAAATTATTATTTAATCATAACCCGAATACATCTCTCACACTAATTATTGTCAATCAAATGTACACCACTAAAAGTAATGTAAACTATTATTTAAAAATACACTCCTTCTCCCAATAATTGTTGTCGACAATCATACACACAAAAAAACACCCCTCCCCATAATTATTGTCAATCAAATGTAAAACAATAAAAGTAAGGTAAATTATTATTTAAACATAACCGAAATTACTATTTGAATATACACCAAAAACGTTGTCTTGTCAATAAAAATTAAAGAAACAACTACTACTGTCCCATTGTCAAAAATATTATTTGTGGAACCAAAACCATAATTTATAAAATAAAAAAAGTCAAATTGTTAGTCAATCAAATGTAACCAATAAAAGCAACTTAAATTTTTATTTAAACATATACACACACACACACACACACAAAAAAAAAAAACACTTCTCCCAATAATTGTTGTCGGCAATCAAATGTTAAATAAAAGTAACGTAAATTATTATTTAATCATCAATCAAATAATAAACCAATAAAAGTATCGTAAATTATTATTTAAAGATACATCAAAAAACCCTTGTCAATCAAATTTTAAATAAACAGTAATACTATTTAAAAAACACAAATTACTATTTGAACACACACCAAAAAAGACCCTCTTGTCAATAAAAATTAAAAAAAAAAACTATTATTATCCCATTGTCAAAAATATTATTTGGGAAAAATAATTTAGAAATGAAAGAAAGTAAAACTTGTAAACAAAAAAAGTCAATACTAATAGAGAATCGCTAGCTGGGCAACGTTATATTAATGTGTTTTTGGTTAGAAATAACGCCATCCCACGCGGCTGACACGATGGATCAGATCGCAAACAAATAATCTGTGCTCATATTAATATTTGCTTAAAAGCTAAACTACTTACACATATAAATCAAAAATCAAAGTTACTGCTAGTTTAATATTTCAATCAGAGGACTAGTTTTCATTAGAAATAAATAAATATATACAGTAAAATGGAGATATAAAAGATTGCAAATTCAACAAAAAAATACCCATTGATCACAAAAACTTACACACGGTATATATAAAATCATTAACTTTTATGATTATTTAATCCATATAATGTTTTTTTTTAATAAATATTTATTTCATACAATAATAATATTTATATGAATTATAATTTTTTATTAATAAGATCAAACCCAGACCATTGTCTATTCTAGATAGAGCTGACTATTTGTATTCTCTTCCGAATCAAATGTCAACATTGATTTTTATCGTATAAAACATAAGCATAATTTCATTAAAAAACAATTTGTATAAAATTGATCCCTCATTGAATTTTGCTTTTTAAATACTGCACGGTTCTCCGAATGATAATGCTATCCTTGATTACCAGTATATAATGAAAAAAAAAATGTTTTTTATCATATTATACAATTAAATGCCATTATTTTTTCTCATTTATCCTGAATTAATTTTTAAAAAATCTTACTTGCAGCAACTAATTGAGATGGAATTATATCTAATATTGGGACAATATTGCAGTGATTCATTTTTCAATGTTTTTTTTTTATAATATAATAATAAAGATAAATAAAAAATACCAACCTAAAGTTTGTAATGATAATGAAAAAATATGAAACTTCCTAGAAGCGATATTTCTTTTTGAAAAATCATAAACTGTACAGTCTAAAACATCAACATTTTTTGTTAAACTAAAATCTTCTTTATGATCTAATTCATAAATGTTTGAATACTTTTCAATTTTAATATAAGTAGTTTCACCATGAAGAGTAACATCGTTTATTGCAAAAACAATTTCATAATTATTTGAAGCGTAAAAAGTGCAGCCTAAATAGACATCCACACCAGTTACCATTACTCCAGTTTGATCAAACTTGAATACTGAATCATTCACAGTTATGAATGGGCCTTCTGAAAAGTATACACAGATATATGTATTAGGTACATCTAGATAATTAAAACTAAAGTATATGTATATTTAAAATTTAGAAATGCTGTCACAAATTTAAACATTTTATGATTATAATAAATGAAATGAAAATTAATGTTACTACCGTTTTATTGAAGTGCAAACAGGAGGTATACTAACGAATCAATAATAATAAAAGAAATATCTTAACATGATTTTGAAAAAAGTTATGCTAAGATTAAATTAGTACATTTTAAAAGCACAATAGTTTATTGTATATAAAGTATTGTTGTTAGCATAATAATAAGTTTTAGTTTAATAAGTTAAAATTAATACTAGAATCAGCATTATGTTGCTCACATGCACGTAGATATTAAATCGAAGTTTGTTTTCTACATTTTTAACAGTATATATTTCCTTCTGAATAACTTTCTATATTGCTAACTTAATGCAAATATTATTGACCTTATATATATATATAAATTTATAAATAAATATTTGAAAATACAGTAATTAAAAGTTTATAAAAATTATATGTGTAACCGTAACTTAGAAGTGCTTTCAACTACCTTGTAGCTCTTCTAAGTTATGGTTATACATATAATTTTTATAAACTTTTAATTACTGTATTTTCAAATTTACGTATATTATTTTGAAGAAATAAATACATCGATTTGTAATAATATATATATATATATATATATATATATTTATTACAAATTTGTTTTTCATATATATATATATATATATATATATATATATATGAAAAACAAAAACAAGTTAAATTCACATAACTTGCTATCACTTGTATTTATGATCAATAGATGACGTTTTACCAAAAATAAAATATAAACTAAAGTGGCTAACAGATTTACCTGGGCATAATTGCTGAGATATTCTTGACTTCGTTTAAAGAGAAGCCATATTACATCACATCACATTACATCACAAGTGTAAATTTGTTTACATAAACGACAAAATAGTCAGCATTCACTATCTCTTTCATTTGTCCACCCTCAGATCAGCTGATTTCAAGCTAATCTGCTATCATTAGTGAAGGATAGAGTTAGAAACTAGACCTAAACACTGACTCCAAGTGTTTATGCAAACAGTTTCTATCATTTTGCAAGCATGAATTTTTCAGACCAGTAAAGTCTTCAAACATGGCCTAATAAGCCAGATAGCTACATGGGTCTGATCTCAGTTCAGTTTCACCACATAGTCAAAGCCTCTGAAATATATATCATTGCAAAAACCTTTAAAGGTACATTTATAAAAAAACAAAAACAAGTTAAATTCATGTAACTTGCTATCACTTGTATTTATGATCAATAGATGGTGTTTTACCAAAAACACTGAACAAGTGTAAATTTGTTTACATATATATATATATATATATATATATATATATATATACATATATATATATATTGTACCAAAGTACATTGATATGTAATTAATTTATTATGAATTCCATGTTTAAAAATATAAAAGTTTAATATTAAGAGAATAAAATGTAAAAACTAAAGAGTAGGGGGGCGGGGGGATTTTGTATTAAATAAAATAAACTGTAAATGCTATTTAAAATAATAAGTTGTTTAAAATAATAAGCTGTTTAAAATAAAAGATTTTTTTTGTTTAAAAGAAGGGGAAAAAAATCTTGTAATAATAAATAAATGATTTCATATTCTTTAAATGAATTTTTAATAAAATAATAAAGAGATTTTGTTTTATTTTATAATAAAATAAATAAATATATGTGCATGTGTGTATGCAATTTTTAATAAAAAGTCGATGCTAGAAGCTGATTTTATTTTCACAAAATGAATGCTGCTGCTAAAAATAAAGTTTTCCATTGTTTAAAACTGTATAAATAGTTCAAATTTTGTTCATTCTGGGTTCGGACTTTTTTATTTTAATAAAATATTTCTTGAAGTAATATTTTCCAAAATGTTACACTGTTAAACCAATGTATTTGAGTTGACTTAAAGCCACTCTTTATGCATCTAAGATCTGCAAATAGTTCAGAAAGTAATCATGTTGAAATAGACCACATGAACAGCGGAGTGCATTGAATGCCAAACCAGCCACATAAATATTAGGACACAGGATCTATGAAAGAATTTTACCAGTCGTCGATGAACTAAGGAATAATTCCATTATACTGTTTCTGTCATATTTAAAAACCTAGCTAATTATTTGACTTTGATATCTAAATATTTCTGATTTCTTCTTAAAATAAAGATAGATGTTATTGAAAGAACTTTTGAACTTTTTGAATTAAACTCAAAAAATAATAAATTTTAAAATTCAGAGATGATATTTTGCGATAATAAAATAAGTAAAAGAAGCTTCTATTAAACAATATTTTTGGCATGCACGTATGTGTGATTTGATTTTTAAACTTAAACTTAAAAAATAATAATAATAAAATAGGATGTAACATGTATAATGTATTTGCTCAAGTAATATATTAAAATGCTTATTTTAATCTTTTTTAAAAAAGAAGTGTATGTGTGTTTCATTATAAGATGAAATGATTCATTTATTTTAAAATAAAATAAAACATATAAATTAATTTTTCTTAAAATATTTATGATTATTCTGATATGTGTGGGTAAGTATAAATAGTTATTTTCTTAATAAGAGTAAGAGGGTAAAAATCCAATCATTAATAATAGTATCTAAAAAAGATTCACCAAGTTAAATTTATAAATGTTTAGTAGTCAGTATAATGTTGTTATTATTAGTTTTAAAGGAGCACAGTATTATTTTGAATGGTTCGGGGGGAAATTATTTTAGTTTTAGGAAATAGTAGCAGTTTAGAACAGGCGGGTGTTTAAGATACCTTTTGTTTTGTTTATGGAAGTGACTGAGCTAGCGGACATTTCAGGCACTGGATTATGCTGATCAGATGGACATGCTAATTCTAAAGTAATTAGCTGGCGCCTAAGGGATTTTCTTTCTTCTTTTAAAAATAATAATAAAGTGTTTATTTGATTGGTGTATATTTTGGTAGTTGAGTGTTGAATGTTATTAATGGTTCGCTATTGATAATATTTGACACTTTGCCTGGAAACCAACCATTGTCTGAAAGGGAAATTTAGGAGGACAAAATATTATAAAATATTAGTTAATATTTTATTTGTCGATGTTTAGTGTTTGTTATTTTCCATAAATTTAAAGTAATAATTTTTAAACAGTAAGTTTTATATTCTAAGAGTTTTGAAGGTAGTAAATAATGTGAAGTGAAGATAGTTTTTTAAGAAATAGTAGTTAGTAGAAGTAGTCGTTTTTGTTTAATTGTTGTTCGAAGTAGGTTGTTTTCAAATTAGCAGGTTGGGTCATTTTATCGGTTGGTAGAATATATATATATATATATATATATATATATATATATATATATATATATATAGTACCCTCACTACTCAGAAATATAATGATAGGAAAAACTACACTAGCTCAGCTAAATTCATATAATCACAAGAAAAGCTATCCTATGAGACTGTCTACTATTAAACTAGCTCTAACTGATTAAAAAATAATAAATGGTTCAGTTTTTCAAAATTAATATTATAAATGATAAATTCCCCTTCCCTATAGATAACTTGATGATTTGATGAATTGACTCTTTCTTTCAAAAAAAAAAGAAATCAAATTAACAAGCAAAATAAAAAAATATATAAAACATAACACGAATTATTAATAGAGTGTAGTCTAGTCAGTTCCAAATATTATGGTTCATGTATCCTAATATCTTTGCCTTTAGGAAAGTTCATGTGCATCAAGTGGATAGCGGTTTATCTCATGATATTCTGTCACCATTTGAATGTTTGCAATGGTGTCTCTTCTTATAAACTATACTTCTGTGTGGATATAATTGCTTTATTTGACTATAGTGCATTGCAGATCGTTTTGTTACCATGGTCATCATGGATGTTAATTTTAAACGATAACTACATTAGAAACTCTCAGTTGCATGATTAACAGCTCCATCTCCATGATGTTTTTTCACTTCCTAGTCATGCTTGATATGTTCTTTCCTAGCTTATAAATTGGATTAAAAATATTATTATTGTGGAATTAATGTGGGTTCTTTAAATCAATTTTCTCAAGTTGCAATTGTAGTGGCTTATGATCTTTAATATTGAGAATAGCTAAGATGACAAAAAATTAATTTTAGGAATTTAAAAAGTAAATTTCCTTGATTGATGTAATCTATTTACCTTCATTTTTTTTTCTTTAAAAAAAAAACAACAACTGAGTTGTCTATATAGTATTATGTTTGATTTATTGAAGCATGAAGTTCATGCTTTTATTTTCCGAGTTTTTGTCATTTTGATCTTTAGAGAATTTTATGCTGGATTAATAACCAAAACAAATTAACATTATTTATTTCCTTCTTTTTGTTTTGACATTTTTGCTTGCTTGCGTTTAAGAGTTGGATATTTATATATGTCAGTATATTTTGTTCCTTCATTGTGAAAGGTATAATTTATAGTAAATTTTTATCAGGTGGTCATGAAAGTAATAAGCAAATAGTTGTGAAGCTTATCCTCAGTCAACTCAAGAAATTATGTTATATATTTGATTATAATGAAAATGTGAGAAAACCCAATATAAATTCAAGGAATCTCAAACTAGATTTCAGGAATTTTATAAAAAGTTGTAAAATATGAAGAATAAATTTGAAGAATCCTTTACAGGATGTAAGTACTTTTAAAGGTCAATGTTAACAAAAAGCAAAACTCTATGTGATGAATATAGACTTTTAAAAATGAAATTGAATATCCTTTCCAAAATATCTCCAAGGCATTAGATATAAGCTATTGTAAGCAAACAAAAATATTTCTCTGTTATTGAAAATAAATGTCAGGACTTATCTGAGAAAGCTAATGCTGCTATTCACAATATATTCAATGATTAAAGGAGTAGGGATTTATACTTAACCCACTGTTTTTATTGAATGATATCCAATAATATTAGGGTATTATATTCAAATCACAATCTTTTACCTCTTCTGGGAGATTATCATATTTAACACTATTAAATATGGTCATATATATATATATATATATATATATATATATATATATATATATATATATATATATATATATATATATATATATATATATATATATATATATATATATATATATATTATAACAGTTCAAAAGAAGTGGAAGTTTACAGTCTTACCATATCTGCACTACAAGGGCACTATCTAGGCATTTGAGCCTAGAAAATTTATAGAGTAGACAGATATGTGCTGTTAAATTTTTACATATATATTTTTCTCTGACTGTTAGCCCAAGTCACTAGCTCAGTGGACATGCAGAGATAATAATATATAACTTGTTTAATTTGTATATTAAATATAAAAAAATAAAAGCCACTGCCAGTAATTAACACACAAACAACATTTATTTATGCACTTATATAATCATTTTAAAATTTGAGGAATAACATATATTATTTTAGATTTTAATATCATTTTAATTTAAATTATTATTTTAAACTTTTAAATCATCCACACAGAGGAATTTTATATTTATTCTAAGATTGTTGAGTATGTATAAACTACATAGATTTGCATTTGAAAAGAAAATATTCTATCCCTTATTTAATCTTAGGCCAAAATTTCGCAGTCAAACCGGCATCAATCCATCTGATACATTGATTTATTCAATGTAGCATGAAAATACGACAGCACAAAATACCAGTCAATCAGGAATGTACATCTGAACAGTATGGTTAGAGAAAACATTGACTCTCAACCAAACAGGAATGCTACATCTGTCGGCAAGAAGAACAATAAAAAACTCCATAGGAAGGGACTGTGTTTTCGTCTTACTGTCCCTTTCCATAGGCAAACAGGGGGTGTGTGGCATATAATGGAGATCCTGCCCATAGTGAACCTCATACTACATCTACTAATTACACCAATACATCCAATCCATTGACCTAATTTAACTACAAAACAAACCCTAAGATTACCCTCCTCTAATTTGTTAATATAACTTTACATATCTATATAGCCATTCATGCCCAACTTAAATTTAACATTTATATAAGTTTGCACAGATAGATTTATAAAGGTTTGTTTTTTTTAATGTTGAGCATAGATTGACTACATAGATTACATGCTCAAAAACATTTCAAAATAAACACAAATGATCAAAATATAAATTCATTGATGTAATTGCAGAGGGAATTCACAAGAAACCCAATGGAATTCATCATAAGATGCCACATTGACACCAATAACTAAAAAGACATCCAAATAAATACATTTTAGATATTCAATGTAAGATATCATTATTTACCAAATGTCTATATATTTTAATCAAATATGGAAACAAAAACATAATTAAACATGAAGAAATCTATGCAGCATCAATACTCAACTTAAATTTAATGACTTTAAATAATTTATACAAATAAATATTAATAGAAATAAAAAAAATGGAAATGATTTTTTTATAAACTTAAATGTATAAAATTTAAACATTAATTATCAATTTGAAATTTGAAAGTCAGATAAGAGTTCATTTTAAAATTTAGATTCTGAATATTAAAAGCTTGAATGAAAGTTCTTAATTATTTAAAATTTTATGGTTTATGTCTTACAGAAGGAGAATCATGCTTCCTGGTGCCAATTCCCATGATGTCTCTATTTGAAGTCCAGTCTGTTGTTCTGGAGGAGGCCTAAGCTGGTTCAATCCTGGTCATTTTATTTGAAATAAGTGAGAGAGAGCAACAAGTGCATTTTATCGCTCTTCTCACAAAAATCAAGCTGGAACTATTCTTGATTTCAATATTTTTCCTTTTATAGTACTCCTCCGGATTCAATGAACATCATTTCCTATTGAAATAATTTCTATTATAGTCCAGGCCTTCATTGCTGTTTCTATATTGGACACCTAATTTATTTTTGTCTCTTATCTATATCTTTCAACTGACCTTTTTTCTATAAGAGCCCAAGAGCTAGTTTGCTTTTCAATTAATTTATAAAACAATCATTTCCATTTACAAAAATATTTTATCTTTTTCCTGTACTTTTTTCTAAAAAAAGTAAGTTCAAATACCTTTTTTTTTCATTTAAAAAAAGAAATAATTTTTAAAGTTTTGCATCTGTGTGAATATATATGTATACACGTTTAACAACTCTTTAATTTTTTTAGCTTTTATTTACGAACCTAAGAAAAAAAAAATATTTTAATTTTAAATTAATGTAACAGGATATACCATTACAATATATATATATATATATGAGGTTTCTACTAATAAAATACATAAAGGCAATTGCTACTCTTTATGCAACTATTATGAAGTTACTTTTGAAGAATAATTTACCTAAAATGTTTGCAAGTTTTGGGAATTATACTGCTTATGAAAAAACGGATTACTGTTATCACAAAGGAGTACAATGGTAATAAAATTGCAGTATAAGCAATATTGTACAAGATTTCAAGACCATATGAGGTATTGATGAATAAAAGATACTGATTACTAAAAAATATGGTAAACAAAAAAAGGTAATTGAAAATCATATCATTATGGTAAATAAATTTGGTCTTCATCATTCAATAGATTTTATGATCATGAGAATTCCTTTTGTTTAATCTATAACTATAATAAATTATAAAACTTTTGCTTTCTATAAGGAAGTTTGTGTTTTTGGTTATATAGATTTTGATGATACTGCATATATTGAACAGACTTAGTGACCAAGACAAGATTATTCTAAAAATGCAAATTATTATTAAATTTAGTGATAAAATATAATGGTCAATAGTGACTGTAGTCATATTTTTTTCATGTACCAAACACTATATTCTTCTGGATGATAACATTTAAGACATCATAAATATGATAAGAAGCTCGATAATGTCTCTGCTGATGGTTTTACTAGATATGCAGTTAAATTAAAAATCTATACAATTGTCAAATAATTGTCTTTTCTAAGTCTTCATTGGAAGGTTAACATAATCAAATGATATGTTAATATAATATATTTTTGATTACTGGTTCTTAAGAAATTTGCATGCACATCGTTTGCCTGAATAAAGTTTTCACTGATTGATCTGATAGCATTTAGTATAAAATGTGTAAATGAGACAAAGTGATCTTTTGCAGCTGATGGTGAGCCTTATTAATAAAAATCAATTTTGATGAAAATATAAATACTCACGAGCATATAAAAGATGTAACACATTTAGTTTTAAATTTCAAATGAATACATTTTATGTGGAATATTTTTTCTAGCGTTTTAAACACCAATGGTTGAAATATTATGCATATCAATTAAAATTTAAATAATTATCAATTCATATTATTTTTTACTTACCATAAACAATTATCTCAAAGGCAAATAATACTTCATCTCTAATTATTGCAAAGTAGCCACTATCTTTCAGAGTCATTCTTTTTATTGTCCACAATTTATTATCAGAAGATAGTCTGCTCCTATCTGCCCACAAGCCTGAGGTTTTGAAAGCTGTCACAGTTACATAATCAACTTGAAAAACTTTTTTAAGAACATAGTTTCCTCTGAGTAAATAAATTTTTGTTGAACTTGTTCCACTGTATTGCTCAAAAATCTGAACTGTTACATCTTGTTGACTTTCAACTGATTGTAATGGTATTTCTTTTCCTAAAATTATATATATATATATATATATATATATATATATATATATATATATATATATATATATATATATATATATATATATATATATATATATATATATATATATATATATATATATATAGTAATGGTATGGAGAAGCAGTAGGGTTTGAACCTTGGATGATGGCACTCATTACCATTAACCCGAGGTCAATACTTATTTTCAGTATTCAATATAAAAGAAATGAGCCTGTGTGATCAGAGATCAACATGCCACTAACGAAGTAACTATATGTTCTTATAAGTTTACCTAGCATTATTGACAAATAATAATTATTCACCATCATGAAATATCAAAAATAAAAAATGAATAGTCAAGATTATGATTGGATTTGAAATGGGTATATTACAGACAAGGTTAATTATTTAGTTTTTTTTTTTTTTCAGATTGGGGCAGAGAATGTAAACAATAATTTAACTGCACAAACTTAAGTGCTAAACCATAATACTATAAAAATTAAAATAACTGGAATATGAAAACATGCTGATCACCTTTAATGGTTTGTCCACTTAGTATTTTTAACCTACAGATCAATTATAAACTTACTTTATAATAAATACTAAAATAAATAAAATATTGTGAATGAATTTTAAATGATATCCTCTTTGTGCGAATCCAGGATCATCATCATCATCTAGATGTCTATTAATGCTGAATATAAACCCCTTTTTTAGCAAACTGTTACACATGAATCTAGCTCAACAAGAAAAAGTCTATAAATGTTACTGTGAGCAAAATATTCAATCCTGTTATATAAGGTTTTATATATATATTCTCGGAATTAATTAAATTTAATGAAATAATTTTAACAGTGAAATAACAATTTATTAAAAAGAATCAAAATGAAATTAACATCTGCTGAATATGGTTATACATATAAATAAAGTCTACTGATTTTGAATAACTCAAAAAAAATCACATTATAATTTACAAATATGTCAATACATAAAACATACCTATATATAAGCACACAATTGTTGACAAAATAATTTAAGAACATATTTCAATTGTCATAAACCTAAATAAAATTCATTTTTATAATACATAATTAATTACTAATTTAACATATGTGTGTGCATGGAAATGTGTGCCTTCACTGACATTTATATAAAAAAATAAACCTAATAAATTATATATTTTCTCAATACACAATTCAATGTCAAAAACATAAAATGCTTATATATATATATATATATATATATATATATATATATATATATATATATATATATATATATATATATATATATATATATATATATATATATATATATATATATATATATATATATATATATATATATATATATATATATTGTGCCCTTTTCTATAAGTTGGTAATAGTACATAACAGTCAATTACTAAAAAATTTTAAATTTAGAATATGTTCTTTTAATACATTAATTATAGTTTGTCAATTATATTTTTAAAGTACAATTTAAAGCTAAAGAAAATACGTAGTATATAAAATCATTTAAAAAATAGTTAAGTAAAGTTTTATATGGTTGTAGAAGCTGGCCATATTAAATAACACAGCTATAAATAATTAAAAGTATATTTAAAAATCCGATTTTAATAGTTTAAAACGTATGATTTAATAAATGCTATATTTAGATTTGTAATCATATTTAAATAGTCAAAATTAATATAGTATATTTTTAAAATAAACTTTGTGATGGTGAAAAGTATATCTAGTTCTATATTTTCTAAATTATTCTTCCAAATTTTTTATAATTATTTTATATAATATAATAAGTGTATCAATTTTAGAAATCTAGGCAGAGAAATAGATTGAAAATCGTCTGTCAAAGTTATAATCATGTGATTTTTAATGTATACTATCACACACACGCTTGTTTGAAATAATAACAAAGTTTTAAATATTTTAAAAGTTACATTATAGAATTGCATAGAATTGTTGCCTATCATAAAAGTTAATAGTATTAAACATTAAGTTAAATATTGTATGTAATGTTTTAAGTAATGTAATAAAGACGAATACAGATATATAAAAATTAAATATTTTATTTAAATAAAAATAGATAAATTGAATATTAAAAAATGGAATAGGTTATTTAAGGTTATTTTAAAAGTTATTTTAAATGTTTAAATAGTTTTAATAAAAATAATAATTTATTTAAAAGTAATATTTTAAATAATATTTTAAGTTCATTACATCATAATTTTTTATTTTCAAATATAATTCTGTTATAAATTGAAAATATGTAATTTTTTTCTCAATCTAAAGTAAGAATTAACCAATAGGAATAGGTATTCTTACAGATGATAAATATCATTGTAACTAAGTTATAGAGAGAGATTAATAATGTATTGAAACCGGAGAGAGGTAAATTATAACTAGTAAAAGATAGTATTTTACATTTTTTATTTTAGTCAATTTTTTTAGTACTTTCTTATAACTTTATCTGCAAAAAACTAATTGATAATTTAAAAAAATATTTTTTGCAAAAGAGAGTATAAACTAAAAAATATTTTAATAATTTCATTTAACATGCTTTGTTAAATTTTTTAAAGTTCTTTATCAGTCGTATTTTATCCAAAAGTTTAACCTAAACCACGCAGTAAAAGATGGATATACTACGAAATAAATTGGATATAAATTGTAATACTGAAGAAATATTTGAAATATTTATTGATACAGTTTTATTAATATTTCACCGAAGAACTGTTTTGGTACATAAAAACCACTGCTCGGACCTTATACGGAGTCTAAAAATGTATTGAAACGTATTATTTATAGGCTGATCCAAGATTTGTTTTTTAAATAGTAATAAGACAATTATATTTCATGGATTATTTTATATAATATGATATTCAAAAGAGTAAAATGTTATATCCTTTCTGAAGGTAACTTTTTTTTTTATTTTAAAATGATATATAAAAAATATCAAATGAAAGTTTAAATGTATCAAGAAGGAAACATGGAAAAAAAATGAACACATAGATGAATAAAAGATGGATCCATGGAAATACAAATAGTACTTAAAAGTTTATCGAATATTTTTTAAAATTAAATTAGATGGATTGATGCATCAGATATGCAGAGAATATTGGTAGAGAAGATTAAGAAGCTTCACGGGATTAATTAATATTATCGTCCTAAAAATTAAAACCAAGGATTATTTTCTAAATTTTACTGAATGGATTAATAATTATTTTATTTTTAAACTTTAACGTGCTTGGAAAACATTTTTAAAAACTCTAGAGAAAATAATAAACATTTTGGACTTATCAGGAACTATCGTCAAGAAAATATGTAACTATAGTTTTGATTCTTTTTATTTTGTTAACCTAGTTTAAATCTAAATTTTTTATATAAGATTAGGAAAAACATAAAAACATTAATTTATTAATATTAAAATTTTATAATATGACAATCTAATAATTTAGCTAAAAAATATTTTAATATAAAGTGTATAGGTGTGAATTTTGTTTATATCTGCAATGCTCAAGTGGACAAAGGAAGCCTACTGAACACAATGACAAAATAAAGGTTATTGGTAATAATAATAACTATTGATAATTTATAAGGTATATTTTTTGTTTTCTTTAGATCATCCATAAATTGGAAGAATGAAGTGTAAAAGTTTTTTTATTTATATGTACTGCATTTTATACAACATTTTAAAAAACATTATGAGATAGGATTGATTTGAAAATATGCATACTACAATTTTTTTTGATTTTTTTTTTTTTTTTAGTAATATAATCCAACATAACAAATAATTATGTGATTCTTTTAAAATTTTTATGATATGGGATATTCAAATATTGTCTAAGTAGATTGTATATGATTAGACATATAGAATGATGAAGTGGACAGACTTTTCTTATAGATTGTTTAACTATTAATGAATTTTATTTATTGTTTTGTAAATGCAGATAGTTATTTATCAATGTAAGATGTAGAAAAATCTTGAAAAATAATGTTGAGATAGTGGCTTGGAAGTACTTAGTGAACAGAAAACCAAGATGTTTTAAGAAATAGGATGTTATAAGGAATGGAAATAATATTTAGTCTTTATGTGAATATCAGCATAGTTAACAAAGCCCTATGACTGATACACATTTTATTGGACAGTGTTTATATTTCTTTAAATATTTGATGTTCTAATAAAGCTGAAGAAATAGCTTTAACATCGTCCCTGTACTAGAGGATATTAGGCAGATAAATGTCCTACCTCTTCGCACTGTACCATGATTTTAAGATATGTTAAGAATAATACTCTAGCTTTCTTCCTTAATCCTATGCATCTGTTTTCACTATCTTTATTTCATGTAACTGCATCATTTAGTAAGATATTTTAAAAGAAATGATAAATAATTTAGAACTAAGGTTGTGCTATGGTTTTTTGGATAAGATTAGTTTATTTGCTTATAAGAAACAGAATATTATAACTTAAAATTGAAGATCCAAAGTATCCTAGGGAAAGAAAAGAATCATAAAATATATTTTGAATTTTATTTCGGAAATGAAATATAAATTTTTTTTAAGTAGGGTATCTAAACAAAGATATTTTCTTTAAAGTGATAATAATTTTAAATGCTTTAGTATTATTATTTTTTTTTAAAAGAGAAAAATAAGTATTGCATATTTTTTAAAAAACAATAGTACAAAGTAAATTATGTAAACAATATAAATAGTATATTTTTTGTTTATTGATTAATAAACGTGTATTGATGATTACACTTATATCATACTAAAGTAGGGCTTAAAGAAGAATATATTATGATTAGTAAACATTGTGTGAACTAAAATCTAGTACTGGATTTTGGATAATATTTTGTGTAACATCTTTGACTTTGCAAGATGAAATTTTTTTTAATATTTTGAGAAATCCATACTCATTATAAAATTTTGTTTTCTATGGAATGTTTTCTAAGTATGAATTTTTAAAATAAGATAGTTTAATAATATTAAGGATAAAATGCTGTTGCTAATAAAGTAGATAAATATACTTGTAATAAGTTATCCATGATGAGAAACCAAATAATAACATTTTTTTTAAATTTTATCCTAAATCTAAATAAAGATGTAATTGAAATATAAATTATTTTTTTTATAACCCGGTAGATCAAACTGTAAAGTAAAAAAAAAAAAGTTAAGGATATCCACTGTAAATAGTGTAAATAAATTGTTGATTTATTTGTTATTAGTAATAAACTTTGTTAAATTTTGTTATTTCAAAAATTTTGTGTCCGAGTTATTTATGTCTCCACATCGCTGCATGAAAACACGATATATGCATAATAACTGAAACAAATATGTAATTTTGTACAAAAAAAAAGATAAATAGAGAATTATTTAAGAATTTAAATATTTTATTGGTATTCATTATAATTAAATAATCATAATCTTACATTATTTTATTGGTCATAAATCAGTTATCACAATATTATGTTAAATTATATGCTATCAGTTGCCACACATTTTGTTTGTCAGATTATTAAAATGCTACCACATATTTATTATATCATTACATGAAGAATATTGTTATTGTTATTTATTATTATTAGTTTAAGTGTAGTAGATTATGACATAAACTCCCTTCTCATATTTTACTACCGTATTTTAAAATTAACTTAGAATAAACTTTATGAACCTGAGATTATTTTATTTGAGCTAGATTATTATTAAATAGAAGATTAAGACTTAATTAGTAGTTTAATCTTAGTGAGTAGAAGTTATTAAAGTCGTAAGAATACTATGAGTTTGTTATTTGAATTAGTAATAAGGCAGGATAGTGTTCTTATGCCATTGAGGTAGTATCCTGTAGGATATTGGCTCAATGTAATCTATCTTGTCATCTGTATTTTCACTTCAAGTCTCATGAAAATATTAAATATTTATTTAATTTATTTTTATAAACTGAACCTTATTCGTATTTAAAATTTGAGCTAGTGAAATATTTTAATTTTAATGCTGAATATTTTAGTTATTAATTATTAACTGAGATAGAACCCTTTTTTATATCATATATTATCCGGAAGTGAGGATGCACGAGGGCAAGGTCAGAATACATATATATATATATATATAATTATTTTATTTTGTGCTAAACCGTGTGTTATTTTCCATTACATACTGATATTTCGACGAACTAGCATCTGCCATTATCAATGTTAACTTTTGAAAGAAAAATTGTTAGATCTCAAACAGTAACAAGACCGAGTGTGAGATGAGAAAGAATATGAAACTTGAAGTGGTTCAGCTTTTAAAATATGAGGCATTTAAAACATTATATGTAAGGCTTTACATAGTATTGATGCTAATGGGAAAAAAGGATAGACTTGACAATTTATCTTATAGTAGAGTGTTATTGCCTTATATTAAAGGAGTTATTGATAAGAACAGTAGAAGACTACCTAGTTTTAATATAAAAGCAACTTTTTCTACTGGCAAGAAAATTGGTGATTTTTTACACAAGCCTAAAGACAAGTATTTTGGAACACTGGGGGAGGGGGGTTATAAAATTCCATGTTGCAGTGTTCAAGGGGCTATGGAAGCCAGTCTAATAGATGAATAAATGTCAGAATTAAGGAACATATAAATGCTTTTAATCAGAAAATTAAGAAATCAGTTTTTACTTCCCATTTTTTTAGAAATTGGTCACAAACATGATTTTGACAATGCAAAAATACTTGCTACTTTGGAAAGGTATGATTTAAAAACCATGAGAGAGTTAACTGAAATATTAAAAGACCTACTGGTTTAAATAGGGCTGATGAAGCAAAATGTATTTTAGATATGTGGACATCTCTCATTTTATCTCTCTCTTCTAATATTAACTTAAAATTAATAGGTGAAAAAATTGAGGGAAATAAATATTTTGATATGCCTCATATTTTAAATTGTGAACTACTTCAAAATGAATTTCATTTCTTAACTTGCACTCAGTCACATTACTGTTTGAGATCTAATGATTTTTCTTTCAAAAGTTAATTTTGACAATGGTGGATGCTAGTTTGTCAAAATATCATTATGTAATGGAAAATAACACACATAGTTCTTTTTTACTTGTTTACTATGTAAACATCTATTAAAATAAAAGGAAATGTCAAAGCAATATTAAAATGCATAATTATAAAGTAAGTAAATAAAGTAGGAAGAGGAAAGATTCCACCCATCTCTATGCAACACTTTTAAAACATACATTTCCCTTCATAAAAGTATATTTTCTGTGCAATAAATGTTTTGCACTTTTAGTAACATCTAATATAATCTTTATGACAGTTTTTAAACATATTGAATGTTATCCATTTATACCCATAATGGATTAAATAAAGTAAAACTATTAATGCATAAGAGTTAGAAGACACAATTAGCACAAGATAAAGTTGTTATCTACTATTATATTTAGTCAAGTTTATATTTGATATGAAGTTATACCAATAAAATATATCTGGTTTATTTTACATGCAACTAGAGATATTAATCTTGCATTTTAAAATGTGTTATATATCTATGATGGGTAAACAGTATTTTAAATTTATTAGACAAAAATAATTTTATAGTTTCTATTATAACAGCATATTTCTCATTTAAAGTTTCAATGCAATTTCCATTTCATTAGTTAATTAACTCATTAACTGTTATCTTTATTAGTACATCCACTTTATTTTAATATAAGCTTTTATGCTATACATTGCTGATGAATATTTTTTGATTAGATTTAATTTTGTATTATTTTGCATATTTTGTTTAATACTAGTATGGCTGAGATATGGTCTCATTCATTGGTTTCAGATAATGATTGAAGTGTGTAATTTTTAATATAGATTTGTTATTATTATTATTGTATTTCACTATCTTACCTAAGTTTAGAGTTGATGTTTGCTTAATATCAACATATTTTAATATATAGTGTGTGTTGAGCTTTTCGGGATGGAAAAAACATCACCATAGTGCATTGTAGTTTCTATGAGTGGATTATTTTGATATCTTGTCTAGTATAGTAGCTAGTGTTGTTATATCCCATGGAGATGACTATCTAGAATTTATATGACATTTTTATATAGCTAGTATAGCTTAATCCCATGAGATGATTATATTTGGTGTGTGCTTGTTTATCCTTAGTTGGTGAGAGAAAGTCCACACCTACATTTTTGCCTGAAAAATAGGCCTGGAAATCACAATCCTTTTAATGAAGAAATTGTCCTGAAGAGGTTACTCAGTATTTTTGCCTCTCATGTGAATTTAAAATATTTTTCTACCAGAGAAAATGTAGATTATCATGTTTTATTTAGATGTTATGGCCAGGATAGATGTTGCATTTGAGGGATTAGTTCTTCAGGGGCAGTTTATTGTTAGTAGTGCTTAGTAATCTGGATCAATATATGTATTATGCTAATGAGACTTACTAGTAGTTTACCAGAAAATCAATTGAATAGAATTAATTTAAAACTGTATATTTTAAAACAGTTAGTTATTAAAAGAATATTCAAACACAATGTTTTATTTTTATCAGTAGTTGAAAAATATTATTTTTCTGAAGTTGTTAGTCATCCATAGTTAAAATATCTATTATTATTTTTATGTGGACATTAAGTTATATATTAATTTGTGTGTATGACTTCTGATGAATGACCCATACCCATTCATAATTTATTTTAATTACAAATTAGAATTTAGTCAACTCAGTAATAAGAGAGTTTAATATTTTAAAAAAGAATAGTATTTGAACCTAGTTCATAATAGTTAAAGAAATAATATTGAGTTCCATTTGTGTACTTCATATCATAATAAAAATAGTTATACAATAATTTAATGCAAGACATTTATTTTACAGATCCTTTTATAAGACTCAAATTGAAGCTGTTATTATTTGTCTATTTCCAATTGTTTCATGTAGTTTCTGAAAAATTTAAAACAGTGTAGTAATATATCAGCTATACATTTCAGCTGGTTACTTCAGTTAAAAGTTTAATCCCTAAACTTATAGAATTATATTATTTTTAATTACATTCTTGCAAAGAACAGCTGTATGTAATTATGCATTTATGATAACTACGCTTATATTGGTTTGTGGCATTTAATAAATTTTGTTTCCTTTTATGTTATTCTGTTATTAATAAATTATAGGTTTTTTTTAAATCAATCTTGATTTTCGGTTTATTTTTTATATGCAAAGTATATGTGTACTTGCAAATTTTTTTGAAAAATATTTTATTGAGTCCTAAACCATTTCAAACTCTCTATGCCAGATAAGCAACTGTATGTCAAATAAATAAAGTCATGCAAATCTTAACATACTTTTATGATAGTTGCTTTATGAGAATTGTTAACTTCAGATTAAACATTTATGTAATAGTAAAATGAATTTATTTCAAGTTATTAACTCTGACTACACATTATTCCATTTATGTTCTTAGTGAAATTATTGAAATAATTAGTTTTATTTAATTTATTGCATTGTCATGAATGATGAAGGGATATAAACCATACCCTTATCCTTCTGTTATTCTGGCTGATATCCTGAATAAATGGCTGACTTATTGTAAATTTGATGCAATTATTTTATTTCATTATTAGTCATTTTACCATTTCTTTAAGTAATTATAATTGTTATTATTACATGTTAGGACACATTGGATTTTAAGTGAAGTGAATGTCTCCTATAGCCTACCAGAATGTCAGTCATGTGTGACTACACAATATTGTAGAGTACTTTTTCAAGATAAATAGAAGTACCTGAGATCATCATCATCATTAATATGCCTTATTTAAAAGGTATTGAGTATTATTGTTATTATAGTTGTGTTGGCATAAAAGAGTTTTATTTTCAATTGTACCATAAGAGAAGTATTTTCACTTTCATTTTATTCTGTAAGAGTAAAGTTCACGTCAGATCATACTGGCAAATTATTTATGGAACATTTCATAAAATATTAAAGAAGATGCAAGTATTAGTGAGAATATAATAGTGCTATTTAAAGTGCAAATGTTTATAACTCAGATAATTTGTTTTTGATAGGGGAAGATATTTATTTTATTTTAAATTGATATTAGGAGATGATTGCCATTTTTCATCTCTTGCCAAGTTATTAATTTTACTTATAATAATTTATTTTATGATTTAAATTTCTTCCATTGTTTTCACTGCATATCTTTGTAGCTGAATACTTTATAATTAACTGACCACTGAGAATAACCCACATTTTATTATTACAGATCTCTATAGTTATTTTGACAGGAGTCTCAAAGTGGTATTTATTGATATTCATTTTACAAGAGTTACATCAATATGATTAATCGACTGTGATCAGGCATCATTTGATAAGCTTGGAATATATATATATATATATATATATATATATATATATATATATATATATATGATAAACAAAAATGCAAGTTAAAAAACTTGCTAACGCTTGTATTTATGTCCACAGATGGCGTCCTACCAAAAACACCTATCAAGCGTATTTTCGTTTACATAAACGTCAGAGTAGTTAGTATTCACTATCTCTAACTATAATTCCACTTTCAGATCATGATTTCAAGCTATTTGCTATCGTCAGTGAAAGACAGGAATAAAGAAACTAGATCTAAATACAAACTCTGAGCGTTTATGAAACAATTTCTATTCAGCTTGCAAGCTGAATAGAAATTGTTTCATAAACGCTCAGAGTTTGTATTTAGATCTAGTTTCTTTATTCCTGTCTTTCACTGACGATAGCAAATAGCTTGAAATCATGATCTGAAAGTGGAATTATAGTTAGAGATAGTGAATACTAACTACTCTGACGTTTATGTAAACGAAAATACGCTTGATAGGTGTTTTTGGTAGGACGCCATCTGTGGATATATATATATATATATATATATATATGTGGATATATATATATATATATATATATGCTATATATATATATATAGTTACAGTAGCCAGGTTTAATCCCTGTAACAAGAGAATTAAATAGTTTTGACCTACTTCCCTGGATAAGCATATTTTTTTTTATAAATCGGTGTCAAAATGTTCGACTAATATATACAAAGTGTGGTATATATTTGGCAGAGAGAGAAATAGATTTTACATATTTTATTTTTAAAAAAATGTATATAATTATTTGTTTTAAAACTTATTTGGAAATATGTTGTTATAAAAAGTCGTAGTTGAGAGATACATTTATATGCAATTATTTATTATTATTATTTGTTTTAAATATACAAAATCATATATTCTGTTTTAAAAAGGGTAACAAAAAGACTTTGCTATATACACCTTTAGACAATTCCTTGTTATTTGTTGTTATTGTACTTAGCTTCTCTAAATTCCAAATAATTGTAATAAACCATAAACAGAGGAATCAAAAATATCAAAATGTTAAAAGCATTCCAGAGAAAGAGAAAAAGATATAGAAATGCTGATAAAATGATTTGGGAGATCAAAAAAAAATATTGATTTATTAACAAGTTATAGCCATAGAAGACAGGAGAGATTTTGGGAAAGAAAAGTTATATTAATATTTTTACGTATTAATTTGTATGGCTATGTTCACGTTATTCTAATGAACTACTGATATTCGCTGAAGTAATCAAGCCACAGAGAAAATGTGTTTTTGATATCAACTTATATAATGTTTAAAATCTTAATGTTGGGGTAAAAACCAGACACCTGTAGGACTGTCACTTCATGCTCTTAAGTATATAACTTCTTTTACTCACTGCCCACCCATATGAGAACCTCAAGGACTTTACCGATCCACTGCCAAAATAACCTAGATAGAAAAAAAATATTGAATTTCAGATGCTGATCAAACTCCCATGAAAATATTTATTAATAGCTGTCATCATTATTCTTTGTTTCCAGGTTCTTACCACAAAATGGACATTTATTCCCAACATTTTCCAATACCAGCCATTTTCCTTCTCCAAACAAAATATTGTATATATTCCTTTTTTTTTTGGATCCCTCACTTGGAAAGACATAAGCTTACAGGAAAACAAACTCATTGTTATTAAAATCATGGGTTTTCAAAAGTAAATATATTTTTATTTGCATTAAATGAACTTATAATTGCATATTGTTTTTCTTGAGAATGCTTATTCACTGTTAAAATATTTATCAAACTGTATTGTATAACTGTATTTTTTTTATATTCTACTCCATATTTTTATTAGCTATTATATTTAGTATTTTTTTCATAGTGTTAGATTTAGATGTGTGAATTTTCTTTTCTATTTAATGAATATTTAATTTAATAAAATAAAAAAGAATACAATTGTGTTATTTATCGAACATATATGAATAGATTTATTGTTTATACTTGCCTAGTTCTCTTTCCTGTCAATATATCTAGCAAAACTAGTTAAATATGCACTATAAAAATAGGCACATAAATTAATTTTAAACTCGAACCTTAAGTTTGATGAAATAGTTTATTGCTAATTAATGTAATGAATGCTCACAGAAGGGGAATTCAAATCAGCTAATGTTAAACCATATACAATATAGTGTAAGAGAAAGAGATTATTTGAATAGGCAAACTTCACCACATACCTCCATTCATATAATATATTTTCTCCCAGCCCTGAGAGTGAGCTATCTTGGGTTTGACACCTTATAAGAAATATTTTAATATTATTTGGAGATAGTAGAAAAAGTATAATTCTTGCTGCATTAGTGAGATTGGTGCTTGAGGTCAGTTACTATCTGACACTCACAAATATACTTTTTCAGGAAGATTTTTTTTGTTTGTTGTAGTGATGGAATGATGGCCACCATGAGAATTTTTTTAAATAGTGTGGCTTCCCCAAGAGTAGAGCACCCCTTTCAAAGCAAATTATTAAGTCAAAAGGGCAATGAGTATGAATTGTTCTAGTGGCTTCTTGATGGTTGATTCAATATGTTTTATGAGCAAAGAGGTCATTGAAGTGGATCTAAGACTTTTGAGCTCTCTAGGGGGCCAATCTTTCTTAAGAAAAGGGACTAATGTGACTGGATAGAGTCTTTCAATGATGTAAATGCCTGAGGCCAGCTTGTTTTTCATGTTAAGAGTGATGTAAATGGTAAACTGACTTACATGAAAAAGGAGGAACTTGGGGATTGTGTGAGGATCAGGGTGGATATGGTCAGATAAACTTTTCAGTTTGTTAAGTAGAGTGGCCTGAGTGATGCTAGGACCAGAGTTAACATTTGAGGTTGATGGCATAGTGAAAGAAGAGATATATGCTTTGGAAAGCATAAGCTTGTAATGATTTCTTACAAGCAGGAGCAATTTCTGACCTATGTAAAATTTGTTTTCAACTGTGATGCATGAAGGGGGTGATTTGTTTTCTGTGGGAATCAAGAGCCCATACCAGGTAACTTCTGGTCCAACAATTCTGACTCCCCACATACCTCCTGGTAAATTTGACTGAGAAAGGCTCTCTGAACAATGCAGTATTTAAGTTTCAGTTGGATTATGATGCTGATGTCTAATGTTCCACACTCCCAATCATTTAGTTGGTCATTTTGTCCATTACAGCCAGCAACTTGAATGGCCCTCGGGAATTCCAGGTATTTCTTGGATGGCAGCATGCATGATTTCCAAAAATATCATCCATACAGAGATGAGCTCCATTTGAAGGATATTGATTTTATGTAGGTATATATAAATTTCTGAAAGAATGGTGTAGTTTGTTTGTTAATAAATCAATATTGTTCATCTGAGGCCAAAATTTACTAGAGAGCTGGAGTCAAAGTCAAGGAAAATGTGTAATGCTTTGTGATCCAAAAAAGTATGATGTGACGTTAGGCTGGTTTATCAGGAGAGTAAAATGTTAAATCAATGAAGGTCCAATATGTATGGGTGTAGAAAGAGTAGGTATGGTCTAGTAAGAAGCCCTGGCCTCACATTATGCCCCTGGAGAAGATATGTAGATATTTGTTTGTAACACACTGGTAGCTCATGTTGAAGTTAGCCAGAAGAAGAATGGGATGGGAGACAGCAGATGATGTAGTTGATTCAGTGAATAATAGATTTAATAATCATTGGAGGGCAGATATAAATGTCACAAAACTTCTGAAGTGCCAAAAATGCACCTATAAGATTATAGAGTGAGTGTGAAGATATAGAATGGAAAAAAGTTGTGGGAAGCACATTTGTTAATGAGGATCATGATCCTCCAGTAGATGTCAATGTAGTTGAATACTTGAATAAACCTAAGGTGGACAAAGTGGAATAAATCATGCAGTTGAAGTGAGTTCAGAGTTTGGTTTTGGCAAGGAAGAGGATGTTGGCAGAGTTGAGTTCAAACCAGCATTTGAGAGTGAGGAGCCTGTGGATTGAATTTAGGCACCAAATGTTTAAAGCAACATCAGAGATAAGCATATGCTGACTTCAAGATAGACATGAGGAATGGAGAAACAGTAGGAAATTTAAGATTTTAAAGTGAGAGGGGATCTGGGCTGGGAGAAAGTTGAGGTATACAGTTTTTTTTTCTCTTGCTGGAATTGCACAATGGTTCATTCTTTTTCTCACTTGATGAACCACTGACTGAGAAAATATTAATAGGGATGGTGAGAGAGTGTGCATAGGAGGTTGACGAAGCCTGGGTTAAAACCAAAGCAGCCAACACTAAATTCAGCCACCATTTAAATGAAATATTAACAGAAACAATACCTTTGGATATTCAGTAAAGAAATGAATGGCATATAAATTCAAATCTAGTCAACTGAGAGATTTTTTATACTTAGTGCTTAGTTTATGAGAATACTTTACTAATTAAAGGATTTCTATTGACCAGTGTTGCTAAACATATGTTAATAAATGTAGTTTAGATTTGAAGTTTATGAAAATTAGAGTTAAAAATAAAAAAATCAAAATTATCAATAAAATAAAATTAATTAATATTTGTTTATTATTACCTAAATATAATTCCCTATCAAACACTGAATTCTTTTTTATTGGTAATGTGACATTTATTTTTTTAGTTTAATATAAAAGAATGGAGAGCTATGAAGATGTGTAAATATTGTGATATATGTTAATATTATTACTGTTAATAAAGTTTTCTAATTTTAATAAAATGTGTCTGTGTTTTAATGTTTTGGATTTCACAAAATATCAGAAATCCAATCATGCTCAAATCGAATTGTATATCAATATTTCAATACTGAAATCTAATCATAGCCTTACACAATTAAAATTACTATATAAGAGAGTAATTAGGGAGTATCTTTATCCCAATTTAAGAGGCTGATGATGTAATCACTGTAAACTCACATCAATTTATACAGTGGTTTTTAGCATTAAAATAGAGTTTATCATATGTGGTAGGATTGTGATATATTTTTGGATGCTGCAGGTGGACAAAAACTTTTCTCCAGTCATGGTATTTGAATACCTCTCTAGTTGATATGTGCTATTTTTTTTTAATAATCGAAGAACTTGGGATATTTCCCCAATAAATAATTATAGTATTTATTTATTTTTAATATTAATTTTTAATCAAAAAAATCATTGCTGGTTTGGATAACTTGAGCTACCATCAACTATTATTTCCATCCCTAAGATAGTATTCATAAGCCATCATAATTTTCTATCAATATCTGAGCCTCCACACCACCCTGTTCTAAATCCCTGAGATAATATCCTCAACTATATAGAATCTGATGGTTACTATATATATATATATATATATATATATATATATATATATATATATATATATATATATATATATATATATATATATATATATATATATATATATATATATATGGTTTTTCTCTTAATAAAGAATCTTAACAACTTTCAATATTAATCATAAATTTATATTTACATGTTCTTTCATGATCCAAGAAAACTGAAGCAGTCATTAATTCATTATTATTTTTTACTTTTCATGTACTTGTATAACGATTCATGCTCCTTTAATATTTTTAATTTAATCATTAATCTTTATTTTTTTAACACGTGTCAAGCAGAAAATTAATATGTATATTATTTTTTTCTGGATATATGTTGTACATAGGCGAATTGAGATATAGTAATGAAATAAATGTTAAATGAGCATGGATTGTTATTCAAGCACATGAAAAATAAAATAATAATGATTTAATAACTGCTTTAGTTTTTTTGGACCATGAAAGGGCATGCAAATATAAATTTAATTTAATATTGAAAGTATTAAGTTTTTCATCAAGGGAGAAACTATATATAAAATGAAAATTAAAGTGGCAATTTTAATAAATAGGAATGAAATGAATATAATTAAAAGACAAGCTGCTAACATTAAAATTAGGATTCCTGGAATTTGAGGTGCTTCCATTTTGTTTTATGAATTTAACGATATTTGAAGTAGGCTAATGAATTAAATGAAAGCACTTCTGCATGTTGAAAGACTGTATATAATAGTTTATTACTCTTATATTTTTTATTTTTGTTGTTATTACAATATTTTTTTTAATTAACGGGTGTTTTATATATATATATAAGAAAGTTTTATAAGATTACTGAAATAATGTAATAGTGATATTGATATTTTTAAAAAATGAATATTTTGTATGTTATATAAAAGATATATACTAAGATAAGTATACTCGTCTCTTTGGTTTCATTTACAACAAACAAAATATTAATTAAAACATATACAAAAAAGCTTGAGTAAGATTCAACATTATATTTAGCATTTTAAAATTATCAAAATCTAGCAGCACTATATAAAGTGTGATGACATTAGCAAGATATTAAAGAATAAAATAATGGCTAATCATAAAATAGATAAAGTTACAAATATATTATTATTCAGATTATTAATATAAAAGCATAAAGAATAAAGTTAGTCTTATAATTACATTTTAAATACAGTGTTTTAATGGAAATAATTTAATTCCTAAAAAGAAATGTGCGTTTATGTTTCAAATATAAATGATTTTTTTTCTTAAAAAAGTACTCTCCACCATTTCTTATATATGAACATTAAAACTTCAGTGATAAATATAAGAGATTAGAGAATTAAATAGAAAATAACTATTTTGGAAATAAGAAGAAAAAATGGAAAATGAAATATGTGAGTGAGAAAACAAACAACCCACAAAGATAAATTATAATGTGCCAAATCGCCAAACAACACATCAAAATGTAATAAAAGCGAGACGATTTGTGACTGGTCAAAGATTACTGATGTCACCAAGCTATATTTCCAAAAAAAACAATGAAAAGAGATTCGTCTTATTAAATAACAGGATTCTACTCAAAATATTGATATACAAATTAATTAGTTAAAATTTAAACCGACTGTTTTTTTACAATTTCAAAAGACATAACCATAGATTTTCCTCTCTGATTCTTAAGAAATTTAGTAATAGGTATTCACTAAAGGCGAATTTTTTTTAAAAAAATATCCCCATCACCATTAATTTAGCCCAGTGTTTTGGCAAACGTAAAAATACATAAAATATAACCTATTATTACAAAAGGCCGTCACAATGTTAAACGAATGACTAATTGAGTACATTGGATTTGGCAGGTTCACTACGAAATCATCTTTTGAATGTATTGCCAGAATCAATGATCTAAAAATAGGTAACCAACATAGCCTTGCCTCATTAGACATAACAGAATTGTATGGATTTATATACAGACAACAATCTATAGAAATAATCAGAGGTTCTATCAAATGCAGAGTACAATCCTAAAAAAATAAACATTAACTTGTAATATCATAATGAGATTAATGAGGTATAAGAGCCCTTTCTAATGGAAAATCATATAAATTAAATAATAAGTGGCATCTAATTCTTTCCATGAATGGAATGTTATTTGCATTAATCAAAGATGTTCTTCCAAAATACTTTGAACAAACACCAGGTCAGTTTTACATGTAATATGTGAATGACATTCTCATTTGTCTCCCAGAAGGTCAATTAATGAAATAAAGTAACAAATAGAATATCACTCATCATTACAGTGGATTATCAAACATGAAAATATACTAAAAGGCACAATTTTCTGGATTTATATATTCAGTAAAATGGCAGTCATTTGAACTATAAAATGATAGTCAAACCAGTACATGTTAGGGTGTAATATGCTTTAAGTCATTAACACTCACTATACATAAATTCATGGGTGTTGAAGCTTTTTTACATTAAAATCACAACCTATGCAAAATTGAATATGTCCATATTGCCAACATACACACATATACCAAGGAACTACTCCACATCAAATACAAGCATAGGGTGCTCACTAAAATGTAAAAATATTTTATCACAAATTTCGAAATAAACCCACACTAAGGTAATATAAACTCTGGATAGAGCTTCCTTGTATATGTGGGATAACCCAAAGCATAAGCAAGATTTGCTCAGAAGCCTATAAAGTTAGATTTTGTGTCTGCCCTATCCTTAAATAAACAACACAAATGAAAGATTGTTTCCAAAGCTATTTTTACAGATAATGTATAAGTTTGCATGTAGTCAAACAGACTGCAGTACTATTTGCTTTGGTGAATCTCGAACTAACCTTATAATGAGAGTAACTCAACACAGGAATCAATATAATAGGACTAAATCAATGCTGATCTTAAATCCATATTTCTAGTATAGGAATTCAATCATGGACTAAAATTTGACACTATAGGTGGGTATTGTCATCTATTCTAAAACAAATGATGTGAAACGCAAGGCTTGGCACATCACCAATACTACAAATACTATAAATATGAAAGAGTTCTGCATACCCTTTTCAAAGAAACGAATTGTGTAAATCAATTCATTTACATTCTGTTATCAGTGCGCTGAAAAGTTCTATCTCATACAGTAAATGCAGATAGATAGATAGAAAGATAGATAGATAGATAGATAGATAGATAGATAGATAGATAGATAGATAGATAGATAGATAGATAGATAGATAGATAGATAGATAGATAGATAGATAGATAGATAGATAGATAGATAGATAGATAGATAGATAGATAGATAGATAGATAGATAGATAGATAGATAGATAGATAGATAGATAGATAGATAGATAGATAGATAGATAGATAGATAGATAGATAGATAGATAGATAGATAGATAGATAGATAGATAGATAATTCACTTTAAGTATTTATGCCATGGTTATAACTACAAGCTATTTGAAATCATACTATAAATGCTATGTTAAATAAAGTAAGCATAATATGTTTAAAGAAATAAATAAGTTCTTCTTTAGTACCTACAATGAAAGTATTTATTTTTGAATTACTATAAGGAAATATATAAAATTATACTTGAATTATAAATATTCTTGAAAATTATAAGAACTTAAAATGAAGCTGCACTGGTCATATTGCTTAAATAGATGACACTAAAATATTAATAAAAATATTAAATAGGATTTTAAAAGATTGTAAAAAAGGTAGAGAGAAACCATATGAGGAATGATTATATAAAATAAGCAAGATTTTTGAAGTGATGCTAAGATGATGATGTAGAAATCAAAAAATCTGACTTATACTTGGAGGTCTATGTCATTAATATCTGAAATTAATAAATTTAAATTATATTATGAATGAGTTCATTTATGTGCCCTTTATTACTACTTTATTTAAATAAAATATAGACAAATGTCTTATAATAGCCAAATTTTGACATGTAAATTATAACAATCGAATGCTCTTACATGTAATAATATTTTAAGATATAGCTTATTGATGTAAACAATTATATACATTTAAATTTTAAGTATAATATCCGTAAATGACAACAATAATATTATATAAAGTAAGCTAAAGTATATATACATCATTTTATGATAAAATGTTCAAATTCTGAAATGGTTTATTATAATTATTAAAACTCACCTTTTTTAAATTTTTTTATGTTAATTTTATGTAATTTCGAGCTAGAACATGTAATATTAAATTCAATATATTTATTATTTGGTATGATAATTTGTAAGATTGTTTTACTGCTATATTCTTCTTTTGGCTTTGGAACAAACGTAGGAGTAGAACTTGTTTCATCATAAATCCATACAGCTCCTTCTCCCATACAAAAAATCTCTGTTGTTTCTGTAGTAATCAATAATTCAGAATATTCGTCATATACTTTATTTTCATTTATTTCATAAAATGACATTTCTGTTAAAGAATATATATATATATATATATATATATATATATATATATTAGTAAAATTATTAAAATCTATTAATTGATAAATATTTTGTTAATAAATTTACTTCAATATCTAAATAAAAATAATTTTAAAAATATGTGGAATGAGGTTTTGATTTTTGAATTTTTTTAAAAATTTGCATATATTTGATAAATACTTCTATTTATTATTGAGTTAACTAAATCTTAGAAAATGATATTTCATTGTTCAATGAACTCCGTTTAAATATGATTGTATTTGAAACCAAGATAGGAGAGTAGTGATGTATTAAATGACATGACCACCTGTGCTCTGAAAATAAAACTTTACAAAAGATTTTTTGAACTGAAAATGATGATCAATATAAAATTTACATTTTCCAAAGTGCCCTAAGTACTTCAAACAAAATCATTGATATGTTGATTATAAATATAATCTTTATTTTTAATACTGTAAAATGAATTGGAAAATCTTTCAATGTTACATTCTTATATAAAACGTTTTCATTGTGTGATTAATAATCATTGAATATTTAAAACCTAGATCAGTTTACTATAGTATCACCCTTAATTGCAATGACTTTATATCCAAGTTATCATCAAACAACTCTCCAATTTATTGTTTTTTTTTTTTATTATTGCAGTAAAATACTCAAGTGACGTTATTGTTCAAAAGTGCATAAAGAGTTTTACCGCCATAAAGCTTTAGAACTGGAGTCATTTTAAAGAACTCATTTTTCCGAGTCTATCATTCTACTAACTATACAAAACCGCATAAGAATCTTAGGAAATAGATGAGTATTCTTTCAAATCTCTTTACAGATTGTTTACTGTTTTACAAAGACAATAAAAATGAAATTTAAAAAAAATGTAATAAGCTTATAGAATGGTAATAATTATAAAATAGAGCAATATTAACTTAAATTGATTGGAAAAGGTATAAAATACACATTAATTATAAATTGCACCTTCAAATTTGAACACCAAAGTAAATTGAAGAGCTAAAATAATACTCAAATTTGAATGATCTTAATTTTTTGGGATATTCTTTATATTGTTTATGATATACTTTAAATCTTCTTATTCTGTTAGAAGAGCTTTGAATTCAGAATTTCAAGCTCTGCACAGCTATCCACTCGATTTTATACAACCGATAAACATGATTACATAATCTGAAAAAGTTAAATGATCTCCAATACAAGTATTTCGTGCTGAAGCAGCTCTCATCAAGAAGGTTCTTGTTTGTAATTATAGTTTATACAATTTTAGTTTATTTTAATCTTATTCAATGATCAAATGACTTATTATAATTCACATATGAAGTCATTAATTAGTCAATTTAATGTATGTGCAAATAGCATTTATTGTCCTACCTTGGCCTACTAATATTGATTCATTAGCCACGCCAAAGTATGACACTTTATTAGACCTCCAGGTTCTTAAAGATTAATACACTAAACATAAATATTTTGAAAACATTTTCCACTTCTTATATAACATATAATTATTAATTAAGCGAGATCATAGTTTCAAATGCTAAATTCATTAAAATTATAACAAATTAAATAATTTTTTGTCATATAACAGTCTGAAGATAAAATAAATGCGACTAATTAGTGTTAACTTAATGTTTGCAAATTTATTAATATGACTTTTTACATATAGGATTTGTCAATTATAATAACGCTATTGAGTTAGTTTGGAAACAAATAAATATATATGTTCTCAATGTTACATTTAGGCTATAATTTATTTACATATTTATGAAGTTATTATTTAATATTTATATCTATACTTATCATTTCATAATTTCTGTTTTTAAATGTCCATTCATATATATAAATCATGAATGTAGGATATATCAGCAGAGTAATATTTTTTTTAAAAAAAATATATTAATTAATGCATTAATGGAATGAAACATACGTTGATTAAAATACTTATTAGAAGTCATTTAAATATTTTAGCGAAAAGTTCAATATTAGAAAGGCTTTTAGTGTGTGCATGTTAAATGTGAAGTGAGGTATAAAATACATTGATGCAAGATTACAAATATTAATAAATATAGGATGCAGTAATACTTTTAACATCCTATAACTGGAATTGAAATAATTAAATTATTATCTTACTTAATAAAAAAAGTTAATTTGTTAAATGTATATTTCTTCAATCATTGATATTTGAAATATGCACTAACTAAAAAAACACGGCCTTTGTAATTTATGTTAATACCTTGCACATAAACAATTAATGACTATCGGTAATGATTGCGATTGAAAATCTAACTGATGAGACTGATTCTAGTCGATGTATGTAAAAGGAACTCAATTCATATATATATATATATATATATATATATATATATATATGTGTGTGTGTATGTGTGGGCGCGCGCACTGCTATATGAAGATAAACATGTGTTTAATAACAGAGACAATGCGTTGTCATCTTTTTTTAAAACATCAAAAAGGAACACATTTAATGTTCATAAAAATGGGACAAGAATCAGCATTGAAAAAAATATAAAAAATTATACATTATAATATTATATTACCAGTATTAATCATCAAAAGTTATCAATTGCCCTTGAGAATGGAATTTAAACAGGCTATACTGCTAAAAAAGGTTAATGTTTATCTAGATGATGCCAAAATTACAGTAAATTATAAAATAATAAATAGTTTGACTGGATTTACAAATCTGAATATTACAGTAATAAACATCAAAACTGCTTCGATAATTATATCAGTGCTCATCATCAATACTCTGGTCCATAAGTTATCATGACTATAATGGTCTCTGAATGATAAGCTAATTATCTCAAACTACCAAATAAACAAATGATATGGTGTATAAAGGTGATCTTTTAATTTTACATCAACCAAATAAGACGATACAGATCATTGGATATTCACGAAAGTGTGTCCATATATATATATATATATATATATATATATATATACACACTTTCAATATATATATATATATATATATATTGTAACCTTCCAGGTTGGCACTAGAAAGAAATATGGGAAGGTCACATTTGGGATAAAGACAATTAGTTGAGAAAAATGAATTGTGATATAATATAATATTCGGAATTGAATTTTTGGGGAAGAATTAGTCCTAAACTGTGATATCATTAATATTTAAAATTGAGTTTTAAAAAAAAAAAAAGATAAATTTAAATGGTGGTGAGATTTGCTATTTTAAATTAGATTTAAAATAATTAAACTTTGGTTGGATGTATTGATTGATGGAATTTAAAGTTATATATTTAATAGTGAAAAGGAAGACAGAAAAATATTAGGGAATGTTGGCATAAGGGTAGAAGTAATAGAAAGGTTATAACAGGTGTTGTTTATTGGTATTTTAGATTGTTGCCTACTCCAATCCAAGATTTGGCTTGTGTATGTGAATGTATGTTCCTTTACATCATTTCATACTTTGTTCATTTTTTTTCTTCATACAATTACTTATAATATTTAGATTGTAATAGTAAAATTTATATGCTAAACAAAACAGAAATATAATACTCATATATAATTGATTAAAATGATTTTCTTATTTATATTTTTTTTTATTTACTGGTTATATATTGTTTCTAATAATACATTTGGAATTGTAAAAAAAAATATTTCTGTATTTGTAGATTAATATTTAATATTTGATATTTTGTTTTATTTTTAATATTTCATTGTTGTCAGTTTTATAAAGCAAGCTAGTTTTGGAATATTGCCAAATAAACAATAATAAAAAAATAGAGGGCATGAGGAGAGAAAGACCAAGTTTACAACTAAAAAGTAATAAAAAAAAACTCCAAGGAAGAAGATAAGAAACTTAAAAGATTTTTAAAAAAAAAAAAACTCTAATAGTATAACAAATATAAAAAGAAATCGCAAGGATTATAATAATACTTTTATGGGAAATTTATATTGTAAAACTGGAGTTACCATGAAGGAATAGACTCAAAAGGGTTACCTGTCTTCAAATCTCTACCAAAATTCATGATTCGAATCTACTACCTATAAAATTGCCTGGATGTCTCTAAGTTAAGTTATTACTATTATAATCTATTTTAATGTATATTAAAAATGAATAACATTAAGATGGCAAAATTTTGTAAGATAGAGCTATTTCAAATTTTAACTTTAGACGCTAAAATTAAACGCCTAATTTTTTTTTAATTTAAGGAATTTGCTATTAATATTCGATAAAACAAAATTTAAAATGAAAAAAAGATATATATATCCAATATGATATCAAGAAGATACTTTATATTATATCACTTCACTATACACGCGTCTGTAACAGGATAATTTTCAATGCATGCAAATGTAATTATAAAGCTTATCACAAAATTCTAAAAGGAAAAGACTATTGTCATTCTTAACAAAAATATGCTTTAACAATGGATAGACTTTTTTTTTTTATCTTAGAATTTACGGTGTCATTGAAATTAATATATGTGTTTCTTAACTTTCAAATTTTAAAAAAAAAAAACATTTTACATGTAATAATGAGGTATTGACAAATAATTTTTTTTTTTTTATAATAGATGTATAAACAATTTTTTTTTTTGCGTGTGTTTTGTGTACCTTTAAAAAAAATGAAGTAATGTAATTTCATATATATATATTATGATATGATAATGTGTTTGGTATAATCCGGATATTATACTATAGGTGATTATATATGTTCGGATGTGTGCATGATGTTACGTATTATTATTATTTTTTTAATTATATTTATTAAGCTGAGTTTCGATAATGATTGTTATAAAAAAATAAAGAATTAAAACCTTGTTAGTTATAAGTTTATTATATAGGGAGTAGATTAAAATAAGTTAATGATAGAAATGGTCAGGAATGATTAGATTAAGTATATAGATTAAGTGTTTTATTATTGTAGTCCCATGCTTGTCTCTAATTTTGTACAGTTAATGCTAGATGGAATATATAATAATTATAACGGACAAGTGTTATTTAAAATTCTATAATATTTCTAAAAGATTATTAATTTTTATTATCATCAAAGCGTTATAGATAATTTAATAAAATGTAATTTGGAAATTCATGATATTTACTATATAAACAAACGCACATATTCGAAGATATATAATGCACATATTAAAAAGTAGTCAATTTTCATTTTATCACAGAAAAATGTAATGGGTGATAAAGGTATCAATAATATTTTTTTTTTAGTTATGATTTATTTTTGATTTTTTTTTTTTTATAATCAATATTTTATTGAATCAACAGCTTATAGGAATTCCTTGATTATATACGTTTGATTCTTCATTTCCACACACACACATCTAATTATCATAGAATAGTTATGGAAGATATGGATTGTCAAAATAATTCTAGTTTTAGTTAAATTTATTTGGTGGTAATAAATTTCAGTATTATAATACCAATGACACATTTTACTTTGCTTGGAACGGATAGTGATATGGATAGAAAAGTACCCAGTCCTAATGATTATCATCTATTCTATGTTAAATATGAACTTCTATTAAAAGAACATTTTTATGATTGTGCAATAGTTTTATTATTGAACAGACGCCCTGAATATAATTAAATTAATCTTATAATATTATTGTCTATAGATGTTTGTATTATTCTATTGGCCTCATATATAAAGACCATACACTATAACCTCAACTGAGCTAAGCCGTAGGGTAATTATAATATAAAATCTTTTAACTAACTTTAAATATAATTTATAATGATAAATTTTATTCTATATTGCATAGAATTGGCGCCTGGGCAATCATAAATATAGTAAAGTATAAATAAGTGAAAAGTTGGAGGTTATAGGATAGAGTTTCAATATATATATATATATATATATATGGTTTGGCTCTATTACATTAAGCTTTATTCAAGTGATCCAGTATGTAAAATTTTAATTAATAATAATTATAATATATTAAAAACAATCTATAAAATCAATATTAGGGTGAAATGCTTGTTGTATTATAATTTTCCAATTAAGTAGAAGCTCACCAATAAATATCATGAGAGTGATGAAGACTTGGACTGTTTGAGATACACTAGAAAATCTAATAGAGTGGATATAATGTTCATAAACATTTTATCATACAGTCTAGTGGCAATCAGATTTTAAGTGATCATTTATTAGTATTAAATCAATTTGGAAGTGTAAAAATATTTGATACACTATTATTATTATTATTATTATTATTATTATTATTATTATTATTATTATTATTATTATTATTATTATTATTATTATTATTATTATTATTATTATTATTATTATTATTATTATTATTATTATTATTATTATTATTATTATTAAACAGTAATTAAAAGAAAAAAAAAATCAATTTATAATTCTTTTAAATTTTGTAAGCAATCTTTAAGTATATTGTATTGTAATTTAAATTGATATAAAGCAGTCTAATTAGTTGTCACTAGAGGGAGATCTATGAATCAATTAGATATTCACACTTTTCTGTTATTAGTCTATTTGGTACTACAACCCAATGCAATACAAGGTATAAATATTTTAACATAGTTTGTGGTGGTGGTGATGGTGGGGGGGGGGGCTATTAAGAAAGAAAATCAGAATAAAAATGACTTCAATATCTACACCTATAAAAATAAAGAAGAAAGAGTTGAAAAATCGGTAAAATTGAAATTTACTTGAACAAGATTGCAAGATATTGTCTATTTAAAAACATGGAATAAGAAATATTAAACCTTGTATACATTTCTTCACTATTTTCCATCGATTTATAATTGCTGAGAATCATACTGGAGAAAAGAAAATGAGAGCCATATTAAAAATTATTTGCCTGAACAAATACAACTTCAAACTAAGGACTAATCCAGAAAGTGTATGCATTTACTTTGATTTTATTTATGTTATCCAGTTTTCATATTTAAAAACGATGCATAAATTATTTAGATTGGCAGAGAAAAGAAGAAAATGTTTTCTTTTCATGTTTTTTTTTATAATAAAGAAAAAATACATTTGCTTATAAATTATAATCTTCATAAAATATAATTGAAAATAATTTTGAAAAAAAGTGTGAAAAGATAAAGTAAACAAATTAAAAAAGAAAAGTTTAATCAATTTAAAAAGAAAAATGTGTGAACTTATTTCCAATTCTTATTAAAGAAGAAAAATTGTCTGCCAATTTTGTTTAGTGCTAATTTTTGCTTAGTTATTGAAAATGGAAAGTTACAGTATTATAAATGCCCAAGAATATTGTACTTATATTTGCTAATGATTGAATAAATTCTTTCTAGTATTATATATAAAAAAAAAAAATATTGATTTTCTGATAGAAATAAATAAATAAATATTTACTTCTTAATTTTTATTGTGTAACATGCAAATTAACAATAGTTTTAAATGTTTTAAAAATGCCAAGATCATTTTAAAGTTATTACAGATATTACTGCGAATGGAAAAGAATAAACAAATCAATAAATGATTTTAAAAAGTTTATCTTGTCAATCGTACTAAACCTATAACGTCATTTTAAGGAAAATAATATACACAAAGTGTGAATGAACATTATATTTTTAATTGTGTTATACAGTTTTGGAAGTGTTTAACTATGAAAAGGAATGATTGAACAAACTTTGAACTAAGGAAGATAAAATATAATGGAAGGAAATGTTCATTTTTTTTATTAATTGCTTCTGTTGAGTATTGCAATATACTGTTTGTAATGAATTATTCAGGGATTTTTTTTATTGTGGTATGAAAATATCTTTAGTTAAGGACAAATAGATGTATAAACATAAATACACTTATTACATTATATATCCATGTTATTTTTCCAGTTGAGGGAAAATATAATATTAAATATCGTTTATCTAGACACAGAGAGAGAGAGAGAGATTCATCTCTTGCACTTTTAAAATAGATTTTAATATTTTATTAAAGGATAAACAAGCAGACAAAATTTCTCAAAGATATAGTATAATGACACAAATGTTTTATTATATGAAATATTTGATATAAGCATTTTGCATTTATTAAATTTTGCCTATGAATTAGCGTGTCCACTTTAAATATAAAATGTAGGCTTATCTTCATTGTCTAAATATGTATTGATTGTTATAACGAAAGTATTATTATGCTTTTAAAATAATTAATGATCATTTGACTTACATGTTTGTTTGTTTAATATCCTATTAGTTTTTGCATCGTGAAATGGAATATTTATTTTTCCACTCGTGTTGTTAGAATTATATTGTATTGTAATTTGATTGTAAAACTGTTGTTCACATCTGCAACATGAAATGATTTTTTTTTTACTTTTTTGCAACATAAACGTAGCTGAATGTGCTTCCACTGATCTCCACCAGAATCATAGCTTTCATAGACTAGATAATTTTATTTCTTATTGCAACTGAGACACAAATGTGTGTATTTTCATTAAAGACTATTATTATCACAACTTTCATAAATAATACGATAATACACTTCATATCGAAGATGGGAAAAAACATTTATGAATTAAATTACAAGTACAAATGAAGTGAAAACTTAATAACATTATGTAATATACCATATATATATTGTATGAAAACATTATTTTATTATTTTTCTCTATTTACAAATATAAATTTTAATCTTCAAATTGAACATAGTTCAATTTATATATAAACGATGGAAATAAATCATTACCCCCCCCCCCTGATTATGAAATAAAAGCTCACTTTATGTAGAACAAATGATCAAGATTAGAATGAATCGACTTTTCCCTGGAGATATGATGTTTATAAGCATACCATTTTCAACATTGTTGGTAATTCAGAATGAAAATAATTTATTAGTCAGATGGAATGTGGCACTTACGAGATATTACACTCATAATGAATTATACTTATCTGAAGACAGCATTCCTTTTTAACATCTTCATAATAATAATAAAATGTCATATTCAATCTGGCTCATAGATTAATTTCATTCTGAATTACCAACAGTGTTGACAAAGATATGCTTACATAGATTATACCAGAAGAAATAGATGGATTTATTTTATTTTTGATCCATTGTTGAACATTTAGAGTGTTTTTAATTCATAGCCTAAAAGAGATTGATTTATTCCCTTTGATTACATATAATTTGAGCTATGTTTAATTTAAAGTTTACATGTTAAAACTTATTTAATTATTACAATCAAGATGTTAAAAGTGAGATTTTGTCTCCAAATTTGAATAATGGCTTTTAAGTTTAATAAATCGTTAAAGTCATATTCCATCTAACTGATAAACTAATTTCACTCTAAATTATCAACGATGCTAACAAGAGTATTTTATTAGAGATCTAGTTAATAAGTGAATTTATTCTATTCTTGATTCTTTGTTCAACATTTAGAGTGTTTTAATTCACTACCTGGGGAAAGTGATTTACTCATTTTCTTTGCATATAAATATTATAAAGTAATTAGATACATACTTGATGTAAATTGTTATATTAATAGTTATTATTTTGTTCCATATTTATTCATTTGGTATTTTATCCAGAAAATTATAATATTAATATAAAGAATAAATATGATGGAAATAAAAACTTAGTAAACAAATGAAATATTAAAACCTATCAGAATTTAATAGTATCTGTGCACAGGCTTCTTTCCAACTTTCCAACACAGATGTTTGAAATAAATTATAACGATATGTGAATTCTACATTTTAATATATATCAATCATGATTATCTTAAACAAATTTATTGTTTAAAGTATTTAGTTTTCTGGATCTTTCTTAACTTCACTCTAAATGTCTATACAATAATGTACCATGGATCCTAATAATTCATATTCTGGGCTTAGAAAAATAATGTGATATAATAAATTTAAAACAAAAATTGTGTTGTGTGAGGAAAGTATATCGGGAATAGATTTTTACACAAGTGGCACTTCATAATAAGGTTAGATTAATTCAAATTATCATCGGGATTATAAGAGAAACATTTTCTTGCAAACATTCAAGCAAGAGCACATTTAAGCCCTTCGAGGTTAATTCCATCAAGAGAAAAAAAGATTACGATATTATATAATCTGAAACTTAGAAAAACCAAAATCTCTATTAAGAAAAACAGAACAATATACTCATTAAATCATTAAGAAAAGATTTGTGGTCTGCAGGAAGCCAAACCAAGATTGTCTATATTAATGATAATGAAAAAATAAGGGATAGGCGAGTTAAAAAGGAAATTACTAATATCTGCCCAAGCATTTACCAAGGGTTAATGATATAAAAAGACAAAACACTAAACATATAAAACATCAATTTGAATACACTCTTGGATAAATAAATTTAATATATAAAATCTTAAAACTATGACTTCAATACATGTAATAATAAAAAATACATAATAAAATAATTAGTGATATTTAAAGGAGTATGTATAATGTATTATAGAGACATGTTTCTTTTTAGATTAAACTGAGAATTAAACTAGAGACTTAAACAAGACCTGGTTAAAATATCTACCTCAAGGCATAATGTTCTGGTCAGCTGATATCTTTCAGCATGATAATACATAATTTATTCTCCCTAGAGTTCATGACAATGGGTTTTGATATCCATTTATTTATCTATTTGGGAGTATGAATGCAATCATTAGGATCAGTTTTGAACAAAGCTTTTAGGTTATGTTCTTTAATGCACAATTATGGGGCTCCTTGAGATCATCTTTCCAGTTGACTTATCACTGCATATTGTTAAGCCTTCTCATGGTATATATTTTTGCATGATAAAAAAATGGTCATTAATAGCACTGCAAATAGTAAATAATATTAGCAGTTGGCAGAAAACTAACTTCGGCAAACCGTGTTGAGAAATTAGCAAATATAAAAATTAGAATCACTCTAAATAAGAAATAGAAACAGATGAATAATGTAGTCTAAAACTTGGTTTTTTTTATGTGAATTGTTATCTCCTGCTTTATCTTCAATTAAAAAATATTGACCAAAATTAATATCGATCTTCCGCTCAATCTTAATTATAAAACAAAATGTGACCAAGGCTTGTATTTTATTCAAAATTAATTAGAAAAATAAACAAGTCTTACCTGTTAAAAATAGATTAAAACCAACAAAATAAAAAGAAACTTTGCTTGCTTTTAACTACTGTAATAAAAAAAAAGCAAGAGACAAGAAGTTTATTTTAAACTAAAATCTATTGAAAAGTCAAATCACGGAATTTTGAAATATAAATGAGTATGTGTGTTATTGCATGTAACTCTTAATACACAAAAAAAGTAACATACAAGACTTTTAAATACAGTTTTCTTTTAAAACATTTTAAAGTTAAATGTTAGTTTTTTTCATGATGATTGTCTTTGCAGAGGATAAAACATCCAGATATTTGTACTTTAATAAAGAAATCTCTACGAAGTTACAAAGATATTTATTTAGCAAAAAGCTTTGTTATATTAGATATATTAATTATTTTAACAATATTGTGGTGGGTGTTGACAATTAGATTTAATTGTTATGTGAGGTTGATAAAGCAGTATGAAATATTAGCAATAACAATAATAGAAACCACATAAAGTCTGCATTTAGATAAATTTAATAAATGATTAGTCAAATTAATTACAAAAATAATAATTAAATCAAAGTAATACTTTGAAATTTTCTGTGAATTGATAAAAGATAAAGTAAATGAAAATTATGTTAATAATTTTAATTCTAACTGGTTTGTATTATGAAAAGTTCTTGTATAACCTACTAAATAGCTTTTTTAAAGCAATTTAGATTATAGACCAGAAACATGAATAATTATAAGTCGAGAAACAGTTGAAAACAAATTTAACATATGACATTCAGATTACGGATTCAATAATAAAAAATTATAGTAGCTAACGCATTGAAAAACTTATTAAAATAAGACTTTTACATGATAAACTCAACATTCTAAAAAGATCAGATTTATCTTAGTCTGGCTCTTTTTATTTGAAAATGTGATATGAAAATTTTCCACTGGTTTCATTAAAATAAAAACTTTGTCATATTTTTGAGAACTATTCAGTTATTTCACCAACATGTTTAAATGAGAGAAGACATCTTGACCAATTTTTGAAAATACAAATGTTTTGGTATTTCTGTGTTTTGTTTTATTTCAATGGCACATTATAAAGATTTTTAATATTTTTTATACCGTTTAAGTTTTATATGACCTGTGACCATCAATAATTTATATATTAGTTACAAATCAAAAAATAAAATAAAAATAGTGTTATTTAAAATATAAGAACAATTGAACAACTGTTGTTGATTAAATAAACAATGTCAGGAACGAACGACAAATCTTTAACGAAAGCAAATGTAATAACCACAACCAAGCTATAAAACTTGAACAGCAGCAAAAATAAATCTAACTTCAAGTATTTTTTTTAAACTCAGAACAGCAAAAAGGAAATTGAAGGACTTGGGAAAAATATAAAACCAATTCTTTTTAGAAAAATTGCTTTATGGTCTAATGAATTTAACATCCACCTCCCATCACGTAATCTTTTGAGTTTGAATCAGGGTTAAAGTAATATTTAAAATGTTTCAGCAAAAGGGTTAATTTTTTTCACAATACTTTTTTAGTTATCCTAGTTATCTACAGAATTATTGATCAGTAAATGAGTTAGTGACTATTTTTGGCAACTGATAAACCACATCTCATTTGAAAATTGATTTAATCTTTGAGAAGTCAATTACTTTTTCAAAATTTCTATACAAACAATGTTGTTTCATGCAGAATTAAATATTTATCATCTGTTTTGCTTTATAAAATTAATATTGTATTAAGGAAAATTTGTTTCCTATATTTAATATAATTGTTAATATCAAAAACATTATATTTTAAACTTACCTTTAGAATTTAAAAAATATATATCAGAAACTTCTTCATCAATAATACAATATAATTTGCCAGTTGAGAAAAATTGTGGCATAACATCGACATGAATGGTGAATTGTGGATATTTTTCCATGACAGTTGCATAACCATGAAAATAAATATTATTAATCAAATATCTATTTTTCATTGCTTCCACCAATAAAATAAGATTATGTTCATGTAAATTATAGAAGTACAATTTTATATTATCTCCATTATCAGAATTATTGCAAGATATATTGAAGTTGATTAAATTAGTTAATTTATTTTTGGAAAACTTAAATTCTATAAATATATATATATATATATATATATATATATATATATATATATATATATATATATATATATATATATATATATATATATATATATATATATATATATATATATATAATAAAGTTTGATATCTGTATTCGTTTCACAATATATGTAATACACAAATCAATATATATATATATCTCAAAATACAGTACAATTTATATAAATTATATTCTTTTAGAAGTACTTTCGACTATACACTTTGTAGTCTTTATCAACTATATAATGTTATATAGTTGATAAAGACTACAAAGTGTATAGTTGAAAGTACTTCTAAAAGAATATAATTTATATAAATTGTACTGTATTTTGATATATAAATGAATTTGTATATATATATATATATATATATATATATATATATATATATATATATATTATAAAACAAAACACTAAAATTAACTTTACAATTTCCAATATGCTACTCCACAAATAAAAGCTCTAACTAAGTTATAGTAGAATTTTTGCCATCAGTAGAACTTAAACTCAGGATCGCTATCATTTTGTATTGGGGCTGTAACTTTATTAAATTATTGGTATGTTGGCAATATATATATATATATATATATATATATATATATATATATATATATATCATAATAAATCATATATATATATATATATATATATATATATATTATGATTTGATGTCTGTATTTTAAAGCAATATATATAATTATATAACTAAATATTTGTAAATAGAGTAACTAAATCATTTTAAAAAAAATTAGCCACTTAGGAGCACTTTCGATTATCCCAGTAATCTGTGTCAACTAAAGCTTTGAAATGATAACTTTCCCACAATTTCATGATCTTAATGTTTGATGCTTGCCTGTTAATTATGTCATGTTTATATTTGTATGTTAGCATAGCTTCCTTTATTTTTCTTTTATTATTATTTTTTTTTCAATTTGAAATATTTTTATACTGTTAAAAATGAAGTCAAAACCATAAATACATGATTTATTATGGTCGTAAAAAACAGATGCTGAAATATTATTATCTACTATGCAATTTTGTTTACATTTCTGAACATGTTTTAATAATAGCAAGTGTTCTTTAGTTTTTTTTCCAATGTACATCTAGATTCACCTATATATCCACTGTCACATCTACATATCCATTTATAATTTAATTTAATTTGTATAAAAGAGGACAAGGGCCTTAGAATGTGTTTGTTATTAAAATCTGATTATGAAAACAAAGTAATTACTCAAATGAAGAATCTTAACTTTATGAAAGTTGATAAAGTAAATATAGAAAATTTACATATTCAATTTATTAATAACATTTTAAAAAAAGACAAAAATAAAGCGATTGATAATAGTACTTATTATAAAATTTACCCTTCTGCTGCAATTTTCCCTAAGATTTTTTCAAATATAAAACTGCCTAAAGAAAATGAACCATTGCATTTAATGATTGATTTTGGAGGGGCATTTTATTATGAAACTTGTTGTTTAATTGAGAAAATGCTACAAGAAATTCTTGGTTTTGGTAAATATGCAATATGTTCTTCATTTGATTTTGTTAATAAAATCCATAATGTTAAGATCGACGTTATATGTACTCTAGATGTTAGTGAAATGTATGGATCAATTGATCAATTGTCATCTATTGAAATTATTTCCAACGCATTAAGTTTTAAAAATGTTAATATTAAAATAATAAAGTTTATAATTGAAACATTACATTTTATTGATAAAAATATTTATGCAGTTTTTAATAAGGATTTTTATAAAATGTGTAATGGATGGCCCATGGGATAACCTACTTTTGCACAAATATGCAATTTTATAATTTCTATATATGAAAAAAATATTTTGAAAAAGGAATATTATCAAAAACATATTACTGCATATTATAGATATGTTGATGATGTTTTTGTATGTGGTAAACCAAATACAATTAATGAATTGTTTAAGGAATTAAATAGTTTGAAAGACCTAAGATGGATTAAAACAGATGAAGATTTAATGTGCATTCAGTTTCTTGATCTTAAAATTACTAGAAATAAATGCATGCTGGATTACTGTATGACCATTAAACCAATAGTAAAAAAATGTTATATTCCATATAAATCAAAAATGCCAATGTCACACAAAATGGCAGGTTTGAAGTCCTTCTTATTTAGAAATAATAGTCTTAGCAAATATTCATCAGATAAAGGCAGAAATATTGAAATATATTTGAATGTATTGTTAAATGTTGGCTACAGTTATAATCACTTATATAATGTTATTAGAGATTTTAATATAAAATATAAAAATAAACATTTTAATAATAATATTGATTCTCCTGTTAATGAAATATATAGATATCAATCCCATATATTTCAAATTATCAAGTAAAGTTTATAAGGAAAATTTATAAAGATATATGTGATATTGCATTTACACACCTCCTACATTAAACACATTAATAAATAACTCCAAAGATAAAACCTCATTTATAAATAAAAATTGTGTCATTTATAAATGGATATGTAGGTGTGGCAGTGGATATATAGATGAATCTAGATGTATGTTGGAAAAAAGAACTAAAGAACACTTGCTATTATTAAAACATGTTCAGAAATCAAAACAAAATTGCATAGTAGATAATAATATTTCATCATCTGTTTTAATGACCATAAGAAATCATATATTTATGGTTTTGACTTCAATTTTAACAGTGTAAAAATATTGCAAATAAAAAAAAATAATAATAAAGAAAAATAAAGGAAGCTATGATAATATACAAATATAAACATGACTTAATTAAGACGCAAGGAGAAAATGTTAAGATCATGGAATTGTGAAGAAGTTAGCATTTCAAAGCTTTAGTTGACACAGATTACTAGGATAATCGAAAGCACTCCTAAGTGGATAAAATTTTTTTTAATTATTTAGTTACTGTATTTAAAAATATTCAGTTATATATATATATATATATATATTGTAACGATACATAAATATGTCGTTACATTAATTTAAAATAAAGACTTAAAAGTTCGCAAATAAAAGGAAAAAACTAAACGCTAAAATTAAAACGTTTGTTAAATGTATATACATTCGCACAGATGCCAAACTTTAAAAATATTTTTTTTTTAAAAAAAAAACAAATAAGTATTTGAACGTACTTTTTTTATAAAAAAGTACAAGATTTAAAAATCAAAACAGGTATTAATTAATGTAGTCTGTAAATGGAAATGATTGTTTATAAATTGTTTGAAAAGCAAGCTAGCCTTGGGCTCTGGTATAATTAAAATGATGAGATGAAAATTGGATAAGAGAATAAAGAAAAATTAGTTTGACCAATGGAAGCACTAAGCCTTGGCTCGGACCCTAACAAAAGTGATGAATTAGTGATGTTTTGTTAATTGAATCCGTGTGGATAATATAAAAAGGGAAATACAGTTTTTTCTGGAGTTCCAGCATTGTGTGTTTGAGAGATGCGGTAGGACGCACATACCACACTCTCTATTTAAAAAGAAAAATGAAAAGACTGTGATACCTTGAACCAGCTATTGCCATCTCCAGAACATTATCTTCCAATGGAGGCGTCACAGGAATTAAAAGCAGAAACCTGGACTCTTCTACCATGAGCTATAAACTTTACAAATTAACAACAACTAAAAAAGTAAATAAGAACTTTCGTCATTGATTATTTTTTCAAAGATTCAGCTAATTGAAATTTTAAAATGAACTCTTATTTGATTTTCAAATTAATAATTGATTGTTTAAATTTATATAGTTAAGTTTTGCAAAATCATTTCCATTTTCATTATTTTTATTTGTAGTAATATTTATTGTAGAAATTATTAAATGCATTACATTTAAGTTGGGTATAGACGTTGCTGAGATTTGTTAGCCGTTGATTATGTTGTGGTTTTCACATTTGATTAGAATATATGGGTCAACGATATCACTGCAAGCATCTTATGATGAATGCTAATGGGATTTGTATATTCCCTATGCAAGTGACGTTTATCGATGACTTTGTATTTTGATCGGTTGGGTTTAATTTGGAATGTTTTGACTGTGGAATCTCTGCAGCCGATCTATACCCAACATTTTTTAAACAAATCTGTTCGAACGTATTTAAATGTTAAATTTAAGTTGGGCGTAAATGGCTACATAGTTTTGTAAAGTTATATTAAGGGAGGGTAATCTTAGGTTATTCATTTCGTAGTTGAATTGGTTCAATGGATTGGATATATTTGTGTAATTGTAGATGTAGTATGAGGTCCGCTATGGGCAGGATTATAGATATATGCCACACACCCTCTGTTTGCCTATGGATGGGTTTGTAAGTCGGCAGAAGACCGCAGTCCATTCCTATGGAGTTTTTTGTTTATTGTTCTACTTGCCAACAGATGTCACATTCCTGTTGGTGAAGAGTCAATGCCTTCTCTATTTCTACTTATTGTTCAGATGTACTTTCCTGACAGTATAGTATTTTGTGTTGTCGTATCATGCTACATTGAATACATCAATGTATCAGATGGATTGGCACCACTTTGGTTGTGAAATTTGTTGCCTAAGGTTAAATCAGGGAAGAATATTTAATTTCCAAATGCAGATCTATGTAGTCTATTCATACTTGACTAGCTAAATAAAATATTAAACTCGTTGAAACTTAGTTAAATGTAAAATTAAAAGTTAATATAAAAATCTAAAATGTTAAACTTATTCCTCAAAATTTAAATGTTATTTTATATGTGCGTAAATAAATATTTTTATGTGTTAATTTCTGGCAGTGGCTTTTATTTTATTGATATTTAATATATAAATTAAGATATAGATTTTTATCTCTGCATCTCTGCTGAGCTAGAGAAGACTGAAATAGAAATTAAAACAGAACAGGATAGTGCTAAGACAGAGGAAAACATAGATCAAGAAATAGAAGAGAGACATAAGTTCAAGATAGAAGATAGCATTGAAAAGTTTTTACAAAAATTTAAAAAGGTTAAAGTAAAAGTTCGTGTTTGTTTTAAACGGAGATTTAAATCAAAGAGAAAGCGTAAGAAAAAATATTCACGGTTAGGAAAAATACGGAAGTCTGTGAAGCTTAAAAGTTTTCTAATTTACAAGGCAGAATATAGAATGGAAAGAGAAAGAGATAAAATCGATTTTAACCAAGAAATAGAAGTGAGAATATGGAGTATGATTCATATTATAAAATTAGTTGAAAGAAAAAAGGAGCCACCGGACATAGTTTAAGAGTTAGTAATCGGGAAGAATAGTAAAGGAAATAAACAAAAAGGACCGGAAATGGACTATGAATCTAATATAATTATTTTGACGTAGGTGAAAAGCCTGAATTAGAATTTCACTATTTAAAATGATGGATTGTTTTGTCAAATAATAATAATGGAGGCTTCGCAAAATAAAAGATTCTTTTTCTCCATGCACATATTAATTAAGGAAATGTTCGTAAATAAACAGTTCAAATAAATAAAAATCAATAAAATCAAGTTAAATAAATGCGTCAAATTAAGGATTTACAAATAATGTTTGTAGAATTAAATAAATGAATAAAATAATGGAAATACATAAAATAAAAACAAGTTAAATAAATAAGTATAATATATCTGTAGAAAATAAATAAAATATTCATAGTAAAATAAAATAGTTTTTGAATATATGCACGATAATATATAAGTTAAAGTAATGGGTTAAAGTAATATCGTAATATAAATAAATATGTAAATTGATGTCCGTGATAGTTTAGAATAGTATTGTAAGTTAAATAAATATGTAAGATAATGTTCATGTGTATTTAAAATAATATTGTAGGATTAGTGATAAATAATATAAAGTCAATCTAAGTTATTAGGAGCGTATAAGGGTTCGAATCTAAAAGGATGAGGGTAGTATTGAAATAAGTTAGATAAGGATTAAGTTTAAAGCTCTCGACTGGAAAAATTCTAGTACCTGTAACGGATTGGCCGGGATCATTCCTCTTTTAAAAAAACGCACTGGCAACAACCAGAGTAAGTCGTGAGTCACTTTTCGGGGGAGAATCCCCATATCTCGTACCTCATTTTCCAAAGCGTAAGTTGGAAATGGACAGTTGAAAATTTCTGCCATTTTAGCTGCTTAGTCAAAGTCCGATCAAGAGAATCGGCAATCGTTTTCCAGGGCGTAAGTCGAAAATGGACAGTTGAAATTCCTGCCATTTACAGCCACCTTTTCTTAGTCAAAGTCCTATCAAGAGAATCAGCAGCCGAAGCTTTGTTTACAAAAGATCCCTGTGCCACAAATTTAGTTTGTCCTCATGGTCATTATCCAGGACGAACATTGTAAGCAATGTTACCAGCATAGAAAGAAGAAAAGCATAATTGGAGATTGCCCTTAGTATGGAAAGGAAAAGATACCAAAAAGCAAACTTAGAAAGAATAATAAATTAAGATTTAATGTTGTCAGAGATAAAATGGTCAAAAATGATGCATTTTACTCTCAAAAGGAAGGGTGGTGGAATGTACCTATATTGATATAGGCACATATAATTTTTATCTAAAATTATTATTAAAGTAATCTTTCATAAAAGAAAAACAAAAAATTAAATGTTGAAGAATTTATTGCAGCTTGTTTTTGAAAAGGATAAGAATTAAATAGTTTTCTAGCTTTAGTTTTTGAAATAAAAAGCTACAATTAATTAGTCAAAAGGGGGGAGGGGGAGTATTGGTTTGAGAGATGAAACTAAGAGTTGTAAAAGGAAGTAAAGAGTTTTTGTTAGTATTCGTAAAAATATAATTTGAGAAAGTTAAGACATGCAAATCTCTTTTCATTCAATTTTAAATAAAGAAAAAATTATGTTAAAGCTAAATAGTAAATTGTATTAAAAATATATGGGTGTATATATGTATATTTGTAAATATATAAAATGTATGTGAAATTTAAAGAAGATTATCATTAAAAAAACATGGTAATGGCTATTAGATATTAATTAATATAAAACAATATGTTTTGGCATGGCTATTACTAATTAAGCAATCTTCCAAAACACGTTTATCAAATGATTATTATTGGAATTTTATAACAGACCTTTGCTGGAGATATAGACTTCTTTATTGGACAGTGAGTCAGTTCACAAAGTTATTGAGAGTGTGCAGTTCAGAAATTAATTGTGCAGTTAACAAACAAAATGCAGTGTTGAGAAGATCTTGGGAATGCACGTTTATCTCCAGCCCAGAGGTCCGATGAAAACAGCAGATCTGCCCGTGAAATAATGTCAGCTTAACATCTTAGAAAATCTCCGTCAGTATCTATTTGTCTCCGATAGTAATCATTGTGAAAATCAGGAAACTCAACAAGGAAACGTCCCAGCTGGCTGTTAGCATTCATACTGGAACCATTCATACTGGAAAAAAACAAAGTGTTAAATCTACAATCAAAATCCTAGGTAAAACATTTGCTTATTTTCGTTTATACTGTAATAGCCATTGCATTTCATTAATTCGTGTGAATCCTCCAAGAGTCTAATTATATGAACTCGATATCATACATAAATGAACTATTGATAAATGTGTGATTAAATTTCAAATGCTATGTAGTCCTTTATTATCATTATTATGTGTGTGCATTAGTTAATATGTGCGTGATCATTCTACCAATATTTATTAATGAAATTAGAGTGTTCTGTTATTGAATCTATAGGAATATTTAGACTATTTATAAATGTTAATTTAAAATATGCGTGTGTTTATTAGAATTATAAAATGTTTAAATTTAGTAAATAAATGTTAGTTAATAAATTATTTTTAAAATTAAACTTTAGTTGTCGGTCAATTCTTTTTATCAATTCCTTTTTATCAATTCTTTTACAATTCTTTTTATCAATTCTTTTTAACAAATTCTTTTATCAAGACTTTTAACCACTAATTAAGTATAATTGGGGGCCAATTATAATGATCGAAATGAAAGTGAAGATCGAATCTAACCACAAAAACAATATCTGCAACTACCAGGGCGCCATCTAGGCATTTGAGCCTAGAAAAATTTATAAAGTAGGCAGATACACGCTGTTAAGATTCCACTTTATTTAAATATTCCGATCATTAGCCCAAGTCACTAGCTCAGCGGAGACTCAGAGATAAAAATCTATATCTTAATTTATCTCTTAAATATCAATAAATAAAAGCCACTGCCAGAAATTAACACATAAAAATATTTATTTACGCACATATAAAATAACATTTAAATTTTGAGGAATAAGTTTAACATTTTAGATTTTTATATTAACTTTTAATTTTACATTTAACTAAGTTTCAATGAGTTTAATATTTTATTTAGCTAGTCAAGTATGAATAGATTACATAGATCTGCATTTGAAAAGAAAATATTCTTCCCTGATTTAAACTTAGGCAACAAATTTTGCAACCAAACTGGTGCCAATTTATCTGATACATTCATGTATTCAATGTAGCATGATACGACAACATGAAATACTATACTGTCAGGAAAGTACATCTGAATAATAAGTAAAAATAAGGAAGGCATTGACTCTCCACCAACAGGAATGTGACATCTGTTGGCAAGTAGAACAATAAACAAAAAACTCCATAGGAATGGACTGTGGTCTTCTGCCGACTTACAAACCCAACCATAGGCAAACAGAGGGTGTGTGGCATATATCTATAATCCTGCCCATAGCGGACCTCATACTACATCTACAATTACACAAATATATCCAATCCATTGAACCAATTCAACTATGAAATGAATAACCTAAGATTACCCTCCCTTAATATAACTTTACAAAACTATGTAGCCATTTACGCCCAACTTAAATTTAACATTTAAATACGTTCGCACAGATTTGTTTAAAAAATGTTGGGTATAGATCGGCTGCACAGATTCCATGGTCAAAACATTCCAAATTAAACACAACCGATCAAACTACAAAGTCATCGATAAATGTCACTTGCATAGGGAATATACAAATCCTATTAGCATTCATCGTAAGATGCTTGCAGTGATATCGTTGACCCATATATTCTAATCGAATGTGAAAACCACAACATAATCAACCGCTAACGAATCTCTGCAACGTCTATACCCAATTTAAATGTAATGCATTTAATAATTTCTACAATAAATATTACTACAAATAAAAATAATAAAAATGGAAATAATTTTAGCAAAACTTAACTATATAAATTTAAACAATCAATTATTAATTTGAAAATCAAATAAGAGTTCATTTTAAAATTTCAATTAGCTGAATCTTTGAAAAAAAAATCAATGACGAAAGTTCTTAATTACTTTTTTTGGTTGTTGTTAATTTGTAAAGTTCATAGCTCATGGTAGAAGAGTCCAGGTTTCTGCTTTTAATTCCCATGACACCTCCATTGGAAGATAATGTTCTGGAGATGGCAATAGCTGGTTCAAGGTATCACAGTCTTTTCATTTTCTTTTTTAAATAGAGAGTGAGGTATGTGCATCCTACCACCTCTCAAACGCACAACACTGGAACTGTCAGAAAAACCTGTATTTCTCTTTTTATATTATCCACACAGATTCAATCAACAAAACGTCACTAATCCATCACTTTCGTTAGGGTCCGAGCCAAGGCTTAGTGCTTCCATTGGTCAAGCTAATTTCTCTTTATTTTCTTATCTATCTTTCATCAGATCATTTTAATTATACAAGAGCCCAAGGGCCAGTTTGGTTTTCGATAATTCATAAACAATCATTTCCATTTACAGATTACATTAATTAATATCTGTTTTTATTTTTAAACCTTGTACTTTTTTATAAAAAAAGTACGTTCAAATACTTATTTGTTTTTTTAAAAAAAAAAATATTTTTAAAGTTTGGCATCTGTGCGAATGTATATACGTTTAACAAACGTTTTAATTTTAGCGTTTAGTTTTTTCCTTTTAATTGCGAACTTTTAAGTTTTTATTTTAAATTAATGTAACGACATATTTATATATCGTTACAATATATATATATATATATATTCTAACCTTAATTGTTCTGCCAAACTTTAGTAGTGCTACCTCTATAGCCTCACGTTTGTGGTGCTAAAACTGTAACCTCATCTGTGGTGCTAGATTTTAACCTTACTCTGTGCACCTTTCACTTGTTTAATCTTAATAAAACTCTCATTTATATCAAGTAGCTAGTCAGTTAAATTTTATATTTTAGGATCAAATGTATACCGGGGGCGCCAAATTGCAGCTATAAATGGTAATCAGTTCTCATTTATATCTGACTGGAGAGAACTCTGTAATGAATGCCAAGAACTCATAATTTATGTTCAATAGCTACAATTATATAACACGGAATGTCTGTGTTATGTTCTCTAATCAGAGAGTTCCTAATCTTATTTCTTTCTCACATATATTTTTAGATCAACTATAAATTCATGATCCCTATTTTCTAATAATGGAATAATTTAGTATAGTATAATAATGTTGTTATACCAAGCTACTTGACTTCCAAACTAGCTCTGAGATCAAAATTGAATTGCTCTTTCTCAAGGTCTAGATCTATCAAGAGGTGCCCATATAAATGATTATATTGCAATGGATATGATCCCCTATCTGCCAAATAAATTTTAATAAAAGTTCAATAGTGGGAATCACTCTGAACACCTGAGAGCAGGAAAGGGATTTTATGTCTGCTCCCAGCATTCAACACATTACAATGAATCAAAATTTAAATTGATCAACTTAATTTAACTATTCCCTGTCATTTTATTCTGTTATTTCTAATTTATTTTTAATTGATAACCTTAACAAATTTTATTTTGCTGAAGTAAACTATGGAAGTACCATGGACATGATTCAGATAATTAATTAAATTTTACTTATGAAAGTAAATTACGGAAATAATCGTAAACTAGATTAAGCAAATTAATCATAACAATAAATTATATAAACTGAAGTCTATAAAATGACTTATATAAAATGAATTATATTACTCAAATATGGCAGTATTAAATTACTATTGTAAATCAATAATGAAAATGAAGTATTAATGTCAAATTGACCATGTGAATCGAATATGGAAACAAGATAATAAGAATTACTGCAAATCGATTTTGGAAACAAAGCATCATTATAAAATAATTAACTAAATTTAAAATATAACTCATATTACCTTAAATATAGGTGCTGGATATACGGATTCTGGAGATATTTGAAACACCAAAACACAAAACACAATGTAATCTTATAACAATAATAAAACTTTATTACATGAAATAATAAATATAAAATTAAAACAAAACACACTAAATTGTAATATTGTTCCACAAATATATGCTTCTGATCTATGTTTGAGTTAACTAATTTCTTGGATGACTCACTTTCGGTTTTGACCCATTCATTTATTATAAATGATTAATAACAATCACAAATACAGACGCTGGAAACAGAATTTCGTATATTTTAGCTTTAGGAAATCTTCGCTTGAGAGAGAAGAAAACCTACAAATCTCTACCCCCCCTCCTTTTATCGTAAACATTGTCTATTGGACTATTCCAAAATATTATATTCGTTTCAATTATCTTAACCAGCAATGTGAAATAATTTGAAAATTTAAATCATTTTATTAAGTAATAATTTTCACATTTCCAATGAAGAAGGATTATACGTCACAAAATTTACCCTACTAAATCTTACAAACGGGTTTAAATTCAAAACCCACACTTTCACATTCATGCTTGTCAGATCTTTACGTTTTGACTGTATATATCGTAACTAGTTCGGTATGCCCACCCAGCTTGACGACCTCAATTTACCATCATTCAAAAAAATCAATATAGATCGGTTAGTTTCTTACTTAAAATCCTTGTCATCTTCCTCACACATATATATCTGACTGAATCCTTATCCTTTCCGGGCAACATTGGTATGTCTCAGATAAGAAAAAAAACTCTCTTCACACCACATTACCATACAGCGTCTATAACTCGATAAGGGAAATATAACAACTACAACGGTATCGACTTTAAACTTAAACGATTTGCTTGAGCCAGGGAGAGATCTATCTTAAGATCCAGAATTGTATAAAGAGCTTGTCTTAGACACTTATTCCCTATATTGGCTTGCAACATTTCCTGTACTTAAACAGTAACTTTATTACTGATTCCCTATCTTAATAAATAAATGGAAACTTAGTCCTCTAACTGCTATGGTATCTATAAATCTGGAGACAACCATTTCTCATCCATTGGGTGGTAGGATTACTTTCATTAGTAATGATAAGCATTTATAACTCTAAATCTGCCCACACATACATCGATTCTAGTCTAGATAATGACAAGACTAACCGGATCTCAAATCAATACATAGATGAATTATTTTAATTTTAACCGGTCAAGCCAATAACATACCTAATATCTATATCAATAACAGATCAACACTCACAGCATAATAATGGGTTTTATGACCATCCTCTCGCTCTTCATATTTACAATCAAGCATAATTAAAATTTTGTTACGAGTAATAAAATATTTATCTCATTTCTCTCTTTACTTTTAAGTCTAAATCTACGTGAGCATCTATATTTAAATGGTATCAAAATCTTTTTTTTTTCTTCACATTTTAAACATAAACAAAATATCAAATAAAATAATCTAGTGATCAGAGTGTTACATAGCATATAAACAAAATGACATATAATACTAATAATAATAATAATAAAAAAATAAATAAATGACATTATATTAATGAAATAAATGAAGAATAAATATCAGTATTACAGACAGTCTCTCTAAATTTCTCTTTTCTTCCACAGTTCATTAATTAATTACTATATTTGATTCATCTTTCTTGAGATAGCTATCAATTGCACCTCAGACAGTTAATTTAATTAAAAACGCACAGACAGTCATTTGAATCAAGGTAGATATAAAACGTAGATAGTTAGTTACTTTAAAATTTGTAGATATTTAAATCAGAATGTAGATACATTATAGTTAATAAATTTAAAAAGTTCTGTTGTTACCTTCCACTTGATGATTCTTCCGGAGATTGAATTCACTTTGTTCTCCTTTCTTCTTTTCTTTGATCGTAGATATTTAAAAGTTCAAATTATGGCAATATGCAGCTTTTGATTACTAACATGAATAAACTTTATTTTCAAAATATTATAACAGAAGATCGTTGTAATTCTTTAAACGAATCTTAAATAGCCATATAAATGGAATCAATCTTTTAATTTGATAGAAGAAATTTGACCATTTTCTCCTTATAGGAGATTTTATAAGTAGATTGGATAAAATTTGAGCAGACAATAACTTATCAAAAGTTGACCTCTTCATGATTAATCTTGAGAAGACAGAGATATGCACCATGATTTTTGAATTAGAACTTCATATTTGGGTCTACGATACAATTTGATTTCATTATTAAAATTGTATAGAAAATTTAAAAAAAACTTACAAAATATATACTTTTAGATATGAATTTTAGTTTTAGTTAGCTAGCTTAGTTTCAATCAGCAAAAGTTTCTTTTCTCCCCTTTTTCTCCTTTGTTCTTTTAGTTTTTATAGTTTAAAACAAAAAAGAAAGTCTGTTACCCCCTCCCCCAGTGATTTCTTCCCAAGTCTAGTCATAAAACAATTTCCATTCAGAGCCATTACTCTCACCAAGCTGTTATTTTTTCTAATAGTTTTTCTTTGATTTTAAACCAGGTCCCGTTAATTAACATGTCTCTGGTCAATTTAGGAAATTTAGTTTTAAAGACGGTATAATTAAAACATAAGCTTGCTAAAACCTGTTTTGGTCAAACAAAGACTACAGTCATTCCATCTAAATAATTTCTTATTTAGATTTACAACTTTAATAATTTAAAGAAAATTATTTCAGTTTCCTTAAAGGAAAGAAAAAAAAATCAACCCATATGTCTGCATTACACACACATATACACTGTACAGACTATCAAACATAAAACTGATTGTTTAGATTATGAGAACAAAATATCTCTCACAATTGCTTATAATTTCAAGCATATAAATTTATAATTTTTAGATAATCATAACCATAAATATCTACCACAATCTCCTATAACTGTAAACTTATTCTCTGTTAACTAAAGCCACTGACAAAATGATTCACTCTCACTTCTCAGCAACTCTTTAGTAACACCTTGCAGACAAACACACAAACTGTCTCTATATCTGTTACTTGTAATCTATATAGCCATTACTTTCTCAAGCCAAAACTTTAACTTTTCTTTATCCAAAAAAAAAATTTTTCCATCATTACTTAAGTTTATCATATTTGGTTTAGATGGAATAAACCAAAGGGTTATAATATATATATATATATATATATATGTCCACAGATGGCGTCCTACCAAGACTGCCAATCAAGCGTATGTTTTGTTTACATAAACGTCAGAGTAGTTAGTATTCACTATCTCTAACTATAATTCCACTTTCAGATCATGATTTCAAGCTATTTGCTATCGTCAGTGAAAGACAGGAATAAAGAAACTAGATCTGAATACAAACTCTGAGCGTTTATGAAACAATTTCTATTCAGCTTGCAAGCGTGAATTTTTTAGACACGTAATGTCTTCAAACTCAGCATAGCAAACCAGATAGCTACATGGGTCTGATCTCAGTTCAGCATCACCACATAGTAGAAGCCTCTGCAATCTATATCATTGCAAGAAAGACCTCAAAGGTACATTTATGATAAACAAAAATGCAAGTAAAAAAACTTGCTAACGCTTGTATTTATGTCCACAGATGGCGTCCTACCAAGACTGCCAATCAAGCGTATGTTTTGTTTACATAAACATCAGAGTAGTTATTATTCACTATCTCTAACTATAATTCCACTTTCAGATCATGATTTCAAGCTATTTGCTATCGTCAGTGAAAGACAGGAATAAAGAAACTAGATCTGAATACAAACTCTGAGCGTTTATGAAACAATTTCTATTCAGCTTGCAAGCGTGAATTTTTTAGACACGTAATGTCTTCAAACTCAGCATAGCAAACCAGATAGCTACATGGGTCTGATCTCAGTTCAGCATCACCACATAGTAGAAGCCTCTGCAATCTATATTGTAATGAGCACAGACGTTCGTTACATTGTTTTTATATATATATATTATTAAACAAGTTAAAATAAAAAGTTCGCATTTAAAAACTTTCTTTAAAAATTGAAATTAAAATATCGTCTTAAACTCTTATATATTAAGTCGCACAGATAATAAAAAATTATTAAAATAAAATTTTTATTAAAGAAAAAGGTATTTTTAAAACTAAATTTTAAAAAAGATTTGGAGATAAAATTATATCTTTAAATTTGTCTTGAAATATATTTTTGATTTGGAAAACAGGATAATTAATTAGAAATGGAAATGATTGTTAATTAGTTAAATTAAAACCAGCCTTGAGCATTTAAATGTAATAACCTCAGTCAGATAAAAAAAAAAAAAAAACAATAGAAACTGATTAGCCAATGAAAGAAATCCATTTGGGAAATCGGACCTCAGCGAAAGAATCATCACTCCATGACGCAATGTTAATTCAATCCTTGACATTAATATAAAAAGGACAGGTTTTGGAAAGCTTGATAGTTAGTGAATGAGGAGTGATTGATTATTGACGATGTAACAGCTAGGTGTTAGTGCTGAGGGGATTGAAAAAGACGCACAGCTTCAATCCTTTCAGTTCTGTAAGAAAGGAAGAAAAATGGGCCATCGTTTCTTCATTGCGGACCAATTACACTAAAAAAAAAAATAATAAAAATCTCCAAAGGATAAATAAATCGATCAACCGGATACAAATCTTCGGACGACGTGGGAATTCACATGCAAACGGCAAGGAATATACGAAGATGAATTATTTCAATAACCGTAAGACTTTACAATTTATGAACAGTAAATTAAAAACTTTCCAGATTTAAATGATTTCAATATTATTCTATCTGACCAACATTATTTTATTAATTAGTTATAATTTTGTTTAATGTATTTAATTTGTAAAATCATTTCCATTTATTTATTTATTTATTTAATTTTGTTCTTTAAGTTTTATTATGATTTCTGTTTTCCGTTAAATAAATTATAAAAAAAATGTTAAACTTGAGTCGGGCGTGAATGGCTGTATCGATTTGTAAAGATATATTAAGGGAGGGTAATCTTGGGTTGTTAATTTCGTAGTTGAATTGGTTCAATGGATTGGATATATTTATGTAATTAGTAGGTGTAATATGAGATCCGCTACGGGCAGGATTATAGATATACGCCACACACCCTCTGTTTGCCTATGGATGGGTTTGTAAGTCGGCAGAATACCGCAGCCCATTCCTATGGAGTTTTTAGTTTATTGATCTACTTGCCCACAGATGTCACATCCCTGTGGGTGGAGAGTCAATGTCGTTTCTATTTCTACATATTGTTCAGATGTACATTCCTGACAATATAGTTGTGTTGTCGTATCATGCTACATTGAATACATGAATGTATCAGATGGATTGGCGCCAGTTGATTGTGAAATGTGTTGCCTAAGGTTAAGTAGGGACAGAATATTTTATTTTCAAATGCAAATCTATGTAGTCGATTCAGGCTCGATCCTAAATAAAACTATTAAATTTAAGTTGTTTATAGACGCTTGCATGGATTGTTTATCGGTTAACTATGTTTTGCGTTTCATATTTGATCAAAATATATAGACATTCGATAAATAATGATACCTTACGGTGAGTATCTAAAAAATGTATTTATTCGGATGTCTTTTGAGTTATTGATGACAATGCAAGTATCTTACGATGAATACTAGAGGGTTTCTTATAATTCCCTAGGCAATTGTCAGTAATCAATAATTTTGTATTTTGATCGTTTATGTTTACTTTGAAATGTTTTTGACCGTTGAAATCTATGTAACCGATCTATAGCAACATATCAAAAAGGTTTATAAGCCCATCTGTGCGAACTTGATTAAAAATGTAAATTTATAATATAATAGTAACTCAATGTAAATTAAAGTAAAATCAAAGTTAAAAATAATGTTAAATGTTTAAATGTAAATCACTAAAATAATTTTAAACCTTATATATATGTGCATAAATAAATCTGTTTGTATGATAATTACTGGCAGTGGCTTACTTTATTCTCTTATATACTAGTAAATGATCTTATTAAATCTCTGCTATTCCACTGAGCTAGTGACAATGGGCTAACGATCTAAATATGTAAATAAAGTGGAATCCTAACAGCGCGTATCTGCCTACTCTATAAATTTTTCTAGGCTCAAATGCCTAGATGGCGCCCTTTGGTAGTGCGGTGCGGTGCGATGCGATCTCCCACTTCGTTTGGATCATTATAATTTGGGCGCCAGTTGTAACGATCCGGAATGGAGACTTACGTAATCAGCACTACGGGGCGCCATCTAGGCATCTGAACCTAGAAAAATTTATAAAGTAGGCAGATATGTAAGTCAAAAAAAAAAAATTTTTTTTTTTTAAATTTTGATTCCGGTCGTTAGCCCATGTCACTAGCTCAGTGGAATAGCAGAGATTTAATAAGATAATCTAAGAGTATATATAAAAAAAGGAATAAAATAAGCCACTGCCAGTAATTAACATACAAACATTTATTTATGCACATATATATAAGGTTTAAAATTATTTTAGTGATTTACATTTAAACATTTAACATTATTTTTAACTTTGATTTTACTTTAATTTACATTGAGTTACTATTATATTATAAATTTACATTTTTAATCAAGTTCGCACAGATGGGCTTATAAACCTTTTTGATATGTTGCTATAGATCGGTTACATAGATTTCAACGGTCAAAAACATTTCAAAGTAAACATAAACGATCAAAATACAAAATTATTGATTACTGACAATTGCCTAGGGAATTATAAGAAACCCTCTAGTATTCATCGTAAGATACTTGCATTGTCATCAATAACTCAAAAGACATCCGAATAAATACATTTTTTTAGATACTCACCGTAAGGTATCATTATTTATCGAATGTCTATATATTTTGATCAAATATGAAACGCAAAACATAGTTAACCGATAAACAATCCATGCAAGCGTCTATAAACAACTTAAATTTAATAGTTTTATTTAGGATCGAGCCTGAATCGACTACATAGATTTGCATTTGAAAATAAAATATTCTGTCCCTACTTAACCTTAGGCAACACATTTCGCAATCAACTGGCACCAATCCATCTGATACATTCATGTATTCAATGTAGCATGATACGACAACACAACTATATTGTCAGGAATGTACATCTGAACAATATGTAGAAATAGAAACGACATTGACTCTCCACCCACAGGGATGTGACATCTGTGGGCAAGTAGATCAATAAACTAAAAACTCCATAGGAATGGGCTGCAGTATTCTGCCAACTTACAAACCCATCCATAGGCAAACAGAGGGTGTGTGGCATATATCTATAATCCTGCCCGTAGCGGATCTCATATTACACCTACTAATTACATAAATATATCCAATCCATTGAACCAATTCAACTACGAAATGAACAACCCAAGATTACCCTCCCTTAATATATCTTTACAAATCGATACAGCCATTCACGCCCGACTCAAGTTTAACATTTTTTTTATAATTTATTTAATGGAAAACAGAAATCATAATAAAACTTAAAGAACAAAATTAAATAAATAAATAAATAAATGGAAATGATTTTACAAATTAAATACATTAAACAAAATTATAACTAATTAATAAAATAATGTTGGTCAGATAGAATAATATTGAAATCATTTAAATCTGGAAAGTTTTTAATTTACTGTTCATAAATTGTAAAGTCTTACGGTTATTGAAATAATTCATCTTCGTATATTCCTTGCCGTTTGCACGTGAATTCCCACGTCGTCCGAAGATTTGTATCCGGTTGATCGATTTATTTATCCTTTGGAGATTTTTATTTTTTTTTTTTTAGTGTAATTAGTCCGCAATGAAGAAACGATGGCCCATTTTTCTTCCTTTCTTACAGAACTGAAAGGATTGAAGCTGTGCGTCTTTTTCAATCCCCTCAGCACTAACACCTAGCTGTTACATCGTCAATAATCAATCACTCCTCATTCACTAACTATCAAGCTTTCCAAAACCTGTCCTTTTTATATTAATGTCAAGGATTGAATTAACAATGCATCATGGAGTGATGATTCTTTCGCTGAGGTCCGATTTCCCAAATGGATTTCTTTCATTGGCTAATCAGTTTCTATTGTTTTTTTTTTTTTATCTGACTGAGGTTATTACATTTAAATGCTCAAGGCTGGTTTTAATTTAACTAATTAACAATCATTTCCGTTTCTAATTAATTACCCTGTTTTCCAAATCAAAAATATATTTCAAGACAAATTTAAAGATATAATTTTATCTCCAAATCTTTTTTAAAATTTAGTTTTAAAAATACCTTTTTCTTTAATAAAAATTTTATTTTAATATTTTTTTATTATCTGTGCGACTTAATATATAAGAGTTTAAGACGATATTTTAATATCAATTTTTAAAGAAAGTTTTTAAATGTGAACTTTTTATTTTAACTTGTTTAATAATATATATAAAAAAAAACAATGTAACGAACGTCTGTGCTCGTTACAATATCATTGCAAGAAAGACCTCAAAGGTACATTTATGATAAACAAAAATGCAAGTAAAAAAACTTGCTAACGCTTGTATTTATGTCCTAATTTAACTAATTAACAATCATTTCCGTTTCTAATTAATTACCCTGTTTTCCAAATCAAAAATATATTTCAAGACAAATTTAAAGATATAATTTTATCTCCAAATCTTTTTTAAAATTTAGTTTTAAAAATACCTTTTTCTTTAATAAAAATTTTATTTTAATATTTTTTTATTATCTGTGCGACTTAATATATAAGAGTTTAAGACGATATTTTAATATCAATTTTTAAAGAAAGTTTTTAAATGTGAACTTTTTATTTTAACTTGTTTAATAATATATATAAAAAAAAACAATGTAACGAACGTCTGTGCTCGTTACAATATCATTGCAAGAAAGACCTCAAAGGTACATTTATGATAAACAAAAATGCAAGTAAAAAAACTTGCTAACGCTTGTATTTATGTCCACAGATGGCGTCCTACCAAGACTGCCAATCAAGCGTATGTTTTGTTTACATAAACGTCAGAGTAGTTAGTATTCACTATCTCTAACTATAATTCCACTTTCAGATCATGATTTCAAGCTATTTGCTATCGTCAGTGAAAGACAGGAATAAAGAAACTAGATCTGAATACAAACTCTGAGCGTTTATGAAACAATTTCTATTCAGCTTGCAAGCGTGAATTTTTTAGACACGTAATGTCTTCAAACTCAGCATAGCAAACCAGATAGCTACATGGGTCTGATCTCAGTTCAGCATCACCACATAGTAGAAGCCTCTGCAATCTATATCATTGCAAGAAAGACCTCAAAGGTACATTTATGATAAACAAAAATGCAAGTAAAAAAACTTGCTAATGCTTGTATTTATGTCCACAGATGGCGTCCTACCAAGACTGCCAATCAAGCGTATGTTTTGTTTACATAAACGTCAGAGTAGTTAGTATTCACTATCTCTAAATATAATTCCACTTTCAGATCATGATTTCAAGCTATTTGCTATCGTCAGTGAAAGACAGGAATAAAGAAACTAGATCTGAATACAAACTCTGAGCGTTTATGAAACAATTTCTATTCAGCTTGCAAGCGTGAATTTTTTAGACACGTAATGTCTTCAAACTCAGCATAGCAAACCAGATAGCTACATGGGTCTGATCTCAGTTCAGCATCACCACATAGTAGAAGCCTCTGCAATCTATATCATTGCAAGAAAGACCTCAAAGGTACATTTATGATAAACAAAAATGCAAGTAAAAAAAAAACTTGCTAACGCTTGTATTTATGTCCACAGATGGCGTCCTACCAAGACTGCCAATCAAGCGTATGTTTTGTTTACATAAACGTCAGAGTAGTTAGTATTCACTATCTCTAACTATAATTCCACTTTCAGATCATGATTTCAAGCTATTTGCTATCGTCAGTGAAAGACAGGAATAAAGAAACTAGATCTGAATACAAACTCTGAGCGTTTATGAAACAATTTCTATTCAGCTTGCAAGCGTGAATTTTTTAGACACGTAATGGCTTCAAACTCAGCATAGCATACCAGATAGCTACATGGGTCTGATCTCAGTTCAGCATCACCACATAGTAGAAGCCTCTGCAATCTATATCATTGCAAGAAAGACCTCAGAGTTTGTATTCAGATCTAGTTTCTTTATTCCTTTCTTTCACTGACGATAGCAAATAGCTTGAAATCATGATCTGAAAGTGGAATTATAGTTAGAGATAGTGAATACTAACTACTCTGATGTTTATGTAAACAAAACATACGCTTGATTGGCAGTCTTGGTAGGACGCCATCTGTGGACATAAATACAGCAAGTTTTTTTACTTGCATTTTTGTTTATCATAAATGTACCTTTGAGGTCTTTCTTGCAATGATATAGATTGCAGAGGCTTCTACTATGTGGTGATGCTGAACTGAGATCAGACCCATGTAGCTATCTGGTTTGCTATGCTGAGTTTGAAGCCATTACGTGTCTAAAAAATTCACGCTTGCAAGCTGAATAGAAATTGTTTCATAAACGCTCAGAGTTTGTATTCAGATCTAGTTTCTTTATTCCTGTCTTTCACTGACGATAGCAAATAGCTTGAAATCATGATCTGAAAGTGGAATTATAGTTAGAGATAGTGAATACTAACTACTCTGACGTTTATGTAAACAAAACATACGCTTGATTGGCAGTCTTGGTAGGACGCCATCTGTGGACATAAATACAAGCGTTAGCAAGTTTTTTTACTTGCATTTTTGTTTATCATATATATATATATATATATATATATATATATATATATATATATATATAAACATTACAAGCATAAAGCTAAACTAGTCAATATAAAATCAAAACTACCCCAAATCTAAAATTAAACCAGACCAGAATAAAAATAATATTAAAACACAACCTAAGGTTTCACTGCTACAAGCAGACTTCTCAAGTGTACACTTGAGAAGTCTGCTTGTAGCAGTGAAACCTTAGGTTGTGTTTTAATATTATTTTTATTTTGGTCTGGTTTAATTTTAGATTTGGGGTAGTTTTGATTATATATATATATATATATATATATATATATATATATATATATATATATATATATATATATATATATATATAAAGTAACTATACATATGTCATTACATGATTTTAAAATTACAATCAAATGGGGAAAAGTTAGTAAATAAAATTCATGTAATAAATACAGAATGAAAAATTACTAAAGTTATTTAATCATGTGAAAGGCTAAAACCTTTGAAAGATGTGCCTTAAAAATACTTAAATTACTGTCAATTAAATAGTAATAACGACTGCTTGCATTTAATAAATTTAATATATTTACACTTGTTACGATCATTTCATTATATTTGAAAAAAACTATATAGTAAATTGAAAGATTTCATGTTGTTTATTTATATATAATATTTAGTGAATAAAATGTGAAGGTGTTTGAAGCTTCACACTCTTAGTTTAAGATGCCTAAGTCTGGCTTATTTATATATAAATTTAAGTAGAGAATAAGGTGGGTTCCATTTTTTTCTCATAAAGCCTCTGACTTGTGTTTTGAATTGGGAGTTTCTTTGTGTAGTCATTATTATTATATGATTGGCTGACATTTAAGCATTTTAAGGCATATCTTTCAAAGGTTTTAGCCTTTCATGTTATTATGATTTCAACTGCTTGTCCTTAATAAATTTAATATATTTAAAGTTATATATATATATATATATATATATATATATATATATATATATATATATATATATATATATTAAGTTGCAAGCTTTAAGTGTCCATATATATTCAATGAACAATTAGTAAGAATGGATTTCCATTCTTGCTATTAAAAGGTGTGAAGTTTGCCTTGACGGCAGTGAGAAATATTGATTACTATACTTATTGTGAATGTTTAGGTGGTTACTGTTTGTTATCTGATTACATCATTATCCCAGATTAGCTTTAGGCACTATTTCACTTATTATTTCTAAATAATACATAGGCAATTTAAAAGTATTGCAGTAAGTAATGTTATAACTGACTATTTATTAGTCTGCATTACAGTGACATGTTTATTTCATGTTTAAAGAGGTTTATTTAAACTTCATTGTATAAATATTTCATACTTTGTAGTCAAGTTGCAAGCTTTAAGTGTCCATATATATATTCAATGGACCATTAGTAAGAATAGATTTCCATACTTGCTATTAACAGGTGGGAAGGTTGCCTTGACAGCAGTGAGAAATATTGATTACTATATTTACTGTGAATGTTTTGGTGGTTACTGGTTGGTATATATATATATATATATATATATATATATATATATATATATATATATATATATATATATATATATATATATATATATATATATATATATAGATAGATAGATAGATAGATAGATAGATAGATAGATAGATAGATAGATAGATAGATAGATAGATAGATAGATAGATAGATAGATAGATAGATAGATAGATAGATAGATAGATAGATAGATAGATATAATTAAGAGCATGCTAATTAGCTCTAAACAAGCTTTTTTTTATTTATGATAAATGCTACTACAAGAGAAGGCATTGAAATCACTTTTATCTTAGATTGTCCCCATTCCCAGACCAGTTTCGACCTATGGGTCTCTTCAGTTAGGAGTTGGGACATTAGATTCAAAAAACCAACTCAAGCAAAGCATTTATCTAAAAGTTAATTGTTAGAAGAAGATCTGAAACTTTTAAACATCTACATGTCTTTAAAGTCAGCTCTCCAACTGAAAAGAATCATATGGACCTGAACTTCATTCAGATACTCCATATATTTTAGCCAAATCCCCAACAGCAAAATAATAATAGTAATAATAAAAAAGTCAGATGTCACTTGACTTATATATAGCTTGCACTTACAAAATTTTCAAAATTAAGAGCATGCTAATTAGCTCTAAACAAGCTTTTTTTATTTATGATAAATGCTACTACAAGAGAAGGCATTCAAGTCATTTTTATCTTAGATGTCTAAAAGTTTCAGAACTTCTTCTAACAATTAACTTTTAGATAAATGGTTTGCTTGAGTTCGTTTTTTTGAATCTAATGTCCCAACTCCTCACTGAAGAGACCCATAGGTCGAAATCTGTCTGGGAATGGGGATAATCTAAGATAAAAATGATTTAAATGCCTTCTCTTGTAGTAGCATTTATCACAAATAAAAAAAGCTTATTTAGTGCTAATTAGCATGCTCTTAATTGTACATATTTGTAAGTGCAAGCTATATATAAGTCATGCGACATCTGACTTTATATATATATATATATATAAATATATATATATATATATATATATATATATATATATATATATATATATATATATATATAATCGCACAGATGAAAAACTTAAAGAAAAATTACTTAAAAGTAAAAGATAGCAATAAAGATGTAAAAATAAATATTAACAAGTTTTTTTTTTATGTCATAGCTTTAGCCAGGAGATGAACCTGCAACAACTGCCTGCAACAAAATGCTTGCTTGCAAGACAGCTGCACTGACCTCTCACCTAACAATGCTGACAAGATTGATGTTTTTGTTCAAAAATAGTGAAATAAAAAAAATGTTAATTAGTTTCAATTTAAAAGTCATGTTTAATGCTTAAAATGCAACCAACAAATGCATGGACCAGAAAGGAAAAACCTTAGGACCAATAAGATCAAAATGTGATCGATCTGGAAAATTCATGATAAAAGAGACAAGAAATTATAAAAGATGAAAAAAATGAATTTAAGAAATTGATTTCACTATTAATATATGAATGACAGCTAACTATATTTTTGACTCCATGATATAGGAGTTTCGCAAGAGATTAATTTTTTCTTCATTTGTGCCAGTGGTGATGGCCTTCCTGACAACAGGTCTTGCAAGAATGGCATGTAGCAGTTGTGTCTCCCAATAAAATTAGATGCAAATAATATAACCAGTGATGAGTTAAAGTCTGGAGGACCCATCAACACCGGATTGGAAGTATGGACATTATCAATATAACTTTTAAATATATTTCATCAATAAGTATTTAATCAGCAAGAAATTACAACTAATAAGCTAATAAGCTAATAATCTTTTCATTTATGTATTATGTTTGCTAATCAATCATTTCCATTTTTAATTTTTTTGGGGGAAGGGGGTGGTTATTTTGTTTGTTAACTAAATTATTAAGTTTAATGTTGGGTGTGAATGGCTGTATAGAATCATTAATTTTGGGTTAAGTCATGCGGGGTTAATTTCAGATTATATGTTTCATAGTTGAGTTGATGCTGGTGGAGGGATGTATGGATGTTTATATTAATGTAGTATGAAGTGCATTAGCATGCATGACACCAATTCCAAATAAATACATGGCCAAGAAGTGTAGGCATCACATTTCAATGGATGGCAATGTATTTCACACACCACTGATCTACTTATACCCTGTGGATTGGGACTATAAGTCAGTGAGGACCGCTCTTCCTCCATATGAAGCATTTCACTTTTTCTATTTTTATATATGATTTTTTTCGCCAAACAGATGCACATTCCTGAACTGTACGAAGATAATTTTTTTAAATAATATCATGCTACAAACACATATTGCTGTTAGCCTGGTTTTCATACTCCACACCCCATTTATATTTTTAGTCATCACTCATAATATCCATCTTGCAATAGCATTATTTATTTGCCATAGAAATTGTTAATAACTCAGTCAGTAATAGACTTCTGGATTAATGGAAAAACAGGTACACCCACACCATCAGTTAGTATGATTTTTTTAATTTATTATTTATTGTACAAAATCTTTCAGTTAAAACAATGTAAAACATATTTTATTTCTTTTATTAATTTGTGTTTGTAACTTAGTGTTTTTTTGTTTCAAAACTTTATTCTTAACATTTTCACAAGCAATAAATTCTTGCATATTGTTAAGCTCATTGTAAAATAAAAAAAGGTGTGGCTAAGTTACAGAACACTTCAGAAAGAAAGGTTTTACAGAAGACTTCAAAAAACAATTTAGAGAAAGTGGAATAATTTTCTAAAAGGGAATACAATAGAACAAGTGAATTTAACAGATTCCTTGCATTCCTCACTATATCTTCAATAAGGAAACTTATATACTACTCATGCATAAAGATCAACATATAATCCTGAAGGACATGTGATATTTTTTTTTTAAAATGGAAAGGTAAACATGCATAGGTACACCAGTTTTCTAACTGTTATAAACTAACAATTTGAATTTCTTTTATTCATAATGCATAGATATTACTTAGAAAAATCACTAATACAAATTTATTACAATGTATTTTTAATAAATAGTGTGACATTGGAATTGTGTATAGTAGTCATAATAATAAGAATTGGAAAACTTATGCTGGACTATGTAATGGAATGTTTGAGTGACTCTTCTTTAATGAATTTCCTATTTTATTGTATAAAAAAAGGCTGAGAGAGAAAAATTATTCATTATAGTATTCTGTATTATCATAATAATTATGTACATTAAATTACCTAACCATTCATACTCATGTAGGAGTGAAGAAATGTGTGACAATAATACTTAATAATTGTTTACCAGAAGGATACAAATGTGGACGATTTAGTAACATTGATTTTGATCATCACCATGTTGGAATTTAGACAAAACAAAGTTTATAAAAAAATAATAATTGGATCCAAATACTTGCAAAAGCTGCTTATAACGTCCATTAGGAAATTGTGGGAACATTGGGAGTTATTGCTGTTCCTTTATGCCAAATTTGTGTTTAACCTGCAGGAATAATATTTGGATTTGTTAATGTTTGTTATTATTCTTATCATTTTAAACTACATGTGTGTTTCTGTTTTTTTAAAGTTTCAAATATGAACTAAAAATATAAAAAAGTAAAAAAAAATTACAAAGGGAACTTTTATTTTAATGAAAGAAAGTTTGATATACATTTTTTCCTTTACCTATAATAGATATATAGATGTATTTACTTATTCAGTTATTTATGTTTATTTTTGACATTAATTTCTATTATTATTATATATTTGTGTATCCAATTTTCTCTAGAATGTCTTGGAGATTTTGATATAAATTATACCAAATTGGTAATATTTCTTTTTTAGTATTATGTTAAAAAAATGGATATTTCCATGCTCATATTATTAGTTCAAATTAAATACTTTATTATTATGCATTGGTTAATAATAATAAATAAACCCAGGGAGATATTTATGCCAGTATGCAGAATAGTGAAACTTACTTGACAGTATTGACTTTAAGTTGAAATTCAATATTTATAATTCTCACAAGTAATAGATTTGCTTAAATTTAATTACTGTTAATATGATATTTTATTGTTTGATATGATTTAGAAATTATGTTATACATGATTGTATGTTCGCATGTGTGTGGACTATTATATATTATTTATTAAAGTCAGATTTATGTCTTTGTTTTTCTATCAGTTTTGGTTTGGTGCCATATCTTAAAGGAAGATGAATTAAGAGTTTGTCTGCTTATAGATTTGTTTATATATATAATGTGTTGAGTACATTTGGATGAAGAAGCGATCAAAGGGATGATTGTTGCTATGTGGATTGAATAATACTCTCCTTGATTACTTACTTGTTAAACCATGGGTGGAAGTATATTTTTTTGTTCGATAGCATATGATGAGATAGCTGTATTACTTAAATGGAGTGGCAAATGTCCCATTTATTGATGATAAGTTGGCTGAGTTCTTCAACATTTGTGTCCTAAAAGTTGGTAGATATTTATTGAAGAATTAAGTTTGAATTTGGAGTTTTGGTTAACTCTCATGTACGTATATGTGAATATTTCTTTATTGTTATTCCCTTTCCTTTTTCCTTTCTATGTAATTATCATCAGATAGTATATGTTTGTTACATCAGATAAATGTTTTATGGATTTCTATAATATGCTTGAAATAAGATTATTAATCTAATGATTAGCTTATTGCACCATCCATATTGTGAGGTTTATTCATTCTGCAAGTAATCTGATAGAAATATAATTCATAAATGTGTTGTGTCTGTGATCTTATAATTGCGCACACATTCGGAAATATGATAAACCTAGAGATATAAAAAAGATCATCGCTGGAATTGTATGTTCTGAGTAACTTGTCAGATTATACCACATATTATCATTATTTCATTCATTATTATTGTTGGTAATTTATCCTCCTGGTATAAATGTAATATTGTATTACAAAATTTCATTTTATTTTAAGGCCTGTTAATAAAATGATTACTTAATTTCATATAACAGATAGATTTGTAAGCATACAGAATTAGTTTAAATGACATTAATTGATTACTTGATATCGTTTTCTTGGTTTATTAAGAGCACAATAGAATTATTTTGAGGTGCTAATTATTTAACTAATTGAAATGTAAATATTATTGACAACACATATATGATGCAGAGCCTTCAATTATTAAGTGTTATTTTGTGTAATTTAAATGTTATTTTGTTGTATCCAAATGTTATTTAGTCCAGTTCATAACCAACACAAGTTACTGGTAAATCATCATCAATGTGTCATAAGAGAATGTGTCTCATAATAAATGTTTTGTTAAAGTAAGACTCCCTATTAATTATTTTATCATGTACATTCGATTGGCCATTTCCACACACGCATATGCTCAACACAATATAATTATAATATTTGTCAATTTCATGGTATGTGCAATCTATCTCAATACAGAATTAATAGATTCAAACATTGTAAATGCCAACAATAGATTATATCTTATTTAAATTTGTATCACTTCTCCAGTTTAATAATATATGCCATTTATTTAAACAATACAGATAGATCCAAACATTGTATAATGCCAAGATGTAATTTTACCTTGTTTAAAATAGATAGTGATGTGGAATAAAAATGTACCCAAACCTTATCATTATCTATCCATTATTTTATTGTAATAGATGTCAATTTCACAATAGTCCTCATTGATTAATAATAATATTATATTAGGATTAACTTATTATTCTGATAGCAGAGCCCTGAGATTAGTTCATCATTTAATAAACATTGATATAGCTGTTCAATCTAAATTAATTGCCAGCAGATTGATTGTCATTGCAGTGATCCCCAAATATATTAGATGAGTGGGATGATTGGTCTAGCATGTAATTGGATGATGAGAGAATTGAATATATCAAGAATTAAATTAATCCACAAATGGCTTCATTTTGATAACTTGGTAAATGCTCATAATACAATTAAGTAAACACTACATAATTGTTGCCTATAAATGCTTCTCTTATCCTCATTTGCATTCTAGATGACCACGATACCCTATAACCCCCAACTGAGCTAAGCTGGAATTAATAGTTCAATAAGAGTCTTATCAATAGATCTAGGTGCAATCTAGATTATAAATTTATTCTATCATGTATAGAATTGGCACCTGGGCATTTATTTGTGCATAAAGGGATATAGGTGAAGAGTGATGAGGTTACAGGATGGTTGAGTGGCAACCAGTGTGGTAGGCTTGATTGATGATGATTATAGTATGGGTGAGTGGTGTGCAAGGTGGTGGCTTGATTAGCGTTTGTTAATTATAGAACAGGTTTTTGGCATATAATATATTGGGCTTAACTGACTGATGATTGGTTGGTTGTCATAGTAGTTTGGATCCCCAGTATGTTAGGTTTGATTGATGGTTAGTTGACCATGTGGGTTAGGTTTTAGAACAAACAACTGTCAAGAAACTTGATTGATTAGTGTGAGAGCTTTAAGTGATTGTTACTATCTATTTGCAGGGATGACAATATTGTTTAGACACTGTCAATTTTTGAAACCTTATGAATGAAATTGACATAATGCTGTGGATGCTGGCCATAATATTTTAATGCATCCAGCACATCATAAAGATAATGAACATATTTGAATTATTTTATCTCTATTGCTAATTTAAACTGATATAATTCGTAGTATAACCATAAATGGATGATGCAAACTCTAGTTGATAGTCCCAGCTATGTTTGGATCGATGTTATCTGATTAAAAATTCGATATTTTTTCTGTGTGTGTAGAAATTGAATGTTATATCGGGAAATAAAACTGAACAGATTGTAAAAAAAATTTTCTGTAGTCTTGAATGCTGATGGTGAGTTTGTATTGTTGATTTGGTGAAAGTTAGAACTGTTAGACCTTATTTTATTTGAGTAGTATATCAATAGATCTTAAAGGACTGTATATAATGGAAGAATTTAGTGTATATGATAGTTTGGTTGGGTCCCAAGAGACACCATCCCCAGAGGTTGTTGCATTGTCCCCTGACCTTGAATTAGGAAATGAAACCATGGATATGTCCAATGTAAAATCTAACAGGATGAGAGATACTTCCCCTAATATCACAGATTGTGACATGCCATTGTGCGTCAAAGTGCTTTTTGCAGAACTAAAGTCAGAAATGAGGTCAGGCTGAAGAGATGATAGAGAGAAGTCATAAGAGATGTTTGCAGAACTAATATCAGACTTGAGATCATATGATGCAAAACCAGAGTCAGAAATTGCAGAAATGAAGTTAAATAGAGAGAAGTCATGAGAGATGTCAAGAGAACTAAAGTCAGAAATGAGATTAAGTGAAATAGAACTAAAGTCAGAAATAAAATTGAGTCAAGAGAAGTCAGAAGAGAGGATGGCTGAAACAAAGTTAAAAATGTCAGAAGTAAACTTGGAAGTGAAATTAGGAATAAAGTTAGAAATGCCAGAAATGAAGCTAGAAAAACAAGAGAAAATTAGAGGTCATGTATTCAAGCCAGAATTGTTAAAAACAAATGTTGAGGATCCACTACAGAAGGTTAAACATATGATAATGACTCAATAGTGCAACTAAATTTTGAAAATAAAAAGATTTATAAAACAGTTGATAGAAATGTTAGTTTAGCCAGTGATGAGCTAAAGGCATATGAAAAATTCATGGAAATAGTTGACCAAGAACCGGAACTAGACAGAAATAAGATTGTAGATATATTTGAAGATATCAAGGAAAATATTGATATAAATGAAGGTATTAATGAATTCGTGGATATAGAAGTAATTTCATTAGGCATGAAGTGTCCAGAAATGTTAAAGAATAAATTATCAAAAGTTAATAATATTGCAGACAATAAATTCAAAAATAAAGATAGAAGTATTGTTTCTGAATGTGTTTTTAATTAATTAGATTGTAACATGAAAATGAATATTCACAGAAAAGTATTATATGAAGGTATTATGTGTGTAATATCTAATATAGAGCATATGATAAAAGTTGTTATTCATGCCAGAAAAGTTGGTACATTGAAGGTCAAATGTAAAATTAAGCTTACAAAGAAATTTGGTGTAAATTTTCAAAAAAAAAGCTATAGTCCAGAAAGATACTTGGGGAAAGCTAAAATTAAATTTAAAAGAGCCAAAAGAGAATTAGTTAATGTGTTTCATCTTAATAAAGTTAATAATAAAGCAAGAAATAGTGAAAAGGCTAGAGGTAAACCCAAGAAAGTCAAGATGAAATCTCTTAGAGAGAAAGTTATCAGAAGAAGAGAAGTAAAGATTACAAACAATAAATGGAAAAATATACTTATAATGCTCACAGTTTAATTACAAACCCTGCAAAAATACAGTAATTAATGGGAGATAGAGGAGCATGAGTGTTCCATAAGCCTAATTTTTCAAGTGTAGACTAACATCAGTATGAAATTTGATATGCTAATAATGTTTGTTGTTGTTTGTCCAATTAATTTTTTTCATAAGGGAGAGGGACTGTGATCTACCAGATTGGCATCTTGAAGAAAGGTGGGAAGTTTACAATGTTCCAACAGAGATCAAGTGTAGCTAATAAAAAAATATGAATTGTACTATAACTTAATGTTTCAAATTTGATTGAAAAGTTATCAGGATCTGAGTATGGTGTGCCAAATATTAAAATTCCTTTGAATGTGTATTCATTAAGTTGATAACCTACTGTTTATTACCATTCCAAGATCTACCTTGTATATGTGGGTGCATGTCCATTCACATAATCTTATGCTCCACACCTCATTTATATTTCTAGTTATCACTAAAAATATCCATCTTGCAATAGCATTATTTATTTGCCATAGAAATTATTAATAACTCAGTCAGTAATAGACTTCTGGATTAATGGAAAAACAGATACACACACACACCATCAGTTAGTATGATTTTTTTTATTTATTATTTATTGTACAAAATCTTTCAGTTAAAAAATGTAAAAATTATTATATTTTTTTATTAATTTGTGTTTGTAACTTACTGGGTTTTTTTTTTCAAAACTCTATTCTTAACATTTTCACAAGCACTATATTCTTGCATATTGTTAAGCTCATTGTAAAATAAAAAAAGGGTGGCTACGTTACAGAACACTTCAGAAAGAAAGGTTTTACAGAAGACTTCAGAAAACAATTTAGAAAAAGTGGTATAATTTTCTAAAAGGGAATACAATAGAACAAGTGAATTGAGCAGTTTCATTGGATTCCTCATTATCTCTTCAATAAGGAAACTTCTTCTATACTACTTAAGCATAAATACCAACATATAATCCTAAGGACACTGGATAATATTTTTTTTTAAATGGAAGGCTAAACGTTCATAGGTACACCAGTTTTCTAACTTTTATCAACTAACTATTTGAATTTATTTTATTCATAATGCATAGATATTGCTTAGAAAAATCACTAATACAAATTTATTACAATGTATTTTTAATAAATAGTGTGGCATTGGAATTGTGTATAGTAGTCATAATAATAATAAGAATTGGAAAACTTATGCTGGACTATGTAATGGAACATTTGAGTGACTCTTCTTTAATGAATTTCCTATTTTATTGTATAAAAAAGTCTGAGACAAAAAATTATTCAGTATAGTACTATACATTATTTTAATAATTATGTATCTTAAATCACCTAACCATTCATACTCATGTAATAATGAAAGAATGTGTGACAATAATACTTGATAATTATTTACCAGAAGGATATTAATGTGGATGATTAAGTAACCTTGATGTTGATCATCATTAAAGATGTATTTTTTTCTTCGAATTTAGACAAAACAAAGTTTATAAAAAATAAGAATTGGATCCAAATACTTGCAAAAGCTGCTTATAACATCCATTAGAAAATCCTTGGAACATTGGTAGTTATTATGATTCCGTTTTGCCAAATTTATGTTTAACCTGCAGGAATAATATTCGTATTTTTTAATGTTTGTTATTCTTCTTATCATTATGAACTATATCTGTGTTTCTGTTTATTTAATGTTTTATGTATGAACTAAAAATATAAAAAAAATTACAAAGGGAACTTTTTATTTTATTGACAGAAGGTTTGATATGCATTTCTTCCTTTGCATATGATAGATATATAGATGTATTTATTTATGTTTATTTTGACATTAATATTTATTATTACTATATATTTGTGTATCAAATTTCCTCTAGAACATCCCGGAGATTTTGGTATAAATTATACCAAAATCGGTAATATTTCTTTTTTGGTATTATGTTAAAAGAAAAATCGATATTCTCATGCTCATATTATTAGTTCAAATTAAATACTTTAATATTATGCATTGGTTAATAATAATAGATAGACACAGAGAGATATTTATTCCAGTATGCAGAATAGTTAAACCTACTTGACAGTATTGACTTTAAGTTGAAATTCAATATTCATAATTCTCACAAGTAATAGATTCGTTTAAATGTAATTATTGTTAATATGAAATGTTATTGTTTGATGTGAATTAGAAATCATGTTATATATGATCGTATGTCTCTGTGTGTGTGCACTATCATAAATTATTTATAACAGTCAGATTTACATATTTATTTTTCTACCGGTTTCGGTTTGGTGCAATATGTTAAAGGAAGATGAAGAATTAAGAATTTGTTTGCTTATAGATTTGTTTATATATGAAATGCATTGAGTACATTTGGATGAAGAAGCGATCGAAGGGAAGATTATTGCTATGTGGATTGGGTAATACTCTCCTTGATTACTTCCTTGTTAAACTGTGGGTGGTAGCGTATTTTCTTGTTTGATAGCATATGATGAGATAGCTGAATTACTTAAATGGAGTGGCAAATGCCCATTTATTGATGATAAGTCGGCTTGGTTCTGCAATATTTGTGTCCTAAAAGTTGGTAGATATTTATTGAATAATTAAGTTTGAATTTGGGGTTTTGGTTAACCCTCATGTGCGTCTATGTGAATATTTATTTATTGTTATTTCCCTCTCATTCTTCATTCTGGCATAATTATCATCAGATAGTATTTGTTAGTTATATCAGATAAATGTTTTACGGATTTCTATAATATGCTTGACATAAGATTATTAATTTAAATAAAAATCAAATGCATGAAACATCCAATTTACTTGTTGTGCATTTTCATCATATACAATGTATTATTAAATGCATGGAAACATTTTTCAGCTTTACTTTTTTTAAAATCTAGTGTATATTTGTGATAATAAAAAGTTTTATTTTATCGAAATATATGAAAGTAATCAGTTTTGCTTTGACAAAAAATAGCATTCATAACGGTTTAAATTTAAAATTACTTGACTGAATATTTTAGCTTGTACTTAACGGTAAACAATTCAAAATTAATTATTAATAGTATATGATCTACATGTATTTTTAAATTTATCTTGAATAAAATTTGTATTTTTATTTTAATACTATAATTTCTTAAGTGTGTTATAACATTGCCATTGTCTTGCATATACCTGCAACAAATTATGATCATGTGTTTAAAATCTAGCAATTGAATGTATTTTTTACATAGATTTAGTAATTTTTTATCTCATAAAATAGATAATTATTTGCATAATTGTTATAATCTTTTCCATCTTTTTTCTTCTTATTGAAAATACTTCAGATTAATGATAACTGCAGTTTAATTTTCCAATAGAATTTTAATTTAAAAATAGTTGACTGAATATTTCAGCTAATATAGGACATAATTTAAAATTATTTTTTATCAGTATAGTATATGACCAAAATTTTAGTTTTACATTGAATGAAATTTGTATTTCTTTTTTTACTATTGTATGTTTTATGTTTTCAATAATGCCCAATTTGGCTGGAACATCTCTTAAACAGATTATAATATTATTATTTAAAATTAAGCAAATACTTTACAGTAAATGATATTATATACTTATATGTAGTGACTTTAATTGCATAAAGACTGAAGTTATTTTTTTCATAATAACTTATAATTACCATAACTGTGTTCATATGTACAAACTCTTCCTAAGTAGTACATAATTATAGATTGTTATTGTTTATAACAGTTTATGTATGCATAGGAAATAATAATTATAAAACCACAAACCACTACATGATCATTATTTCTTATGCATATACAAACTGCTTACACAGAGAATAAACTCTCCATACAGTAGCACCAACAGGGAAAGCCACAGTAACCATATGATGCAAGAATGTTAGTGCATAAAAACCTTATCTAGTGTCATCTTATCCAATATCACCACACTAGTTTCCAGCTTGTGGCTTTCATCAGTATAGAGCCATACTAATCTTTTTGAATCTTACTCTGGATTATATTGATGAAACTACTGTATGGACAGTTTAGCCTCTGTGGCAATATTGATTATATGATATTTTGGTATTTTTACCAAAGTTTTACAATGACTGTATGATGAACATAATTATTGCTGAAGCAGAATACTATTAATAAAAAATACTTAGCTAATGGAAATAATTAAATTATTGGTGCTATTTTAGTACATGATCTCCGACATTTTGAACTTCAAAAATGAGCAAAAACATTGTCTGAGACATCTAAGTGATAAAAAAGTATGTGAAAACATTTAGAACTCAGGTCACGAGAATAATTTGGAAAAAAATACCAGAAGATAAAGTATTTACAACTCCTGTCATGTGACTATAATATCAATAATAAGCAAAAGATATAGAAATCTGGTCAAGCAAAACTTTACAAAATATATCTCAGATCGCATAATAAATAATAATAATAATAAAAAAAAAAACGTAAAAGATTTACAAGTTGGGTCATGCGACTATAATATCAATTAAAAGCAACACATATAGTTCTGAAATTTCATAAAAAAAGCCAAAATATAAATAATTTAGAAATCTGGCAGCACTATATAAAATAGATATGAGATCGCATGATAAAAAAAAAAATATTTTAAATATATAAAAAGCTAACATGCATTAACACAGGTTACAAAAGAAGCCCACATATTTTTAATATATAAAAAGCATCACATATTATTAACATATAAAAAGCATAGACATTTAAAGTATATAAAGAGCTAACATGCATTATTAAATCATGCAAGTTACAAAATTAACACTTAAATTTATAACTTGTAAGCCTGATTTTTGTGAAAATATAAAAAAAATCGATCGAATATATATATATATGACAAATAAAACTTATGAATTTTACAATTAATTATATTTTTGTACCAGAACCCTATTCCCCTCTTTTGCAAAATTTCAGATTCTGTTTCTCATCTCTGCTTAGAAAAAAAAAAAAAAATTGAGAAGCTGGTTCACGTGAGTCATAAGCAAACATAAGAAATGGTGATCACATGATATTTTAAATATCTATGATTTTTATATATTAATAATACATTATGCTTTTTATATGTTAAAAACTTGTGTGCTTTTTTTGTAACCTGCATTAATGCATCAGTTTTTACATTTTTAAAATATTTTTTATTATGCAATTTTCTGATCTATTTTGTACAATTTTGCTTGACCAGATGTCTAATTATTTTATGCTTTGGCTTTTTTCAAATTCGTTCTAATTTTTTTTGCATTTTGGTTTTTTTTTTTATTATGTCATCTTTATCTATTTTGTAAAGTTTTGCATGACCCCATTTCTATATGTTATGCTTTTAATAGATATTATAATCACATGACCTCAGTTCTAAATTTTTTACATGTTGGCTTTTTTTTTTATTATGTGATGTCAGATCTATTTTGAAATGTTTTGCTTGACAAGATTTTTATGTGTGTTGCTTTTAATTCATATTATTGTCATGTGACCTGAATTGTAAATATTTTACATTTTAGCTTTTTTTTTCAAATTAGTCATGTGGTCTGAGTTCTAAAGTTTTTTTTGTTTTCCTGTACTTTTTTATCACTTAGATGTGTGAGATTTTTTTTTTCATATTTGAAATTCAAAATGGTAGAGATCACATACTAAAATAGCACCAACATTTTTTAAAATCAATTTTATTTTAATTAACCATTAAGAATTAATTATTTTTTAATTTGCTAGACATAACATGGAAAAGATTATAAAAGGTGAAGCTAGCTGTCTACACTGAGCCACATTCACTCTTATTATTGTTTTAATTAAAGTAATTTTGCTAAATTACGTATTGGTAAATATATTAAAAATGTAATTTTAAGAAGTCAAAGCAACTGACTGGCATATAAATATCATTAAAAATGTTTATGTACTATTATTTAATGAATAAAATAATAAAAAATCATTGTACTTAATCAAGTGATAATTATACACAGCTTACATAAACTCAGTGGGATATAAATTATATTCCTTACTAAAAATTTGCTTATTGTCTTTAAAATACCCCATAGCAATAAGAAGACATATATAAGGAGCTCAAAAAATTATGTAAGAATGTATTTATTTTTTTTAATAGTAATTAGAAATAACTATGTTTGGCGCTCTAATCTGTTAAACATGTTATCTGATTAATTTATTTAAATGTGCTCCCAGTTTATCACGTTTTCATTATAGGTTTATTAAAGCTAAATAATTTAAATGATTTTTTAATGAAGATATTATTTTGCTCCTTTAAAAATAATCTTGAAACACAATTAGTATTGCATTTTGTTTTGTAAAAGAATTGAATAACTTAAAGAAGTAATTGAAATTTAAAGCTATTCAATTTATATAATATTCATCTCAAGAATTGATATATTGTAGTATGCTACTTATTTCCAAATAAGTAAAATCAAAAATAAAACAATTAAGGTAAAAGAATTTATATTGTATTTAAGCATATAAGCATCTATAATGTCCACTGGGAAATTAATTAATATTCCATTAATGAAATTTAAATATTATGGAAATAAGTATTACTTATAAAATCATGGAATATCTAATAATAAACCTTCTATTCATTGCCTCCACCTGTTTTTACTAAGACCTAAAAAAAGTAAGAAACCAAAAAAGGTGCATTGAACAAATTAAAATTAGTATTAAAAAATTCTGCTTTTAACAGAGCTCAATAATGAAATTTTCTTTTCTTCATTAACATGTTGAAAAGCTTCGGTAGTTAATCACGATTTCATTGGATGACCATCTATTCTTGTATCACTTCTTTTGTTGTCAAGGAGTTTGTTTCTTCTGAATGGACTAAATGTGTTTATTTGTTTTAAAAAAATAATAATGTCTTGCATGCTTAGAAAAAAAAATATTTTCATCACATTAATAGATAAATTTTTATGTTTTAAATAAAATTATGGGTTGAATTCTCATCATGGATTCGACATACCATTAATGCTTTGGTGATTAGCTATTTATTAATAATTAAAAAAGTAATATTTAGTTTCTTATTATTATTATGTTTAGTATTAAATATGATAGTATATTTTATATTGGCATTATATGGGGATAACGGTAACAAACATCAAACATTGTCAACATTATTACTAAATAAATTGTTTTGTGTTCGTAAAAATGATTATTGTCATTTGATCTTATATATGTGTAAATATAAGGTTATATTATGTTATGATGTTTATCATAACCATACTATTTGTTTTGCCATTATTCATTTTATTTTGCAATATGATTATATCTTAGATTAGAGTATCATTAAATTTCAATGCCCTAGAGTTGAGTATATAATGTATATATTGATGTATTTTAGGTATTAGTGCTTCCAGTTATTGTAAATTGCAACAGGAGAATTACAGGCATTTCACCTTGATTATTTTAACCTGGTATGCTTTGTTATTTTCTATATGACACCAATATTTTGTATGGTAATTATATTTAGATTTTCCATGGATAGTTAAACCATTTCATATCCATAAATGCAGATAGAAAGATACCAGGTTTATTGAATCATTTCAATTTATGATATAGTTTATGCCTTGGATGCAAGAAATCTCCAGTTTTTCCCTTTTTACCATATTATTCAATAAAAATAATTCTTCTAAATTATGGAGGTTTTCAATATGATTCTCCACAGGTTTACCTCTAAAGGTCTTAATAGAAATAAACTTACCCATGAGAGAGCCCATATTATTCATGTTTTCATCTAAAACTTCATTAAATTTCCCCAATTCAAGCATCTCAGCAGAACCAGACCCTATTTCATTAACTAACATGTTTTAAAAGTAAGTATTTTCTTTTTAGGATGCTCATCAAATGGACTGGTGGTCATAACCTCATCTTACTTCCTATTTTTCAGATCTGTTAACACTAATCAGCCTTAAAAACAGTCATTCTTTCATAAATAACTCATATTTTGACTCAATTTCCCTAGTATTCCAAATTTCTAACATATACATTGTGTTCTTCCTTTAATTTTGACAGTTCCTGATTAATATCACATTAAAATTTTCCAATATTTTTTAAAGTTTCAACTTTTTGCACCTCTTGGATTTTTTCTTCTAAAGCTAACATCATTCTATCTTATATCTTAGGGCTATTATGGACCATGACTAATTCCAACCTTCTATATTCATCATCCATCTCAGCACATAAATCACTACTATATTGAATATTAATCTACATCTCAGAATTAGTAATTTCCATACCCTCAGTAACTATTTTTAGAGTTTCATATAATCTTGCAATAATACATACTAACTTATTTAACTCTCTATCTTTAAATTCCACTAATTGTCTATGGATTGATTCATCCAATAACTTTGCATTTTGGCTTTTCCTTCTCATTTTCTACCTTTATTATTCTTATGGATTTATCGATAGACTGTTTTAATTTTACTTTTATTTTTCCAGCTGAGTCTACAAGATTATTTTTCAATAACTTCAAAGAATCTTCCACCTTATCTTTAAAACTATTCATTTTTTGTTTAGATTCTGTCATTTCTTCACTTATAGATATTACTGATTCCACCAATTTACTTTCTACCCTTTCTACCTTATTTTGTATCTCTACCATCTTATTTTTTATCAACCTCATTGATTCTGACATATTCATGGCTAATCTATCCATCTTTTTGGATAACTTAGCTGCTAATCTATCCATCTTATTATATAATGAGTACTGCAAATTCACCAAATGCCATGGTAATTTACTCTTATTGCCTTCTGCTGATGTTTAAACCCACTATACCAAATCAAGAGAACCAGCACACACTGTAAGATGTGGAATCAGGAAGCTTCATTTATGTTAGGTATATGCAGGATGCAAAGAAAAGTGATCTTCCACAAATGAAAACCAAATACAGTGCTTAACCCACTTATAGAAACCATAGATTGTGTTTAAACTGCATATGGAATCCAGAGACTGTGCTTAAATTGCATATGAAAACCAGAGACTGTGCTGCACTTAGTTCTAGTGTAACTATTATCCATGACATTATTATTAACACTTAAAATTTTAATACTAGTATTAAACTTAAAATCTTTGTTTGAATTGAATTCATTTCCGAAGCATGCATATTTGGTTTTAAATTTAGAATATCTCTTATGTGTTTTATTTATTTTTTATTTTGTGTTAATAAATTGATGTAAATTATTAGAGTTGTTTATGTCTCTGTCTCTCTCTCTCTCTTTCTCTCCATTTATCCATGTACATGTGTTTCCAGTTTCATGTTTAAGAACTAGCCATGGGTTAAGCGCTTAAAACATGTTAGTGACTTTCCAAAGGCTCTAGTGTAAGTATTGAATGGTGCCCTGGGTTTAAATCTTTTATTAATCATCCCCATGAAGTGTTTCACGATTCATGCAGCTGGAAATTTACATCAGTCTGGAAGGGTGACTGTCAGTTTAATATTTTGTTAAATCTCGGTCTGACTTGGGTATGATTGGTATGTAAATATTAATCATATTTATTTATCTGCTTGAGTAACAGGGTATTTAAATTCATATTAGAGATTGATATGTTTTAAAATATAATTCAATAACCAATAAGCAATTAGATTTGGAATAAATAATAGTATAAAAAATTATTATTGTTTTTTTTTTTATATAAAGGGGTTTACCGATACAATATATATAATTAAGCCAAGATGTGAGCCCTGAAAAATATCACACTGCGTTTAAAAAGTAATGAGAGATCATTGTAAATTTAAAGCATAGCAAATCTTTTGATAAAATATTATGGTGGATATTTAGAAATTTATGCTTAGGTAGTAGAGTTCTTATTGCACTAAAAAGTATTTTCCATTTACCAGATCAAAAGCAACTTGACCATTTGTTTTCTTTCACATCAGAACTGATTCTTGATATGCGCAACAGTTTTTAACTAAATAATAGAAAAGAGGAAAGCTTCAAAAGCAGAAGATTATATGTTTTTTTTTTTTATAATAATTTTTACAAACAGTTTTTGAACTATACCTAAATAAGGTGCTGGATATTTACTGAGAAACAAGGAGAATCTGATATTTTGGTGGAAAAGTTGGGTAAATAATGTTCACTTGAATAGAATTGATTCTAACATTCAATTAGAATAGGAATGACTATATAATTTAGGTTCTTGTAACAATAATCAGGAATAAGAGAGCCCCCTAATTAATTATGTGGACATAAGTATATGATTTATTCAAGTGTTTGTTACTCTGAATCATAATTATTTTGAGGAAGTTTTCTATGATGATTCAATGACCACATTAATGCTAGATGAGTGCATTATCCTAGAACAATATAGGAATATCAAAGCAGTAATGAGTTCATTCAGTATAATTTAGTTGTTCTTGTTAACTTTGATAGATTTGGGATTCAGTTTCTAAATATAAATGCCATAGCATTTTAGATATAAAAATCAGTTGCCTAATTGCCTCGTTTTATTACTTATGATAAGGGATCTTGTACAGTTATCTTTATACTGTTATTTTACAAAAATATTTTACCGACTAAAAATTATGTTATTAGATTCCGTATTTCGAAGAGATATTCTCCAACTGTTAAACTTTTTTGGAATGATTATAACTTTATAAACTAGTGTTTTATATTGATATGTGTTATATATAAGAGTTATTTAAACATGGTCAGAAAAATAGATGCTGAAAAGATATTGAAGTCTTGAGATTGCTATGTTAGACAGAAAGTAGATCAATGAATGAATATATTTGGCCTCTAGCAAACGATATAGAATTTGGAGTGTAAAGAGGCAATAAAAGTAGCAAGCATAGTTGACTGAGCAGGACTTTCAAATGATATAGTATCTTATTGTAAAAACAATTATCTACCACAAGTAATGATTATGTCAGCTTATGTAAGATTTTTTCTTGAACAATGAAAATGATTTTTACAACGACTTGTTGTTTTTTTGTTTTTTTTAGAATTATTATGTTACTATATGATATTATAGCTGTGACTTAAAGATACAAAAATGGAAGATTGCATTAACTTTTATCACTATAACTTTTAATCTTGACAGTGAAAATTTCATACTCATTAGAAAGTTTATACTTTATGTCGGGCTAATGTTGATTTTAAATACAAATGTACACTTACTATTTATGTTATTAGCAGTTTTCAGTTTGGTTAATATAAATTTGTTATTTTTGCAAAATATCACAATGGTGATTTCTAAAAATGGACTTAGCTATAACATAGTATTTTATAAGTTATTCAATGGATTTTAATATCCAGCAAAATGTTCTTTTTTGAATTGTTAAAGTAGACACTTCTTGCTAGCACGTTTGGTGATGCAGGCAGATATATTAGGTCTCTAAACATTTTCATAAACAAAGAAGTTAATTTTCAAGCTGGTTTTATTTTTAGTTTTGGAAAAGTTTTAGTATATGTGATATATTGATTGATAGATAGAACTGAAATTAGTATGTCATTTTTATTTCAGACCATAGCTTAGCTATGAAAGAATGTCATAATTGAATTTTGTAACTAGTTTTTAAAATTTCAAACTTTAGATGATATATCTGTCAAAGAGTTACTATAACTTAATTCTTGATTAATTTGTGTTTCAGTAAATGCAGGATAAATATTATCCTTGATATGTTTTTGCTTATATGATAACTTTTATCCATGTTGAGCAGACTGATGTTGGAGATTACATTTGCCCATAAAATAATCTTATTCACATTAATACATAAGTGCCGTACCTTGTCTACTTTGATACAATTATGAAAATATACAGCACTACACTGAGGGTCAATATAGTAATTAAATCATACTGTGTCAGTGGTGAAAAACTGCTTTTAACTAAAAAAAAAAGTGAAATGGTGCTAAAATTTAAAAAATTTTTGTAGTTGATCTAAAACCTTATGTTAGAGTTATACATGTTAATTGGGAATTTTATAAGCATTTAGTATTAGTATTATATTTGATGAAATATTTAATGCATGAAAGGGGGGTTGGATGTAAATTTGTTTTATTTATTTCTAGAATAGTGTTTGGTATTTGTTTAGATGGTTTTCTGATCTGTTTATTCATTGGCATATCCATCCATGTGTAAGTAATATAATCAGTGAAATATGTTTAACCCATAGCCATATCAGTTATATTTTAATCAGGATAAGTCAGTATTCATATAGCAGCATATGTGTATGCACATAAGTATGTATCATCTTCCAATTTCATTTTGCATATTTAATTATAGAATAGAATTACACACTTTACAATAAAACATATATAATTACAGCAAATATTTCTAATAACAGTGTAAATATATTTTGAGTGATTAATAGATATCTGGATTGGTGAATTATTTGACAAACTAAATTTTCTTATCAACTACTTTATTTACTAATGAAGTAATATTTATTTATTTCAAAAGTCTAAAAAGTTATTTTTTTATTTGTTTTATTCAGTTTGATTTAATTTAGAAAATCAAAATGATTTTTTTTCCAAGAAAATATTTGTTCTTTAATTTACTGAGAACAAAAGATTGAGATAAACTTTGGAGGATAGAGTGACTTCTTGATTGATGGAAAGGAAATGTATTTAAGGGATAGTTAGAAAAAGATAATTATCCATTCAGTCATTCATTTAATACCATCCATTATATTTGTCATTCTACTTCTGCCATTTCTTCTTTTTGCATTTTTTAAAAATCTCTTCCAGAAATCAAGGCAGTTAAATTCCAAAGTGTAAATTTTTAAACATTATTTTCTTTATAAAATTTAGTGTGGAAATTCTGGATATCAGAGAGCTTTAATGAAGGATGTTAGACTAATTTATACAAAAGGTATATTTTCTTCATTTTCTCCACTCAGTTTAACTTTAAATTAACTCTAGGGTTCTAAAATGTATTTATATGCTGGTAATTTTCATCTACTTTGTTTACTTATATCTTTTATTATTATTAAGGAAAAAATGAAATTACTGGAACTTTATAATCTTTTAAGGAAATTTATGCAGGACTGTTTACCAAAACCTACCATAGACTCTACATTTAAATTCTTGTCTAATTATTTAAAAGTTAAGTTTAAATTGAGAAGATGCATATATAATTTATTGTGCTACATTTTGGACTACTATGTGATAATAATTGTGCTTATTATTATTAATGCTTATAAAATACTTTATTAAAAAGTGAATGTGTGGCTTACAAATAATTAACTAATTTCTAATGTTTATTTAATGTGTACATATTTAAGTCAAGTAGAAGGAGATTAATATTATATATTTCTTGTTCTTCTTGGTATGTGGACTTATTATAAAAGAAAGATGTCATTGCTCAAGTAATTGTAGATTTTACATTAGTAATTAATTAGCAACAGACCAAAATGTTATATTTGTGCTGACTTATGAAGTTTATGGGAAGTCAATATTTTTTGAAAACCTGCTAAAGTTACTTCTAAATAAGTGAAAAAAAAAATCCAGAAATAATTAAATGATAAATATAAAATAAATACATAGCTGAAACTATCTATCTATATCTCCATCATTATTATAAAAAAAAATATTTGCGTGTCATATTAGTCAGCTCAGTTAGCTGTTGTTAAGAACATTTGAGATTGCTAAATTAAATCTAAGTTGTGAATGTTTATCCTATAGGAATTTGTCTCAATGTTTACTAACACATACTCATTTGAAATCATCACCATTGTCTTTGCATCATTCAGGAATGTTTATGTTTAAAAAAACCTTTGCAAGTGAGTTTTTTTTAAGTTAAAAGGAGAATGACTTTTTTCTTTTGCTTGTTGCTATTGATATGCCCCAGAAAGATAGACAGGTTTATTATTATGCATTTTCTTATTTAATTTATGTTATTTCCTTGACTTCAAGAATGTCTCAGATAAGTGTATTGCAAGTTGTAATACAATGGTAAATGATTATTATTTTAAATAGAATTTGTTATGTAGGTTATATGTACGTTTGGGTGCTTTATTGAATAGAGGTATAGTTTTTATTCATTTATTAAATGTCTCAAAGTGTGCAATTAGCTTAGAGAATAACAAATGTATGAAAGATATATATTGCTATCAGAAATGTTGAAATTCATTGACAGTAACTACTGTCATTTAAAAAGTTTAAAACAGCTAATATTTGGTCACAAACTTAAAGTTTTATTTTCAGTTTACCATTTACTTTACCATAATATTCACATATTATATAATTTGAAGTTGTTTTCATGCTTTTATTTATATTATGTTTGTCTGACTTATGCAGTTATTTCATATAATTAGTAAATATTCAGTTTTATGACTGTTTTTCTCTCTGTTAATTTCAGATAATGCCATATGCTAAAATAATCGATAGAAATTAATGACCTATCTGTATGTGTATTTATTTTACAATGTACAGAATGCAAAGTTTTAAATATCTGTGAGAAAGAAAGTTATTTCTGATATGTTCTATGCTGATTGGGATTGAGAACTCTCTCCCTTAATATATTTAAGTATTTTCCATGAGTGTAGTATTCATAGATTGTGTATGTATGTATTATAAAAATGATATTTTATGAAGTTGAGTAGTATATGTCCCCTTTAGGCTGGTGGTGAGACTGAGTTTCACACCAATAGTTTAATCATAGTTAGGTAGGGATTCATTATTTCTCATTAGATTTATTAGCTAAAAAGCTTGTTTACTCCTCATGTGCTTAAAATTTTTATTGAATGTTTATCATAGAATTATAGGTATTTGTATTGTAGTTGGTGGATAAATAAATTGTAAGATTAAATTCTGTATGGAATATTAAATTGGAAATAGTGTTGTATTTGTTAGTTGGTCTATGGCATTATCCATATTATAATACTTATTTAGTAATTCATAAGTAAACTAACAAGATGTAAATACATTGATTTTGCCTTAATTATAGCATAAGATGTGACACACATGTATTGCAAATAATCTTGCAAACATGAAAGTATAATACTGTCAAATTTATACATCGGAAATTAAATATCATGTTAATTTACCACAAGCTTTAAATCATCAAATCATCAGAATGATTACTTTTATTTGGAATTTACGAAAAGTATAGATATTTAAAAGAATTATTTGATTGAGTTATTTAAGGTTACTCACTTGACAGCCAAAATTACTAATTTGTTTTATCCCAATAATTAGTAGTATGACCTCTCCAACTTGTATATTTGTGCCCATAATATGATATTTAATTAGCCTGTGTTGTTTGATAAAAATAAAAAAGATTTTAGAGTTAATTAGCAGCCTAAATATATTCAAAGTTAGAATACGGGGGCATTTTTTTATTTGTTACTTCATGTCTTGTAAACGTCTAGTCAATAAATGATAAAAAAAAACTGTAATAAAAGAGATATCAAAACCAGAGTAGTAAATATTTGTGTAAAATTTAGGAATTAGGACAAATAGTCCCAATGTGCACTAATTATATCTATTTTAATTGCAAATGTAAATAAATGCTTTATTTATTATTTAAAACTTTGTCTCCAATTGTTCATATATCCATTCGTATTCTAATTTACACATTCTACATATCTATTACAACATAAATGCCCTACTTTGCAAATTGGATAATACACATACTGAAATCTGATAATATTGTTCTCTTGATCCAAACATTATATGAAATACTTTACTATTTTGTAAATTTATGAAGAAGGTTGCATACTTAGTTATTATTTAGACAATGATGTGAGATTAGAAGATACCATATTTCCTTAATTATCTAATTGCTAGTCCAGGGAAACATCACCCAATTCATTCCATTATTATTATTTTTTTATTATTATTATTACAATAGTTATAAGTTATAGTGTAATACAATTTATTTAATCAAATAATATTAAAGATTCCTGAGATCTGATTTTGCAGTACCAAATTAATACCAATCTATCTATTTAGATTAAGATGTGCTAGATAATGGAGTTATTCAATATCATGTTTTTGTTGTTAAAGTTATATTGTAGTTAATCTATGAGTATATTTAGATGATGGAATAGATCAAATATAAATTATAGTTTATTTTGCTTGAATAAATAAAACTTTATTGATTTTTATCATTTGGTCGAATAACAAATGAAGCATGTATTTTATTTTAATCATCAATAGTATTTCTTCCTTTATTTATTTATATTCTATAGATTCTTAACTTTATATAACCCTCCACTGAGCTAAGCTATAAGTCAGCCATAAATAGAAGTCTCAATACAAATTTAAAGCAATATAAAATTTTTAACTTATTCTATTCATTAATAGAATTGGCACCGTGGGCATTTGCTCATATAATGTGTAGAATTGGTGTTGAGTGGGGGGGTTATATATATATATATATATATATATATATATATATATATATATATATATCCTCATAAAAATATGAGAAAGAGGGTAACCCAATTTAATTTTAATGTGAGTGACCATGAGTTATTCGGAAGTTCAAATGATATAAATGGAATAAGTTTACTTGACATACTTATTACTTGAATCACATTATCTGTAGAACTACTTGTGTAAAATCATGTGGAGCACATGTGATACAGCTATAGGTAATTAGATTTGATTCTTTTGTTATGTAGTATTTTTCTTTTTATATATTTAGATGTTTAATGATGGTATTTTTTCTTCTTGCTGTTGTTTTGACAAATAATATAATTCTATAATTATAAAATTTTGCAGAGAATAAAGCTGACACTGTTTAGTCATGTCATGTTAAATAGTCAGGTAGGGAATGAAAGACAAAGTATTGGTTGATTGTTATGATTAATGTGGTGAGGTGAAGTACTATTGCAAACAACTTGCATTAGTAGCAAAAATTATATTTGTTGTTTTATGCTTTGTTCTGATGGAGCTGAAATCTATATATTCTACATTATTGTATATTAATAAGTACTGAATCTTATATCTGTTTCTTCAGGATTATTTTTATATTTTTGCTTTATTAGAGAGAATTATGTTGTATTAATGGTAACTAAAGCATCATTATAATTAAGATATGATACAAACTTATATTGTCATTGTTAGCTTCCTTTACAAGAACAAAAAATTGGTCATTCGATATTCTTGAATATTTTCCATCTGTTTACTCCTTTAGCATTTTTTCTGGGTTACTTCAACCAGGGAAGTTTGTTCTGAGATTGATATAATAGTTTTTCAACTATTCGTGTCAGCGATATTTAGCTTTTGTAAAATTTGTATTTTCACTATTTTTTTTTTCACACAGTGAAAGGTTATCATGCTTGTTTTTATGTTGTTGTTGCCCTATTCACTGCATAAGGTTTAATAATTATTTATTGTCGATTATTGAATTTTTCATTCACGCTCTGAAATTATAAAAATAATACACCAGAATTTACAATTTTTTTTTAGCTACTAACATGTTTTAAGAAATAATAATAGCTGATTCTTATTTAATGTGAAAGTTTTAATCGACAAAGATACAAATATACTTTATTTATAGCTAGTGACAAATTAATTGCATAACACTGACAAATATATTAGCTTATTCTGTAATTAGTTTACTTTGTCTTTTGAGATTACATATGCATATAATATGTATTGTATATAAATATTTAACAAAATGTTTATATATATATATATATATATATATATATATATATTATGTAATAGTATTATATATATATATATATATATATATATATATATATAATACTATTACATGGTGATGAAGTTTCTGTATAATTGAAATATATGGAAATATCAAATTAATGTTGCTTTCTGGCATCATGTGAATATCAATCCTCTAGAATAACTTATGGTGTTTTATGATTTGCCCAAAATACAACAAAGATTTTTATTTTATTTTCAGTCATTAAAAAGAATTGATGGGGAACTAACCGTTTTTTCTTAATTTTAATAAGATATATTGAATTTATAATTAATAAAAACAAAAATAATATTAAATATAAATATAATACTTAATACACATCTTGAAAATGATATAAAAATAGCATTTATTTTAAAACTAAAAATAACAGTTTGAACTGCTTTTTACCGTCACTTTCTAAAACTTCTACTTTTTCAATAAGCCATATAGTTCTGTCATATTTACAGGCAAAAATACAATCGGACTCCATTGACAAAAGTGTAATGTTTAAACTTAGATGACTTTCATATCTTGTTTCAACAGCTCGAAACTGATATAGATTGTCTAACTCAAATGATAGTTTTGGGAAGATCATGCTGGTGCCAATTGTTAAATCTTCTCCACCATCATGTAAATAATATTTTTGCCACATAATAAAAGGGTAACCGACTCCTTCAAAGCAATGCAGTGATATTGTTTCTCCTTCAATATAATAGTTTGCTATCAATTTGGCTAAAAAAAAAATTATACTTTTAACACAAGTAGAGATACCAATTTATTCAATCTACCTTAGTTTTATTCACTTATTAATTTTTGTGAATTAAAAATAATTTTGTTTTGGCATAATTGATAAAAAAAATTCAAAATAGTATAAAAAATATAACCCAAATTTTATTATAATTTACGTAATAGTTATCTATCTATCTATCTATCTATCTATCTATCTATCTATCTATCTATCTATCTATCTATCTATCTATCTATCTATCTATCTATCTATCTATCTATCTATCTATCTATCTATCTATCTGTCTGTATATCTATCTATCTATCTATCTATCTATCTATCTATCTATCTATCTATCTATCTATCTATCTATATATATATATATATATATATAGATAGATATATATATAGATATATAGATATATATATATATATATATATCTATTTATCTATCTGTCTATCTAACTATTTATCTATCTATTTATCTACCTATGCATCCATATATTTATTTGCCTATCTATTTATCTATCTACCTATCTATATTGTAATAAATGTGGCTTGACTAAAATAGATTTCATAATATTTTCCAATTTAAGAACAAAACTGTGACTTTTCTGTATTTGCACATTCTATTGTATTGACTTTTTTTCGTATTTGATCAATTCCTTAAATACAATTAAGTATTGACACATATTATAAAAGATTATTTAGATATTTCAAACAAGAGTTAAAATCTATAGTAATTTTATTAAGTACTTAAATCTTGCCATTAGCAGGCATTTACTATACGAATCATCGTTTTTGTTTGTCCGCATGTACAAATTGTACATGTTAAAGATTATTAAATTTCATTTTTGAAGCTTGTAACTGACTAATAATGAATATATTAACGAGACTTCAGTAATATTTAAAATGATCAACTACAAATAAATTGATTTCTAAATACATTTTTTGTTTGTTATAAAATGATAAATGGATTTTTTTTTAAAAAATTATATCTTGAATTATTGATTAATCTGATTTACTTAATATCTTTTTATACATTTTTATGAAGTAATTTATTGTCCAAATAACTGTTGGAGGAATATATTGAAGCAGTCAATCTGAAATTTCAGATTGAGCTTCACTTCCCATTAAATATCTCATCAGACTAGGTTCAAACACTATTTCCATGCGGATACACACACCTATATATTCCAAAATATTTCCCCCTTCTTTATAAATTTAATATATCAATCCTTTAGTTGTTTAGGAAAGAAAAAAATAGTCAATATACTGTACAATTCACTAATGGAAAATTTATTTATTACAAAATGGTTTCTAAAAGTTAGAAATATATTCTAAAACAATTGATTGAGAATTTTCTCCTGGATTGAATTTTTCTTAAAATTTAAAAAACAAAAGCATACATTCTGTTTGTCACTATATGATAGAGATGGTATTTCATAGCTTCTCAGGTTATGTATTTAAAAGCATTCCTGAAACATTGCTAGAAGTATAAACCAGGCTTGAATTTAAAACATAAGGGTTCAGTGTTATATTTTTGATTGTGTTGCTAAACTAAACAATGCCATTCAAATTTTTAATAAAATGTTTGCAGAATAGAGAGAAGAGATGCACCTTTCCTGGTCATTCCAGAATCATCTCTCACAGTGATGCCACCATATGCTTATAAATATATGAACTGTTATAGTATTCTTGAAGAATGAAGCATGGAACAGTGCTATGTGACCTATGTAGAACCAAATGAAATATAGAGAGGCCTCAAGATGATCAGCATTGGAAGGTTGTGGACCCATTATTCAAGCAAGAAAACAACTAGAGAAGGAGGTAATTGTGTAATGCCACCTCAATTAATTTATAATGTATTTTTAATAATTTAAAACTTCTCTTACCTGTAGATATGCTAATGACTAATAACTTGTAAGTTGATCTAACACAAGGTTTAGGCCAGTGCATAGAATCTATCATTATATTATATTAGTCTATTATTTTTTCTGACTCTTTATAAACTTACAAAATAATATTTTTAGTATGTCTCATAAATTTACATTTTTTTTTTCTGCTTTCATATGGTAATTATTATTTTTAATTTATTTAATATTATATGTATATTTTTCTGTATTATCTTAAATCAAAAGTTAATATACCAATAATAACCCCAACTTTTTGAGTACCTTTATTTCAGTTCATCTATCAGTCATTACAGGGGAGCACTAGTCAATTAATGATATTTTAATCGCAGAAGCTTGCAAGGTTGGAGATATTTAGAAAATATGTTCTTATTATATATTAACAAAAGGGAGAAAATAAATCCACTCTTCCATGTAAACATTATTCTAAAAGTAATTTACATTAGTATTATTATAAAATCATTAACATTATTTAAATTTATGAAATTTACATTTCTTTAAGTTATTTAAACACAAGTTATTACCTTCATTTGATTTTAATGACCATTGCCTATTGATTGTATATCATATTCAATATATTGTAACATTTTTCACATTTTTCTAATTTCTGGTAGGCCTTTTTACACACTATGAAGTGAAAGTTAATCAAACTATGAAGATGGAAAATATAAATATTTCGGTCATATTTCTAAAAACATAGTTATATTTCCTGATTAACTGACCTACTAATTATTGCAACTTATGGTGCTTGTGGAATCAGCTTTTTTATTTGTTTTAAAAAAAAATCATCCGCACATCATCGTGTTGCACATCGTAAATTTAGAAGAAAATAATTTTAAAGATCAGGATTATGATTCCCCATAACTTAGTTATTTTTCAGAGAATATTATACCCGGGGCTTAGTCAATAACTATTAAATAGAATGGCAAAGATAATTTCTTTAATTAAATATTACTTAATTAACATTCACAAAATCTAATATTCAAATTAGAATGCACAAAGAAAGTGCTAAATTAATACTTAATTGTTTATTAAAATCTATTTAAAATATTTATGCAAGTATTAGTAAAGAAAAAAATTGGAAAAGAAAAACATATATTAATCCAAATGTTATTAATCAGATGAAAGTTCTTGTTCCATTTAAATTCTTCTAGCTAGTTCCTTTAAACATTGAAAATTAGTCACTATTGGTATGATCACTCATGGTTAATGTTAATTGGCCAATAATTAAAGTCACAAATTGGGAGTAAATAATCTTAACTTACCGGTAAGCTTGTATCAGTTCTATAATATACTTGTCTTCCTTTGGGATCTCAAGTTCCTTGACATTTAATTGATCTCTCCGACTGGCTTCTTCACATGTCTGGCATGTTCCACAGCTGGCTGAAGTAGCTTGGTTGTGATGACCTCTTCATTGCAAAATACAGTGTTCAAAAGACTTTGTTTCCATTCTTGCATGATGACTTTGTTCAGCAAGTGAGTACTGTTAATGTGCAGTTGCATTTCACTGCAACAGGTCACACTCACAGAAACCTCCAACTCTAAGAACACATAAACAAAAAACAAGAGAACAGACCTAGATTGAAGTTGTCCTATTCTTTTTATACCTCAATCCAGTTTTTAAACTTCTGCAAATGTTATTATTATCATGATCCTTAGGTTTATAATCGTATCTATTTTTTTTTCTTTTTTTTTTTTTTGGTACAAAATTTTTTTGTAAATTATTTCTGCCATGTTTAATCAATGTACCAAATGTGTTCTTGATCATAATCTTTGTACTTTTGTAATTCTTTTTGTTTATCTGAATTAGTAAACTGCATACCTTTCTTTATTCTTTCCAATTTCAATTTTATTAAACTATGGATAAATAATTCAAACCCAAAAAAATCAACTCTCATTGTACGTTTTTTTTTTAAAAAAAAAAAAATTACACTAACTAAAAAAATCAAAATAGTGTTTTTAATAAGATTTTTAAATTTACTTTTAAATATCTTAAATGCCAATAAATTTGGCCCATCTATTTGTAGATGGTACAATATCATCTGTTCCCACACACAAGAATAAAATATAATTTGAAATTTTATTCGTTATAAGATTAAAAGTTTAACTTTTGTTTGTATTAGCATTTTGTTATATTTTTGTAGACTCATCCACAAGTGGCATGTGGGTTTAAAGCCCACTTTTAGCATCTAACATGGTGGGAATGATTTGCACATTGACCTGTGTCCTTTACACTCAATGTAAAACTAACAAAAAGAAGCCCAATTCTAAGCACATACAAGCATTTTTCATTCTTGTGAGACTTATTAGCTCATGGTACTTGGTCTGCCCTCCAATTTCTCAGGAACCTGATCTTATTAGATTCATGGCATTTAAGGATGGTGTTATGTCACCTAATATATATATATATATATATATATATATATAAACTCAGGGCTATGCTTTTTCCCTTCTCCAGTATCCACCTACCCAGTCAATGCTGTGAATTAAAATATACATCAGCTGTAATTTGTATTTTTTTTTCTGGAAGTCATATTTAAAAAACTTTATATTTGTAAAATCAGGGTTTAAAGTTGTATCACAAGTAGTGGTTTGTTTCAAAGCCTCATGTTGGGAAGCCATTGTAACATTGTTCACATTTTGCTAGTTTCTGATTGGCCTTTTTTTTACACACTATGAAGTGAAAGTTAATCAAGCTATGAAGATGGAAAATATAAAAATTTTGTTCATATTTCTAAAAACATAGCTATATTTCTTGATTAACCTTTTAACCGCTAATTATATTATTGATTGTATGAGGTAAAAATCAAATCTTTTAATTGGCCAACTCACAAACTGAAGACAAAGCCTATTGTTAAAACATATTCGTCTATAATATTAAATTCAACTCAGATACGTTTATAAAAAGTATATTACTAATTTTTCAGGTTATGAAGAGAACGAAAGTTCTTTAAAAAATAAATTGCTACTTATTTATTCTAAAATATTCAATTTCGGCAACATAAAAGCTATAATATAAACAAAAAGGTCGACTTTTATGTTATAGAAAAGTAAATATTTCTTTTTACTAAATCTTAAATATTTTTACTAAAATCTTCAATATTTTTCCAAAATAATTTTGTTTTTTTAGTATTCTCTCTGAAAATCATTTGTAATTACTCAATATATACTTAATATTCTTTAAAATTATATTCGAAATGAAAATCTCAGTGTTTTTCTTTATTTTCTTTGATCAGGCGGTTTCTTTGTTCTTTCCAGCCAATCAGAATGTATTTTTTGGCTGAGAGCATAGTAACAACCAATCACAACTAATGTTCTTTCTTTGTTTAGGTTTAAATGCGTTTTTTTTTATTTTTTACTTGTAAAATAATTTGGAAGAGGGCACCATCTTACAGAACTTTTAAAAACCTAATCAATACCTGTCAAACAAATATTTTAGCATAAGAACTGGCAGAGTTAGAGTGACGTCAGATGTCGACGAGGAGCCTCGTAAGAGACGGTTGAAGTATTAACCGGCCTACTAATTATTGTGACTTATGTTGCTGGCAGAATCAGCTTTTTTATTTGTTTTAACAAGAATGTTAGGATTCATACAATAATTCACTAGAATCTGTCATGTTACACATCGTAAATTTAGAAGAAAATAATTTTAAGAATCAGGATTATGATTCCTCATAACTTAGGTTTTTCAGAGAATATTACTCCTTGGGCTTAGTCAATAATTATTAAATAAAATGGCAAAGGTAATTTCTTTAATTAAATATTAGTTAACTAACATTCACAACATCTAATATTTAAATTAAGAATAAACAAAGAGAGTGCTAAATTAATACTAAATATTTTATTAAAATCTATTTTAAATATTTATGCAACAATTAGTAAAGAAAATAATAGAAAAGAAAAACATACATTAATCCAAATGTTATTAATCAGATGAAAAGTCTTGTTTGATTTAAATTCTTCTAGCTAGTTCTTTTAAACTTCGAAAATTAATCACTATTGATATGATCATTCATAGTTTCCATTAATTGTTCAATAATTAAAGTCACAAATTGGCAGTAAATAATCTCAACTTACGGATAAGCTTGTATCAGTTCTTATAATATACTTGTCTTCCTTTAGGAACCCATGATTCTTGATATTTAATTGATCTTTTCTGCCAGCATCTTCACATATCTGTTCCTTTTCACAGCTGAAGCAAGAATCTAGGTCGCGATGACCTCATTATTGCAAAAGATAGTGCTCATAGAGCTTTATTTCCATTCTTGCATGATGACTCTGTTCAGAAAGTGAATAGTGTTCCTGTGCTTGCAATGACCTCTTTGTTGCAAAATTTATAAGGCTTCATTTCCATTCTTGCATGGTGACTCTGTTCAGCAAGTGAGTAGTTTTCCTGGGCAGATGCATTTCACTGCAACAGGTCATTCTCATGGAAATCTCCAACTCTAAGAACATCTTAACCAGAAAACAATAGAAAAGACATAGATCGAAATTGGCCTCTTCTTTTTAAACCTCAATCCAGTTTTGAAACTTCTGCACATGTTATTATTATCATGAATATTAGGTTTCTAATCTTATCCATTTAATTTCTTTTTCTGGTACAATGTTCTGTTTTTTTAGTAAATTATTTCCACCATCTTTAATCAATATCTTAAATATGATCTTGTTCACTTTTGGAATTATTTTTGTTTGTCTGGATTAGTAATGTGCATGCCTTTCTTTTAATCTTTCCGATTTCAAATTTTATTAAACTATGGGTAAGTAATTCAAAACAAAAAAAATCAACTCTCATTGTATATTTTTAAAAAAAAAAAAAAAAAAAAATTACACTAACTAAAAAAAATCAAAATTGCATCTTTTAATAAGATCTTTAAATTTACTTTTAAATATCTTAAAGGCCAATATATTTAGGTTATCTATTTATTTGTAGATGACACAATATTATTTGAAATCTGTTAAAGCACACTTCTGATTGCAGACTTTAGCTTTATTTAATGTGTTTACAATTTATATTTATTAAAGAATATTGAAAAAAGGTTTTCATTAATTTAAATTACATTATTTAAATTAAGATTTTATGACTGTTTAGTAACTAGGTCATATCATTATGCATGATACCCCTTTGATATATCCTAGGTTGTAATTTTATAAGGTCAATAATGAACATTTATATAAACGTTGCCAGTATAGGCCTTATTATTCATATTTTAAATTATGCATTGTCATGTGTGAGTATTAGAAGTCTAATCCCATCATCTCTTCATATTTGGTTTCAGAAAGATGGTTCAAGATGACCCCTGGGACTGTGTTTGTTTGGCCTTCTTAATGGTAGCTCTGCAAGGAACCCTGGGACAGCTGCCCATAGAATCTGCATCCAAGTTCTTCTCTTCAAAGAATCTGATTCCACTATCCACTACAGACACGTGGAACAAAATCGGTTTATAATTATATTTATTATAGGATGAAGCACTTCCCCGAATCTAAGAATAAATCAACTCTATGAATCACTATTATGCTGGTCTGTTTTCTTATCATTTTCTATTTATAAAACATATGAATATCTACATATAAGCCATAATGTTATGATCAAAACTGAACCTACTGACTTTCATTTTAATTGATTTCTTTTTCTCATGCATTGTTTATCGACTATATTCTACCTATATTTATAATAAAAGTTTCCCACTATTATCTCTTTTATAAGTTAAAAATTGTCAATTATTTGATTCTCAAATATATAATGAATTAAATGAAATGCACTCAACAATTTACAAAGTAAAATATTGTCAGTGTTTAAAACGATCAAGTGTTGCTATTAATAATTATTCAAGGCTAGTCATCCAATGTTATGTGTACCTGTATATAACATCACTAATACTATTATCTACCTGTGTGTATTTCTATATAGCAGTGCTAATGATGTTTTCTACCAGATATGCACCTTTATATAACAGCCCAAATAATATTGTCAATGTTTTTTGTATATGTATATAATAGCATTAATAATATTTGCTCATAGATACCTGTTATTGGCAGACGAATTAACTACACTAAAATTAATATATTTCAAATATGTGTATATATTGTAATAGTCAAGTTTGTTCATCCACATAACAGAATCAACAGTCCAAGCAATAAGACCAAAGCTGACTAATACAAAATGGGGAGATGTCTAGATTAACCATGCTTCAACTCATTTGCCCATGCTTCAAGACTCGATACCCTATAGATGACATGCTTGAGAGTACATTGGCATAAACTTTCTTTGCAGCTGGTGATAGGTCAGGGAGAAACATGAAACTCAGGATTAAAGAGCACTTATTAAATCGACTAATATAGTATATAATTAACTAATTCAGATTTTATTATTAATGCATAGATTCCTAAATACATTTTTTATAAATAACTAGGGTTGAATTGGATTGAATGAATAACGAGATAGAGAATGAAACGAATTAATTTAACTATATATTTATTTATAATTGATAAATGAAGAATGACAAAATATATAATATTAACATATTAAATGCATGCAGACATTATACTAAATAAGAAGAGGGTTTAAGTAATTTTTCTCTTACATATCAATTATGAAGATGTTTACATAATTAATTGATAAAGCAGTACGTGGTATGGATGGGTTGCTCACCAACATGCATTAGCCAGCATGGTGAGTTTAATGGCTTTTTACCTCTGAGTTTAATATCAAGAAACACCATGGTCTTTCTTCTCAGTGCCTGATATACAATTATGATAGACAAAAATAAAGCATGGCCCTTATTCCCACAAGGCTGTAAAGTCATGAACCAAGGCAATGGTTGGTGGAGGGTGTTAAGAATCCCCTGATTGATGATGACTTTTTATTTAGGTACTTACAACTGCAGATCACTTTCAAGTGAAGCAAGATTGCAAGAATTAGAAGACCTCTCTTATATTAAATGGGACATTATTGGATTTTGTGAAGTTAGAAGAAAAGGTGAAGAGACAATTGATTTAAAAAGTGGACATATACTCTATTATAAAGAGACAAATATTGAAAATACAAGTGGAGTAGGATTCATTATTAATAAAAAGTGGAAGAACAATATTGTGGAGATTGATGAGGTATCAGATAGAGTATCAAGATTAGTTATACACCTTAATAGCAGATACCAAATACAGATAATTCAGGTTTATGCCCCAACAAGTTCTCATAGTGATGAAATAGTAGATTTTTATATGGATGTACAAAAGGCTTTTGATCAGAGGAAACAACATTTTAAAATTGTTATAGGAGACTTTAATGCTAGAATTGGTAAACAAATGGAAGATGAAAGTGCTGTGGGTAATTTTGGTTATGGCAGTAGAAATGAGAAAGGACATAGACTTGTGGAGTTTGCAGAAAAAGAAAAACTTTATATTATGAATTCTATTTTTGAAAAAAATCTTAAAAGTAAATGGACATGGATGTATCCAAATGAAGGTACAGCATAATTGGATTATATTTTGACTAACAGGAAATACATATTTCAAGATTGTAAAGTTCTTAATAAATTTAACACAGGAAGTGATCATTGATTAGTAAGGTGTAAGATACGTGTTAATGTAAAACTAGGGAGTCAAAAATTATTAAGAAAAACAATATTTACAGTTGATATTCCTAATCTTCAGAAACATTCTAAAGAATTTAAATTAGAACTTACAAATCGGTTTCAAGTATTAGTACATTTGGAATATGATTCAGATTTGAATGAAATTAATATGAAAATAACTGATACACTTTTAAAAACTGCAAGAAAGATAGGTGGTAGAAAAAAGCAGAAATTTACCAATAAAATTTCTACTGAGACTAGAGAATTTCAGAAGAAAAGAAGGAATATGAAGATATACAAAAATGATGTATTAAAAAGGATTGGATATCTCGAATTTTGTAAAATGATGCGGAAAAGAGTTGAAAATGATATAAGAAAGTACAACTGTGAACTAGCAAGAAAATCTGTAGAAGAAAATTAAAGTCTCAAGAATGTTAAACAACATTTTGGTATTGGTAGTACATTTATTACTGCAATAAAAAAAAAGATGGAATTATTATTCAAAAGAGAGACGACATCATGAAATTGGTAGAAAATTTTTATCAAGAATTATATAGTAATAAAGAACAAGTACCTTCTCTATCTATTACATCTTCTGAATTTCCCACAATTTTAAATGAAGAAGTGAGACATGCAATTAAATGTATGTAGAAAGGAAAGGCTCCAGGTAATGGTGGAATTATAATTGATGTATTAAAAAAAGTAGATGAAGAAATAGAAATTTTTTTTAATAAAGTTATATACCAAATGTTTAAATGATAAAGATGTACCAGATGATTGCAAGAATGCAGTAATAATATTAATATTTAAAAAAGGTGATAAAGAAGATATTAGAAATCACAGACCTATCAGCCTTTTATCAGTTTTAAATAAAGTTTTTACCAAGATAATTACAACTCGTCTACAGAGAACATTGGATATCCACCAACCAAGAGAACAAGCTGGATTTAAAAGTGGTTTTAGTACAGTAGATCATATCCAGGTATTGAAAGAAGTTATAGAAAAGACAAATGAATATGAGTTGTCATTATGTTTTGGATTTGTAGATTATGAAAAAATATTTGATTCTATAAACATTTCTTCAGTGATCAAAGCATTTGATCATCAAGGTGTAGATCCAGTATATTGTTATATTTTAAAGAATATGTATAAAAATGCAAAAGCAACAATTAGATTACATAATGATAGTAGGAAAATCAACATTTAAAATGGTGTAAGACATAGTGACTATGTATCTCCAAAACTTTTTACAGCAGTGCTGCAAGAAATATTTTGTGGATTAAAATGGGAAGCTAAAGGAGTGAAAGTAAATGGAGATTATTTAAGTCATTTACATTTCACATATGATGTAGTTGTTTTTGCAAATAATGCTTCAGAGCTGCAGGAAATGTTGCAGGAGTTATCAGATGAAAGTAGGAAAGTAGGACTAAAAATAAATGTTAAAAAGACTAAAGTAATGTTTAATCGATTTGCTCAAAATATTAAAATAAAGATTGATTATGATGAATTAGAAGAAGTTAACAGTTACAAATACCTTGGTCAGATTATTAATACAGATGGAAACATAATGAAAGAAATTAATCATAGAATTAAACTTGGTTGGAATGCTTTTGGTAGAAATAACTTGATACTAAAAGAAACTATGCCTATGTGTTTGATAAGGAAGATTTTTAGCCAATGTATTTTACCAGTTTTTACTTATGGATCTGAGACTTGGACACTTAATAGAAGAGCAATACAGAGACTTCAGACCACTCAAAGAAGTATAGAGAGATGTATGTTGAAAGTAACAAGAAGAGATCGATAACGTGCAATGTATGGGTAAGAGAACAAACAGGTGTTGCTGATCTTATTGAAAAAATTAAAAGATTGAAGTGGAGTTGGGCTGGACATATTGCTAGATGAGATGATAATATATGGACATGTCTATAACATTATACAATTCCTATTTTTATAATTGTGGTTATTATTTTATAAATTATTATACTAGACCTTGGTCAATAATTAATTATGGGCATTTTATTATTAATGACATATTATATATAAAGGATGTGCATATAAACCAGCTCAAATAATCTAGATTGAACTTGGCTTTCAAAAAGTAGTTTCAGTCTAATCCTGAATATTATGTTACAATTAGGTAAAGGTGGCTGCTCCAGATTTTTCAACATGCTATGTCACAAAAAAATAATAATAAAATTCACTCTGTAGATGTATTAGTGAATCAAGGGTTCTTGTGACAAATGCTGGTAAACTGGAACCGAAATTAATGCTTCTTGAAAAATGGAACATTTACTTCAAATGATGGGGTGACTTACATGTTAGCCTACCCTTAAACTCAGGGTTCACTAATGCACTATCCTGTAAATGAAGATGTGATGGCTTAACTGTGACTCCATCTTAATAAGAGAAATATGCAGCATCGGCCAAATATGAAATATTTGTATAAGGTATCTCATCTGCCAAGTAATGGAAGTATTACATATTAATATTATTTATACTAGAATGATAGCTCAATTAGCTCAATCAACAGGAGCCAACTCTTAGGTAGGTTTATAATATATATGCACTACTAAAGGGGATAATTATATTATTATTACTTTGTCCTGTTCAATCTATATATGCTATTTGTCATTTAAGTATTATCTAAGGAGGGAAAGTATTTGTAAATGGACTTAGGAAATATATTAACAAGCAAATATATTTAAAAATGTCTTCAAAGCTAGTCTCATACTTATTACAAAATAAATTTAAGATTGAGGGTTATATGATTAAAAGCCACATTAAAAATTGGATCAATATGTAATTAATAATAATAATGAGCACAGACCCAGTCGTTATAATTAACACATAGGATTTCGAAACAGTGCACAAGAAACTAATGTTATGAAAATAATTATATGAAGATATTTAAAATTTCATCTTTTTTAAAATGCTGTTTTGAAGCATTCACATGTAATATAATAAATGTTTAAAAACTAAAATAATCAAAAGACAGAATATAGACACGCCGTGATATATAATTTAGATTAGGAAGAACCTTAATTTCGTTTCTTAATAGAAAAGAAATTACAAGGTAGGCAGGTCATTCATATTACTTTAGAAATGAGAAAATTAAAATAAATTTGAAACATTATTAATTTAACATTAAGAAAGGATTTTAACAATTAATTACATTTAGTTACATTTAGTTCGTTTGACATTTATAGAATTAGAAGTTAAATAAGAGTTACATAGATATCTGTGGTTTTGAAATTAATTTACCAATGATTATTCAGCTGGAGATGTAAGCATTTGAATATCAGGCTTGTTAAGCTGCTTTCTGGACAGGCTTGATCATCTTCTTCTTTCATTAGGCTAGGCTCTAGATTTCTATGGTGGTGTTCTGGTTATGGTAGCATTGGATGGAAATAAAGCCCTGCTATTCTCCTCACGGAGAAACAGCTAAGACTAACTTTTCTCAGCTGGACATTTTAAAAGTAAATCTGGCATAGATTCTGTTGGCATGTACTTTCATAAAATCTGAGTCTGTTTTTCTAAGCATAAAATATAGCCTATTGATATATTTTTCAGTACAAGTGTTTACTCTTTAGGAATTTATTTCACCTCAAAACCCATTAACTCAAAAATTTACTTTAAAACTCTAAGATTATACAATTTGATTTTCAATCTATTATTCAGATTTTTGAGGTGTTATAAATTTCCCTTAAGCTGTTCAATAATGCTGGTCCAGCTGGTTTTACTGTAAGACTGTTTTGTTGTAAACAATTTCAATTAAACCTCATTTTATTAGGTTGATAACCTGCATTAAAAAAATCATACAAAAATAGTCTTAAATAAACCTTGAAAAATGGGACATGGGTGCTATAATTTTGCAGAATTCGCATAAAAGCAAAGTAACAAGGAAGAATTACTTTAAAATTCACACTTAAAAAACAAGCAATTAAAGTATGACTAATAAAAAATTTCAAATATTTGAAAGAAGTTAATACAAGGCATTTTTTTTACGTTTTTATTACTACAGTATTTAATTTTACATTTTTCATACATATTTTAATCATTACCATTAGTGTTCGTTTGTAAACTGGTAAGAAATCAGACTCAATGTAACGTGATGTATTGTAGCTTCTCCTTAAGTGAAGCCAAGAATCTCTCAGCAAAAATGTGCAGAAAAACATGTTAGCCACTTTAATTTTATTTGTGATGTGATGTACAATTAGCATCATTTACTGTCTTATGCTGTGTTAATGGTTTTCTGTTTCTGTATTTAAAAAATGAAATTGCAATGAAAACAAAATAATATACATTATCACTAGAAAGATTATTTCCAGTTTATAAAATCTTTGTTTTTTTTATTTTAAAAATGTAAAACATTATTTATTTCTGTTATATATAACAAAGTACATTTTAAAAGTTTATATTTTTTGAATATTTATTGCGATATTTTTATATGTAAATATAAATCTATTATTATTATTATTATTATTATTATTATTATTATTATTATTATTATTATTATTATTATTATTATTATTATTATTATTATTATTATTATTATTATTATTATTATTATTATTATTATTATTATTATTATTATTATTATTATTATTATTATTATTATTATTATTATTATTATTATTATTATTATTATTATTATTATTATTATTTACATAGAAGCTAAAAATCTAAATATTACTCCAGGCTATATTCACATTACCTGCTAATATAACATTAAATTTTTGAAGAAGAAAAGGGTGCTGATATAGTACATGCTCGGTGGCCATTTTGAATTTGAAATTACCCAAAAACACTGCTGGCACATGCAAGCAATAAATGACATCGATGAGAAACACTCAGTTTTCAAATAAATAAATTGCCTAAGTCACTATAATTAAAAAAGGGTTGTGTGAAGGCAGTACACTTATAAAAAGTGGGGAAAAACATCACATTAAATAGCCTAAGGTGCTACTATCAAAAAAGTGCAGGAAACGAAAATCAAGAAAACATTGAAAATTAAAAAATCCTTTAAGATAAAACAAAAATGCTAATTTATATATATATAGTGATAATCAAACATTGCAATAATAAATCTTAAACAATTAACCTATGTTAAGGCATTTTTAAAAAAAAAAATCGTAAATGATATTTACAAAAACCCTATAAAATATAGTGTCATTAGAAAAATAAATGCAATTTTAAAATGCTCACTCCGGTCTATCAAACATTGCAATAGTAAATCTTAAACAATTAACCTATATTAAGGCATTTAAAAAAAATGTAAATGATATTTACAAAAACCCTTTAAAATATAGCAATCATTTGAAAAATAATAAATGCTATTTTAAAAAGCTCACTCCGGTCTTTCAATGCTATATACAAAATCAGTATTATAATTTTAAAAAAATAATATTTCAAAACTATAATGCTATAAATCAAGCATTGGGTTGTAATGTCATATTAAATAGACAACAGTGATACTATGGAAAATAGTGCAGGAAAAGAAAAAGAAGTGAACATTGAAAATTAAAAAATACTTTAAAATAAACCCAAAATGCTAATGTATATCTCGATGATAATCAAATATTGCAATAGTAAATCTTAAACAATTAACGTGTGTTAAGGCATTTTTTTTTTAAAAAAGGTCATAAAACGTATATATATATATATATATATATATATATATATATATATACGTTTATATGATCCTTTTTATATATATATATATATATATATATATATATATATATATATATAGCGATAATTAGAAAAAATGATAAATGCTGCTATCAAAAGATTACTCTGCTCTTTCAACAGTATATACTAAATCTCAAAAATCAGTATTATAATTTTAAAAAATATATATTTAAAAAGTATATTGCTAAATCTGAAATGGTGGGAACATCAATTTCAACACTATTTTGTAGAGTATCAATAAATAAAAAACCTAATTAACTTATTTTTAAAAATATAATATTTTACATTTTGCTTTGGGATTATCCCTCTAACTAAGAGTTATAATAATAAATCACAAATCTGAATAATAGACATATTAATGCATATTACAGTTAGCATTTATTTAAATAATTTTTACTAATATTTTAAGAATTTTAAAAAATTACCAGCTTTCTGGATTGGATGGATAGTCGTCCGCTCAAGCTAAATTTCGTTCTTCCTAGATCTTTTCATTACTGTAACACCACAAGCCATCAACAAATTATACTTTTAAGATTTAAGTTTATTACTTTAAAGAATATGCCAGTAAAATTAATTTATTCAGGAAATATCCCAGCTTGATATGGTCTCTTTCAAGTTTATTTTTAAAACTGTGTACTTGGATCTCACACAAATTAAACCAGGTATGTGTTTTCAAGAATTAGAGTTTGCAATGAATCTTTGCCTTACTAAGATAAAAATGTTAAGTTAAACTTACAAATTAAAAAAAAAAAACAATTGTAAACCAGTTAATAATCTTTTATGCCTCAAGCCTAACTAGTCATCAAATGCCAAAGAGGGATAAAATTTATTATAAAAAAATTATAATAAATTAATGATTTAAAAATATAATTGCATTGTAACATATTACATGCCACACCTTGTACTCATATATATATATATATATATATATGTGTGTGTGTGTGTGTGTGTGTGTGCCGATACATGTATTACTTTTAAGATTTTACTTTTAATACTTTAAAGAAGACACAAGTAAAATTATTTGGTAATTTATTCTGAAAATATTGCAAAAACAAAAAAGAGACCTGCTTTTCATTAATATTTTTAAAAAAAAGTGAAATGTAAAGGGTGTGGGTTCATGTGATCATATGATTTGAAAATGGGTATAAAAGACGAGTTTCGATACAAAATCTTTGGTCTTTAGTAACCAAATTTTTTGTGCTTTTTTGGAGACATATATTGAATCAGAGATCATTGAATCTTTGGCTCTTAACCATGGCATTGAATTCATTCTATTTTGCCATAATTTCTAGCGAGAATTGGGCTATTACCTTTTTGAAGGATAATAACCTTTTAAATGATGAAGACAGGAAGAGGTCATGTGCAAAATGTGGTAATACCTTGTTAGAAAAAATGGAGGAAAAACTGCAAACTGGAGTGGGTCACTACTATGAGATGCTCAACATGTTATACCACATGATCTATTCATACAGGCAACCCATTTGTTTACTACATGGCTGCAACTGGCAGGGTTAATAGTAGACTGACAGTGTGTCAGATTCTGGAACTAGTTTATATTTTCATTTTAGATATGCCGAAAAGAATGGTGATGAAGATGTCCAGAAAATCATTAAACACAATGGTAGATTGGTTCAATTTTTGCAGGAAAGTCTGTTCCCGAGCCATCAAAAAAAGGGAGAATTAATAGGGACTCCAGAAGAACAATCCAATTTGATAAATCATGATTTGCAGGCTGAAAAAAAATACAATAATGGAAGAATTATGAGTGGTGATCAGCCATCCACTTCCACTGACAAATCCATAACTATAATAAATAAAAGAAACCATGGAGCCCAAATTGATGGACCTTGGGTATTTGGGCTGAAAAAGGGGTTAGATAACTGCTACCTTACTGTTAAATGTAGAGATAAAGCTACTTTGATTCCCATAATTCAAAGTGAATGTGCAGCTGGCTCTGTTATTCACTCAGATGAGTTGCCAGCCTATTCAAACCTCAATTATAGAGGTTTTCAGCATTCAACCATCAACCACCAACAGAACTATGTGAATCTGATGACAGGTGTACATATGCAGTCCATCAAACAATCATGGCTGGAAGTGAAATGTAAAATATTAAAAAAAAAATGAGAGGGACTTCACCGGATTTACTGCAGTCCAATTTAGATGCAATCTGTTGGTGGATGGATAAATTCATCTTAATGATTGTGATTTACTTATTACATTTCTAAAAGATGCTAAAGATACCTGCTGACGGTGAAAGGGTTAGTTTTTTTTATTTAGAAGTCATTATCTTTTAAATTTAAAATACTCAACAAATTTTAATTTATTTATGTGTGTATACTTTTTTTACTTTCTAGTGCATGTATTTCGACATAGTCTATCATGTCAGTTGTCATACTATCCCATCCAGTATTATGAAAGACTAATAAAATATATTCTTTAATTATATTTGCATATACACTTATTGTTGCTAATTCTGTCTATCATTCCAATTCACCTTCTATGAATCATAGTAGGCCTATTTGTCACATTCAAACCCATCCCAGTCCATGTGTATAATTTTATAATAATTTACTTTCATGTATAATAACATATGTTTATGTGTATGTGCACACATCTAATATATAAATAAATATATTTATATATTAGATGTGCACACATACACATACGTTATTATACATCAAAATACATTATTATAAGATTATATATGTAAAAGATGTTAGGCTTGAGGCATAAAAGTCCATTAGCTGGTTTACAGTTGTTGTTTTTTTTAAATTTAAAAGTTTAACTTAACGCTTTTATCTTAGTAAGACAAAGGCCCATCCCGAACTCTAAGTCTTGGAATTTATCTTATGTCACACATACCTGGTTTAATTTGTGTGAGACCCAAGTGCACAGATTGAAAAATAAACTTGAAAGAGACCATATCAAGCTGCGATATTTCCTGAATAAATTAATTTTACTAGCATCTTCTTCAAAGTAATAAACTTAAATTATAAAAGTATAATTTGTTGATGGCTTGTGGTGTTGCAATAATGAAGAGATCTAGGAAGAACCAAATTTAGCCTGAGCAGATGACCATCCATCCGATCCAGAAAGTTGGTAATTTTTTTTAAAATTCTTAAAATATTGGTAAAAATTACTTAAATAAATGCTAACTGTAATATGCATTAATATGTCGATTATTCAGATTTGTGATTTATTATTATAACTCTTAGTTAGAGGGATAATCCCAAAGCAAAATGTAAAATATTATATTTTTAAAAATAAGTTAATTAGGTTTTTTATTTGTTGATACTCCATGAAATAGTGTTGAAAGTGATGTGCCCAACATTCAGATTTAGCAATATACTTTTTAAATATATTTTTTTAAAATTATAATACTGAATTTTGAGATTTAGTATATACTGTTGAAAGAGCAGAGTAATCTTTTGATAGCAGCATTTATCATTTTTTTCTAATTATCGCTATATATATATATATATATATATATATATATATATATATATATATATAAAACCTAAAAATATATATATATATATATATATATATTTTTAGGTTTTATGACCTTTTTTCAAAAATACCTTAACACATGTTCATTGTTTAAGATTTACTATTGCAATGTTTGATTATCCTCACTATATAAATTAACATTTTGGGTTTATTTTTAAGGATTTTTTAATTTTCAATGTTCACTTCTTTTTCTATTCCCACACTTTTTTTTTGATAGTACCACCTTTGGCTATTTAATGTGATGTTACAACCCTATGTTTGATTTATAGCATTGTAGTTTTTAAATATTGTTTTTTTTTTAAATTATAATACTGATTTAATATATAGCATTGAAAAACCAGAGTGAGCATTTTAAAATAGCATTTATTATTTTTCTAATGATCACTATATTTTAAAGGGTTTTTGTAAATATCATTTACGATTTTTTTTTTAAAAATGCCTTAACATAGGTTAATTGTTTAAGATTTACTATTACAATGTTTGATTATCACTATATTTATAAATTAGCGTTTTTGGTTTATCTTAAAGGATTTTTTAATTTTCAATGTTCACTTCTTTTTCTTTTCCCACACTTTTTTTCCCACATTGTTTTTAAGTGTACTGCCTTCACCCCACCCTTTATTAATTATAGTGCCTTAAGCGATTTATTTTTTTTGAAAACTGAGTGTTTCAAGTCGATGTTATTTATCGCTTGCATGTGCCAGCAGTGTTTTTGGGTGTTTTCAAATTCAAAATGGCCACCCAGTCCATACTATATCAGCACCAATATGTATTTCAAGTGAAAATAAGTTATTAATAATTTAAATTTCTTGATATCTAAGAAATATAGTGAAATATGAAAGATATTAAGAAGAAACATGAATCACATAACTTCAAAATCACATTAAAATAATCTGCATAAAACAAGACCCAGGTGTATATCAATTAACAAAATTTTAAAATGATTTTTACATTTACTTACTGTGGGTGGGGCAGATTAATGGGATTCTTGTTTGCAACAAAACATGGGTTTAATTATTAACTAAAACTTTTACTTTTAATTATTTAAAAATAACCTTTCAACACATTTCAATCATGCCATCCCTATATACATTATAATATGGGTTGTATTATAGATCCACATATGATTTTACAATAATAAGAAAAATGAATAAATTGACTGCTAATATTAATTCTATAATAAAACATTTTTATTAAATATTATGCAACATTTATGGCTATAATTATTAACTTTGTTTATTTATAGCACTTGTTTGGATGTGAATGTATAATGCCATATAAGCAGCCATGATATAAGATTTTAACATTTAAATAAGGTTTGAACGTAGCACAAATGAGGATTGGAGGATCACCATTTCAATATACACTTAAATATAAATTAATGATCCACTTAAATAAAGTAGAATACAACATGAGGCTTATAACAACTTGTAATAAACTAATATGTAAATTGAAAATATTATATAATTCTTGTTATTAAATAATCAGTGCTCTTTTAGTAAACAATCTCTGCCATTTTGAATTTTAAAAACAGCCAAAAACATCGTCTGACATATCTAAGTAATAAAAAAGTATGCGTAAATGGAAAAAAAAAATAGAACTTAGGTCATATGACTTGGAAAAATCCGCCAAAATGTCAGACAGTAAAAAAAAGCCAAAACATTTGAGAAAACATATATGAGATCACATAATTTAAAAAGAGCCAAATAGATCACATAGTAAAAAAAAAACTAAAAAAAATTTAAATGTAGTCAAGCAAAACCTTACAAAATACATATAAAATCGCATAATAATAAATAAAAAAAGTGGAATAGATTGCATAATAAAAAAGAAATCCAAATATATCACATAGTAAAAAAAGTCAAAACATAATAAAATTAAAAATATGGTTAAGCAAAACCTTATAAAATAGATATGAGATCGCATAATAATAATAATAAATGCCAAAATGAGAAAAATTTAGAACTCTTGTTACATAACTATAATATCATTTAAAATTAACACATAGATCTGAGATTTCAAAAATATTTTAAACATATAAAAAGCTAACATGCATTAATGAACACAGGTTGCATAAGAGAAACATATATTTTAACACATAAAAAGCATCATGTATTATTGACATATAAAAAACATAGATATTTAAAATAAATAAAAATCAAACATGTGTTATTAATTCATGCAGGTTACAAAATTAATACTTAAATTTATAACTTGTAAGCCTCATTTTTGTAAACATATAAAAAGATCAATCGAAGGTATATATATAAAAGTCAAACTAAAACGTATTCATTTTATAATTAATTGTATTTTATTTTACCAGAACCCTGATATTGTATGTTTTTTTTTGTTTGTAAAATTTCAGATTCTCTACCTAAAAAAACATTCAAAATGTACAACCCAGGTCATGCGTCTCTAATATCAATTAAATACCTTATCTATTGTAGGACAGACCCTCCCCCCTGCAACTAAATCAACAAGGTTTTTTTTTTCAAATTATCATTGGATAAAAAAGTACATTTTCTCATTTTAAATTATAAATCACATAATTTATATGCAGCCTAGTTTACAAAAATAATATTAATTTTAACTAATTTATTAAATATTACTTACTTTATGTAATTCATAAGTTATTGCAAGTTATAGATGAATTGTGTATTAGCTTTTACAAATATTAATACAGTTAATTTATATATATATATATATATATATATATATATATATATATTAAATATTAATACAATATATATATATATATATATATATATATATTGTGACCTTTTATTTAGGTCCCTGGATTAAATAATCCAAAATTTTAAATGATAATATATTTGGCATTAAAATCTTAACAAGTAACTTTCAATAAAGATTGTTTTGAATGCACTAAAAAATTTGCATTGAGTGGAGATAAGATTTCAAACCCAGTCTAAGCTCAGACTAGACTAAAATAACAATTTAAAAGTATGGTTATTATTTGGGAGATAAATATATTACTATTTTATTGTTGTTGAATAGCAATAATAAAATAAATAACTAATTAAATCAAATTTATAAATATTGTAAAATAAATTATTATAGCAAATTACTTAAGCATATTTTTTTATGTAGTAAATCTAAAGCTGTTTTAAATAATAATGGGTAATTATCAAAAATGAAGCCAGAGGGGGTAATACAAGTTATTTATACCAAGATTATTGGTTTACATCACTCCCAGAATGCTTTATAATCAAAGCTATATATTAGCTAACCTAGCTGTAGGGGCGGGGGGGTGGACTGATTAAGAAAAACAAAATCTAAGCAAACACAGAATTCAAGTCTGATCTAAAATAAAGGAAAAATAACAAATATCAGAAAATTCTGAAATCTAATTGAATGGAATTATAATATCTTGCTATCTAGAAATGATGGAATAAATCTAAAAAGCCTTGCTATCATTGTAAACACCATTTCCATGACTGCATACTTCATAGAATTCATACTGGAGAAGGAAATGAGAGCCATGGGGATAAGACTTTATTTAAATAAGTATTGCTTCAAATACAGAAAAATTCAGGAGAAAGTAAGATTTTGCTTTTATATTATTCATAGATTTAAAAGCTCTTCTTTGAAAATGACATGCAAGTCATTTATAAGTAGACAAAAGAGTTGATAATGTTTGTATTTTCGTGCATAGTACAGCACAGATGTTCGTTTGAAAATCATAATTTCAAGAGAATAATTCGAAATAATTTTAAAGAATGATTTCAGAAGATATTACAAATAGGATCAAAAGTCATTTTATATCATATTTAATAAAGTTAAAAGATAATTTTATTCTCAATTCTTTATTAAGAAATAAACATTCATCGGCTGATTTTTTTTATAGCGCGAAAGTGGTATAATGATAGTAATAGAAAAATTATAAATTCATTAAAAGTGCTTAAGAAATCAGATTAATAATTGAATAAATTCCTTTTAATTTTGTTAATTATATAACATTTTGCTAATGAAAATGGAACAAAATAGTTATTTGATTATAAAAGTTTTATGTGCAATATATATAAATAAAATTTTGAAACTGGTTTTTAAAAAAGGCCTCGACTGTTTAAACATTGCTACACTTATATATTACTGTGCAGGGAAGAATAAAATTGACAAAGAGTTTTTAAAAAGAAAAAAAAAAGATAAATATGCTAAGTGTAATAAAATTCCACTAGTTTTCAAGGAAAAATTATCTTGATTTTAAATGTAATAAATGATAATTTAAACTCTTACAGGATAAATCAATAAAGATCTTTAAAAGTTTGTTGTGAAGACTACGATAACATATACAGTATTAAGGAAAATTATCTCCAGAAAAATGGATAACTGATTTTAATTGTGATTCACTTAAAGACCTTTGAATATTGCCTTATTATATTAGCATCAAATAGGATAATAAAAATATATATGCGTTATCTGGAATGTTTGCTCACCACAATATTCATTCTTAAGAATCGTTTTTTTTTATTCTAACTCACCAGGATAAAATAACATGGATGAACAGATTATAAAATTTTATAGATAAAAATGTGCTTTTATTTTTTCCTTATCATTTCTGTGTTCTGTATATTACTTACATAATGTGTTACTTGGAAAGTTTGTTTTTAAAACATATGTGTTTTACTGTGGCATGATATATATATATATGTTAAAACGAAGATTTGCATGAGTTAAATATATAAAATACATATTTTGCGGGTTCATCCGTGTTAAAAACTTTTAATATCAATTAAATATGTATTTTATATATATATATATATATATATATATATATATATATATATATATATATATATATATATATATATATATATATATATATATATATATATATATATATATATATATATATATATATTAGGTTAAAGAAAGAAATGTGTAAACATAAATATCTATTCCATGTATATTTATTTTTTTAGTTAAGGGAAAACTGGAAAATATATATATCGTTTATCTAGAGAGAGTGATAAAAATATTTACTTCTCTCATATTTTAAAACCAATTTTAATGTATATTAATAAAGAGGTAAATATGCAGCCATTTTATCAAATATATATATATATATATATATATATATATATATATATATATATATTGGAATGACCGAATCATTTTCTTATAGAAAAGAAAATTTGATATAAGTTTTTTTTTTTTCATTTTTGTAATTTTGTATAGAAATGAATATGTCCACTTTGAATACAAATGCAGGTTTCATCTTTATTGCTTAAATATGTTGTGCTCTCTCTAATAAAAAGATAGATGTCATTTTAAATGATTAATGATCATTTGGCGTGTATATTTTGGTGGGTCTGTTGATACCTTAAGGGTCCTGCAGTGTAAAATGGAGTATGTATATCTCCACTGTTGTTGTTGGTATTGTTTTATTTTGCTATAATTTGAGAATGATTAGTGACAGTTTTTAGTTGATAGGATGTTCCAATAGAATGGCGTCCCATATATTAATATTAATATGGAGAATAAGCTGACAGAGTGTCACCCATTGCTGATTTTATGAGAGAAAAGATTGGTAGAGGCAAAGTAGTAATTAATGCTTATAAGCATAAATAATCCTAGAAAGAAAGGATATCCATGGTTTGAATTCTATTCTTTTCATGATGAGGAAAAGCCCCCACACATGCATATACCCATTAAGAGGTAGTATAATCAACCAGATTATTACACAACAGTCATGTTGTTTTTATAAAGCCTCCCTTTTTAGTGTTAAATTCCTCATGATAATATAAAGATAGTTTTTTCGCTGAGTATGGTGAAGTATAATAGGTCAAAATCATATAGCAAGTATAAAATAATATTAGATTTAGAAATACTCATCTACCATAGTGTTTTCTTAATTGAAATAATGTTTATGATGTTGTAGGATCATCATCAGTTATAGACAGAACAAAACAAAATCTATTAATGATTGTGGAAAATTTTAGATGTACAAGTAAGAGATGCACATTAGCAGTGGATTCATCTTTATTCAATAATGATTTGACAATGTATTGATAAGATCAGTTAAGTATTCAATAATTGAGTTGTGGACATAGGTAATGCTTAATGAGATCTATGTGTATTTGACTTTTCATGTCTACTCTTAATTTAATGCAATAAACCTAATCATTTCAAATTTAAATCAGTTATAATTGTGCAATTATCATATTCTGATAAAAGAAAGGGTTTTAGGAGAATCCAATACTTTAAAAAATTTTTGAATTCTAAATTTAAATTGGTGCATATCCTAAAGTTCCAAAAATACTCCTAGTTTTGTAATTTAAGTGCTAGTCAGCATAAATAAGTTTTAGTAACTTATTCTTAAAAATATGCCAAAGAGTAACAAATGATATTTTGAAAATTATTTTCTAAGCAGGTTGTATCATTTGCTGAGTATATGGTCAAGAGGATACTAAGTATTTATCCCATCCATAAATTATTTTAATATATTAGTTTTATTTCATGCCATATCTGTGAATTAAAAATTTGTACATATTGTAAATAAAGATTGTTGCGTTTAAAATTTTATTTAGTTGCATGTAAACTTATTGCTAATTACCACATATATACACTATTATTGTTATTGCTATCAACCTACCAGAAGATTATAAATTGAAATCATCATCAACCAGTATAGCACTATTCACTATAGTATGCCATATCATAATAATTTTGGTAAGCCTTATAATTTATTAGTACATCTAATGCATTATCATACAGTAATCAAAATGTTAATAACTTATAGTACAGATTGTTTTTAGTAATAGATTAAAATATAAATATAATATTGATATGATTGATTTACTTAAATCTGCGGAGCTATCATTCACTGATCTTGATCACATGGTTTATAATTATTTGGGAAAAGGAATTGGGTAAGTGATTGTGTATTTATTAAAAAAAAAGTTACTCCCATTTTCTTAAATATTAAGGCAATCAGAGTTATTGAGCCCACAAAGTTTATGTGTAACAGCTAAATATAGTTCTTAATTTGAGTTTATATATGGAGAGCTGTCATGTGCATTATGTTTGGGTAGTGGTAAAATCCCTCTTACTGGCCCAAATATATATTGTATAACAATTTTGAGTGTTTGAACCCTGAGAAGAATTAGTTGTTAAATTTCAAGATAAAATTTAAATTTGTAATGAAATTTATATTTAGTCAATGGTTATAGTTAGACTTGAAATAGATTACTTTCACTGTTTATGACAGTCACCTAAGCTTTAAGATGCAAATTACTTTTTTTCGTATAAAATGTATAGTTTGTTTTAACTTCAAAATAATATTCTGGTTGTGTTAAACTTGAAATCCCTACTTTATCACTTAATACCATATTAGTTTATAGTTTAAGATTTCAGTCTCCATCATTAAGTGTTCTTCAATTTCATCTTGATCAATTCTTTTATTTATTCATTCTCATTTGACATTAATTCATTATCATAATTGATTGATCATACATTAACTTTTATTTTTTTATCATCTTCACTATTCATTAACTCTTATTCTATCATCCTCTTAATCATTCATTATTCTCATACATATTCGTTCTTTTCTTTTCACTCTTAGATTCCTTTCATTCCACTATTCCATTATTACTTCTTTCCATCATCCATTTAGTCATCTACATTATAATTTACTTATCATTATATTTATAAGTTTAATTTCATAATCATTCTAGACATATAATTATTAATTATCTTATTAATTTGCTGAATATAAAATTTAACTCGTCTCATTTTGTTTGTGTGAATTTCAGAGCTGGTTTGACCAGAAGTTATTATCTTTATTAGTGACCTTGTGATCTTCTTTAGATCGACAGTTTTATGCTAGTTTTATTCAATCCAGGAATCGTTTCGTTAGTTTTACATTTTTTTCTTCATGCATATGTTCTTGATCGTGAGAGTATGTTAGGTTTCATAAGAGAATTTAATCACAAAAAATGTGCAGTATGATTCGTTGATGACCAGCTAGATCAGGAAGCTAGGTTACAGTTGGGATAATGCTGACCAACGTAGATGGCATGATGATTAGCTGTAGCTAGGTTACAGTAATGATTATGGTGCCTAAAATGTGCGATATGATTCATTTGTATTACAGCGATCTTGGGAGAAGATTACAGTATATATATATATATAAAAAACAAAAAACACAAGTTAAAAACTTGCATACGCTTGTATTTATGATAATAGATGGTGTTATACCAAAAACACCTTCAAGCGTTTGTTTACATAAACGTCAGAGCGAGTACTTCAACTCGCTCTGACGTTTATGTAAACAAACGCTTGAAGGTGTTTTTGGTATAACGCCATCTATTGTCATATATATATATATATATATATAAAGGTACTGTATTACCACACTTTATAAGTTTATTTACATAAAATATTTTATTTGACCTACGGCATTAATTATTGGATATTTAGTGAAGTAACTGTGTACAAATTATCTATTACTAATACTTTATTAATCTATTTTCTAACACATGGGTTAGATTATATATATATATATATATATATAGAGAGAGAGAGAGAGAGCAATATTACAAATTGAATAATTTTAAACCTTAATCAATAAATGCTTCCATCCTTTATTAAATTTAATTCATATTTGAATCTAAACAATATGCTTTGATATGATGGGGGAGGTAAGAAGAGAAAATTTTAAATCTTGTTATTGTTGACTTTAAAATCTAAGAGGTTTTGCTCTGATCTCCCTCTAGATTTTAAGAGCAAGGGAAAACATAAACAGATTAATTATCTAAAATCTTTCCTTCCATCATTTGAAAGTAAACTAAAAAAATCATTTTATAACTTTTTATAGATTCTAAAATTAGTAAAATAAAGTTAAGCCAGTAAGTGTTGAATAATTAATTAATCAGTGAATTAATAATCTCAAACAAAGCCCCATGCTATACTTCTATAGTTTTTATTCTGCTCAGGGTTACATTTTCTAATTTGACTTAATAGATTTCAATCCATTATTTTAATTACCCAACTTCCTACTCTTTACTTTCTCATACCTACTAATCACCCATTTGTTTTCCTGCTCTTTGTTTTATTTTACATTTGATCCTTTTGAACATCCAAAGGTGATTGACTGTGGCTATTTTGGAGATTGCATTTATGGATAAATATGTGCCACACTTATATTTCTTTCCTTAATGATTGCCTACTCCTCTCCCATTGTCTAAGATACTTTTACATTTTTATTTAATGGTTTTCTGTTTATAAAATATATTTTTTTGTTAACTGTAAAATGCTTAGTTTTTATTGTAGAAAAAACTGTAAAATGCTTAACCTAAATAATTTAGATTTTAGCTTTAGAAAGATGACATAATATTATACATGCACACATGTGCACCTATTACAAATGTGTGCAGATTTTAATATTACATACCTCAAAAAATAATGTAGAAAATGTTTTGAAAAACACACAAGCCATTCTTTAATTATTTTGTATATAAATTCTGAGAATTAAGTAGTACCTTTCTTGACAAGATGAGAAGAATAAGGCATATTATGAAAATAGTCCTAACCTAATAAATCATGTACTGTATGTTATTCATTAACTCATATTTGCTGGATTAATTTTATTTCACTAATTTTAGAATCTATAAAAAGTTATAAAATGATTTCTTATAGTTTACTTTCAATAATGGAAATAAAGATTCTAGATAATTAAATTATGCTTTCCCCTGAACTTAAAATCTCGAGGAGATCAGAGCAAAACCTCTTAGATTTTAACCTCAACAATAACAAAATTCAAAAGTTTCTTTTTTTTTACCTCCCCCTTCATATTAAAGTAAATTGTTTAGATTCAAATATGTATTAAATTTAATAAAGGATGGCGAGTTAAAAATCAAAGCTTTTAATTGGGCAACTGACAAACTTAAGACAAAGCCTCAAAATATATTCATCTGTAATATTAAATTCACTTTAGATTCATTTATAAAAAGTATATTAATAATTTGTCAGGTTATGAAAGTCAACGAAAGTTCTTTCAAAAATAAATTGCTATTTATTTGTTATAAAATATTCAATTTTGGCAAATTTAAAAGTGAACATACAAACGAATTAAAAAAGAGTTGCTAACGTAAATGCTTTTTTTTCAGTTTTACATTATGGAAAAGTAAATATTTTTTTTTTGCTAAAATCTTAAATATTTTTACTAAAATCTTCAATATTTTTCTAAAATAATTTTATTTTTTAGCATATTTTATGAAAATGATTTGTAATTTCTCAAAATATACTTTATTAATACTTTAAAACATTTGTTTATCATATTCGAAATGAAAATCTCAGTGTTTTTCTTTATTTTCTTTGATCAGGCAGTTTCTTTGTTCTTTCAAGCCAATCATAATGTCTTTGTCAGCTGAGAGCCAGCTGAGAGCCAATCACAAACAAGCTTTCTTCTTTGTTTAGCTTTAGAGGCCATTTTATTGATTTTTTACTTGTAAAATAATTCAGAAGGCAACATCTTACAGAACTTTTAAAAACCTAACTAATGACTATATAATGGTTATCTTAGCATTAAAAATAACAGAATTAGAGTGACGGGAATCATCAACGAGATCTCTCATAAGAGGCAGCTAAAGATTAATAATAGATAATTTGTACACAGTTACTTCACTACTACTCAAAAACTAATGCCGTAAGTCAAATAAATTATTTTATGTAAATAAACTTATAAAGTGTGGTAATACTGTAACTATATATATATATATATATATATATATATTGTACCTCACCACTATGTGATAATGATAAAATAGAATAAAAAATACACAACTAGCTCAGTTACATTATTATGTTTTAATTAAAATTTGCATATCTATCTTTAATATACTTTATATTATTATATCTTAATTAAGACAATATCATCATCAAAATCAGCTATGATTCTAAGATTATACTAATTAAATAAGTAATTTAAATAAAATTATAGAGATAAAGAAGCTAAAGATTACAAAGTAATAAGTTCAGATTTACACTGAGTCAATTATACCTCCCAAGAATACTGTTCCTCAATGGCATAAGAATACTACCTCTACCTTATTATCTTATCACCAATATCTCCTAACGCATTGTTCTTATGAAACTTTAAATAAAATAAATTATCTTTAACTAACTACTAAAACTCAATACTAATCTTCTAACTAAAATATAATTAAATAATCTCAGGTTGCTTTTAAGATGTTTTCCAAAATAATAATACTTTCAATGTAAATAAGTATGGGAATGAGGGATTTTATATCAAACTTAAAATACCCTACTTTATTTAAATAATAATAATAAATAATACTAATCTTAAAGTGTAATTTGATCTCATCTAAGTTTTTCTATGATATAATCAATCATTAAATGAACAAACAATCATATGTATATTTTTATTTCATATGGTATCTTAATTTTGGAATAGATCAAAATCTTATACTAACCACTAGCAATAAAATCTTCAATACTGTATTCTTATAATGTGCATTATAATCATCTTATGACCATTGCAATATTTTCTCTGTCTAAAAATCAATCAATTCTTAGAAAATAATGTTAAGCTAATATTGCATTCATTTCTAAATAATATGTCAACCTAAAACCATTTTTTGTACAAATATTACACTGATTTTATTTCAAGTCATACAGATGTCAAAAATCTGAAATGGTAAAAATAAATCGAAACAAACACTCTTTTAAAACAAATTAACCTCCAAATTTAATTTTACAACAACTGCCAATAAGAATTTAAACCCTACACTAATTACGGTTTTAAAATTTAGGAAAATAAACAAATAAATAAAGAAATTCTTACAAAGGTAAGGAGGGTTATAATGTTACTAATTCATGTGACTTCAACAAGCAATTATACATTCAACAAAATACTATACTAATAATACTTATAGTCATATTTTTTAAAAACTTGAGCTTTAAAAAAGTAATAGGTAAACTTTCATTAAAACTAATAGCTATATGTCAAAAATTATTTATGTCGCATGCTTTTGTAAACCGTGAAGGCTCTACCAAATAAATAGTTACATTAATTAAATATCACCAAATTTATAAATGTATTATCATATATTTTTACTTTACTATTAGCATTGCTAATAGCTTTTTAAAATTATGTTATATCTTTTGGCTATCATTTAAAAAAATAATTTAACCATAATTGTCTTACATAATGTAACTACCTAAGTTATATGTTTATCAAATGTCATTACATATCTGTACTGTTCAACACTATTATTTGAAATCCTTCCCTATCAGACCTCAAATTCTCAAAGCATTACCTTAGATAAATTTTATGATTCCTTTCTCTGTATAGAAATCATACTTTACTTTATGTGTTAAACACCTAAATCCTTTCTGATAATTTCTATCTATAAATATATTCTAAACTTATTCTAAAAAAACTCCGAAAATAAATCATCAATTCTCCAGAAGCACGTATTCAGTATCTAAACTACCTATACTACATTGTCTATACCTATCAAACTTCAATTTAAATATAAGCTTCTACCCATAAAGCAACTTCTAACTTTTATTTAATAAAAACAAAAATACCAAAAAAATAGACTTCTCAAAAAAATCCTTTTCTGAGTTTTGGCCCAAAAACCTCAAAATAAATTACTCAGATAAATAATAATCACAATTCTAATATTATAACATAATAAAATGTCAAAATTTCACTTGTCATGAAAGAATCACATAATTATTTCTAAGATACCTATGTAATGTTGTATCATGTTGATATTATAGATTAAAACTTATGCATACCTAAATAAAGTTCAAGCGTACAAGATAATGTGCGTGTTTTCATAAATATCTACTCCATTCAATTTCTATAACAACATAATAATTCAGATTACAAGTCTAAAAGAAAAACATATTAAATTCATTAAAATCATTGTACAATATTTTTACCATAATAAATAAATAAGCAATGTCCAATCTTTATCCAGCATTCTTCGAATTTTGCAGCTTCATAAAATCCAAAATCATTCACATTGCCACTTATAAACATTCATTAGAATATAATTCTAGTGTTACATTATATTATAAAATAAATTATGTAATTAATTAATGCATAGTAATACTTAAGTAGTATTACTTTAATAAATGTACCACCTACTTTAATAGTTTTAATAAATATTTTAAAGTACCATGTTAAACAAACAAAATAAGAAAAGACATGTACATATTCCAGTCATTTGACTTTGTGTTCTACCATAAAAGTTCTAACAAATATCCACGATATAAAGTCAATAGAACACTATTTCCTGTTCCGTTGTATCAAGTAGTTTCTTGAAAGTTTATATAAAGAAAGGTATACATTCGTTCTTTTTTTAAAACTTAATAAGTTCCCTAAGAAAACAAGGAAATGAAATTAAAATAATAGTTTACTAACTTCACATTTCTGGATCCAGTTGCCCTCATAAAATATTATTCCGCAAGAGGTTAATATCTTCCAAATCGGTACATAAACAACTGCTGAACCCTTTATCACATTTAACTACTTTAAACCAAAAAACTCAGCTTGGCCTTAATTTGGTTTAAAAACCTGGTTTGAAAATCATCACCCATTACCTGCGCAGTTCCTCAAAAACAATATATCTAGGTGTACGAATCTAACACCTTTCCTCACCAGAAAAAGTCAAGCATTTTTGAGTCCCACTTCAATATCATCATTTTTTATACATCGATCGTTTGCAAATAATCATATTTATATCATCTATTTGCATACCTCAAATCGTCATATCTTCAGTCTTTTCTTTTAAGCACAAAAGGAGCTTCCAACTAAGGAACATGTATTTATTAAAGAATTACGGCTTCTTATATCTTTACTCAAGATATACATTTTATTTTTTTTAAAATCACACAAGAAATGCGCTTTCCTTTCTCAGAAATAGCCCTACATATTTCTTTTAAAAATCATCTATAGGAATGTTCAATAGATAATTCTAAGTCACTTTTAATACTATTTATAGTCCAAAAATACTACTTTTCTCACATCTCAGGGTTTTATGTACTAATCCAGCGTTTGATATTTTTTAGTGTCCAAAGTTTTCTCGGTAATACTCTCTACGATACGTGATGTTTCCATCGATAATACTTAGCGTAAATTGAGTTTCGATATTGAGAAGACCAATAGGATTATTAAGTTTCTACTGCATACTTCATCATTTAAAACTTATAAAATTATATACAATACCACTCTTATGATTTTAAAAACTGAGTTAAAGCTTTATAAATTGACTTTAGCTATTTTCTCAACAGTAACGATTAACTTTTAAAATTTATTGTAGAGAGCCCCTTCAACAATTGAATCCAGCTTTTATAATGCCAGAAACTCCCCATCTGATTGGGTACATTTCAAACAATCAAACCTTCTAGCTTTATTTCCATATTTACTAACACACTATTAAAAATAAAATAATAACTTATTTAAGATTTAATATTATCACATTTTAAAAATAATCTTTATCGTTTATTCAAATCTATCAAACATTTTTTAAAATATTCTTTTCTCACTTGATTTAAATCTTTAACTTTTATAAGATCATTTAAAATAAACTAAATCTTTTTAAATCTGTTATGTTGCACTTTTAAGACAATATTTTTAAATCAGATTTAATATTCTAGCATTAATATCTCCTTTATTTTATCTCGAGGAGTAAGCTCACTGTATTATTTATAAATTTCATTCTATCATAATTTTAAAACAGTAACACTTCAACTTTATGAGAAAGCTTCCAAGCATGTGTGTGTGTATCTTTAATTAACATCTGTTTTTACAATACAAGAAAACGCTTCCCATAATCTAAAAATAACTCACCAATTGCTTTTTAAAATAAATATTTTAGTTTTTAAAATAAATAAAGATCTTCTTTATCAGGTTTTAGTAATAATTTAACGATATGATTAAAATCAAATAATAAAATCTCCCAATTCTAAGAATTTATAATTTAAAAATATCTACAGCTTTTACTTTTAACATATATTTTAAATTAAATAGAAATCTCTTTTTTTACAATTAATTTAAACTTGTCTTTTAAAATACTTTAGCTTTAAACATTTGTCATTAAATTTGTTAATACAGTATTACATCCATAATAGTAATCAATTTTAAATACTCTTCCCCTTAGCAATAACAACATAATTCACATTCAAATAACTCATGGACCGCTTTTAATTAAACTTAATGGCATTTCATTACCCATTCAAGCAAAGTCAACATCACATATTTAAAATACT